>CM039428.1:6634964-7234964 GCA_022379115.2 Bauhinia variegata
TGTGAACTATTTTAGTTGAATCAGTTCTGATACTTGAACTCCCTATCAAGTAGCTGGTGATAGTGGAGAAAGCAAATGACTCTGTTTCCAAGGGTACCAATCTATATGCATACATCCCAGTTGTAACTAATAGGAGCATTGTCCATACCGAACCCACAACATAGAAGTGCAAGAAAAATCTTTGAGGAACAGTAAATTTCTGCATTACAATATGGTATTAGTTGACAGTTACCCATTCATAGGTTTCTAATTCAGAGAACGAAATTTCACAGCAAGATAAATGTATAATTCCTCTTCAGTCTTTTCTATTTCTATTAAACAGCGATGATATAAGGACAGTTAAATACTTACAAATAGAAACTCTAATTAGGATCTATTTTTGAACCATGTATAATCTTTTCATTTACTAACTTTACATTCCTAATAAGTGTGATCAAAGAAAATTTAACAAAACTTGATGTAAAATATTAATTCTGCACGCTGAACCCAAAAGAATTCGAAATTCCACTTTTCATAAACAAAATGCGAAGAAACACAACAGGTCAACTTCAGCACTTATGGGTTAGAATGAAAAGAGAAAGAGACCCATCACATCATTTGGATTGAAATTTGAACAAGTAAATGCCTAGATAATCTCATCTTACTTGTGAAGAATATTGCATAGTTTTTCCTCTCTTGGCAAATCCCATCAAGGCCTCACGGAACCAATTGAGTTTAGAAATGGGGATAAAAGCCACGACTATTGGCAATGTCCCAGCAATCCATGCCAATTGCAGAAATTGAGCGAGACCTACCTCCATCCTTCCAGAAAAGAAGCTTAACATGTGGAAAACAACTTGTTTCTGCTCCTTCAAGATTCTTCAGCAAACACCATTATTTTGCAGAACAAGCACGAAGAAAGGCCATAAAACAATGGTGAATCTGAAATTAAAACAGAGTACTTTGTCGTCAAGTGCAAGAGATACCAATCATAAAGTGCCAGACTCGGTAATTCTGAATGAATCTTAAGAGAAACGAAGCTTAGTACGTAATACCACAAAGTATAAGATAGGGTAAAACAACACTAAGAAGCTGAATAAAGCATATAGAGCATCAATAAAGAAAATCAATCACTAAGAATCAGAAAAGAAAATGACACTTTTACCCACTTATCAAAAGCTAAGATTTTAGGCATAGTTTGTCACTATGTACCTTTTGGGAGTAAAACACTATGACGAAAAATGGAACGGCTTTTATTTTTAGAAATATTTGTTTTTGGAGTTGCCACCAATTGTTTAAGAATTATAGTACAATTGGAAACCCTATTTATTTTAAAAATTTATTTTTTTATTGGAAAGGCATTAGGATGCAAACTAGAGATGTGTTCAAGAGTCGATTATGCATGAGGAAGGTATTAGGCACCTCACATCATCTGTAGGAGATGGTTACCCTAATTAGCTATGTAAAATAACAATATGACCAAAATTGCATTTTATTTATTACCGAAATGAATATTACAATCTCTAATAAAATGGTGAGAAGATAAATATGTATGCATGAATTCTCTAAATGAACCTAGAGTCTTTCCATCCTTTAAGATGAATAAACCATCCCTCTAAATGGCGCTTATTCTCACCTAGGTCGAAAAGTGCAAGCTCAGTCTTATAGAAAACCGAACCACCTACCCTTCCATGATAAATGAGGGGTCTCAAGACCCTAAAAATTCATATGCAATCCCAAAATGTATGCATGCAAATTACAACTTAACATTGGGAAAAGGGATACAAGAAAAATTACACAGGAAAAATAACACAACATAAAATTAAAATTACAACTTTTTTTTTTTTTCTCAACAAGGGATTCATATTCAAGTAGAAATTTAATCAACTTAAAATCAGCCAATTAATGCAGAAACAAAGACCAGTTTAATGACCAACAGTGAAATTCTCATGATCAAGAGTAAGGGAATGATCCCAAACATTCATTTAAACAATAATCACAGAACACAACAAGGCCTTTGGCTTGCAAAAAGAAAAATCATATCCACTAACAATAACCACCATAATCCAAATTGGTCAATGATAATCACAGAGACAAAAATCCATCTTCTGGTGACAAACTCCATGGGACTGATTAATGAGGGATGATAATTGGCAAGTAGGTGACAAATGCAAAAGTATCCCAAAAATGACATCAATCAAGGAGAGTGGAATCCCAGCAACCTTAATCATTTAAGATAGAATCCCCAAAATGGATTCGCCATGATGCATATGACCCAAGAAATCATTTAAGCAAACAAGAACATGGGGACCCAAAACCCAACAGCAACAAAGCATCAAGATATACATGCTCTTCATCATCCTAAATGGCAAAAAGGAATTTCCAAATTAAATTAAAATATCAGTTCACAACAAGCAATGACAGACCCAAAAAAATAAAAATAAAAATAACAAGAAGAGGTCTCAAATGAGCGTACCAGAATCTGCATGTTTAAGCTATTTGCCCATTAATGTGCCGAGTATGCTCTTACTCAGTATATGTAAAACTAGACAAGCAATAGATGATGATCTTAAGCAAAAACGACAGTTAGAATGAAAACAGGGCAGTGATGAAGTTGCAAAGGAGTGGTGGCTGCTTGAAAATCAAAGTAACAAATGGTAAAAACCTTAACAAACCAAAGAACAAAGCTGCAGCCACATATGCAACTTTCCAACAACAAAGGCACTATTCCCAGCAAATTTTCAATGCAAATGACACAAGGATATAATTCGTTAAAAAGGCAAAGCAGCAATGGGATGGGACAAGCCTCACACTCATAGTACACGGGTAATAGTTTAAGAATGCACATAAACGCTACGTGAGTACAGAACAGTGATACACTAAAAATGACAAAACACAAACCACATAAAGAATGACAGACTACACACTAAGCCATCAACAGGAAGCCAAAAAAAATTAGCAAATATCAACAAGTTCATCTACTTTCAAACCAAATCAGACTTAGACAGTCAACAAACCAAAAATATCCCTATTTCTATTCAAAATTTCATCCATTACTTAGAAGGCAGATTTAGTGGCATGCAAGCTAGCTACTCACGTTACAAGGGGATCAAGAATAGAACTAAAATTCAAGGGGTTATAAACAGACTTAAACAGCATCAAAGTTCAAACCTCATCATATAAGAGAAATCTAAACTAAACACCATTACAGAAGGGAAACTCCAAACTCATTATCGCTGAAACCACAAACCAAGCATCATAACTCAATAAACAAATTGAGGACTTAAATTTACAGATTCCCAAAATCACACCTGAGAGCCTCGCTTTCTTCAATCAATCGATGCTTGCCACCTCACCGTCTGAGACTCAGAGTAGGATCTCAAACCCCCAGAGAACTGAAAACCAAGCTCCCTTTCTAATTCTTTTCTCCAACGTCTCTCTCGCTTTCTGCTTCTACTCTTCAGAGGAATCCTCAAGCTTTCTCCGTCTCCAAGCCCTCCATCTCACCCCTTTTATCTCTGAAAACCCTTTCCCGATTTTCTTTTTCCGTCAACACGCTGCTTTTGCACCACCGCGCTCCTCACCCGCCTCTGCCCTGCTCTCTGCACAACTGGGATGCGCGTTTCTGCTGCTCAAAATCCTCCACGACCTCTGCTCCTTCGTCCTGCACTCTCTCGCTCTCTGGTATTGTATGATGACTGTGTTGCTAGCGCTCTGCCTGGCCGTTGTGCGCTCACTCCCGTTCTGCTTCTCTGGAGCTCTCTGCTCCACCTTCTGCCCTTTTCTTTTTCCTTCGCTGCTCCAACTTCTCTTCTTTTTCTTTTTCTTTCGCTGCGGCTTCGGTGCTACGCCTTCTCTTCTTTTTCTTTTTCTTATCACGAGCGTGATTTCTTCTTCTTTTTTTTCATTTCATTCCCCCATACGTATTTCTCCTTTTTTTTTGAGTGTGCCAATTTTTTTTTTCTTTACAGTGAGGGTTAAAATTTTGTGGTGTTGAATTTGTATTGAGGACTAAATTCGGATTTTTATTTACAATAAGAATATCAGGCTTAGTTTAAAAATTTAACATGTATTAAAAACAAAAATTAAGTCAAACTAAAAATTACAGTTTTTTAATAATTAATTTTTTAACTAAACTAATATAAAATAACAAAATTAAAAAAATAATCTTTCATTTTATTTTTTAAAAAAAATAAAAAATACTTAAACACAATGCAAAGTGTACATAATCTTACTCTAGAAGAAAACAATAGTTGAAACTACAAAAACTATACAAAGATATAGTAAACTGCTAAAGAAAATTCCAGCACATAACTATAATAAGAAATTATTTATGGTTATAAGCCAGCTAATAAAAATCAAGTACATTTGGGGTTTGTGAGTAAACCCTTTCTGTGATCATTACCTGAGAGAATTTTGATGATGATATGAGCATTCTTCTTTCATTTCATTCCAAGCAAATGAATCTGGTATAACTCATGACCAGTGAAGATTTATACATCAACAGGTTCACCAAGTAAAGAATGCAAAAAAAAATTGCTGTGTACAGAAGGAAAGTTATAAAGACAAAGGCAACAAATCATAATTCAGAAGGGAAAGAGAGTCAAATCTTCAATTAAAATAATACAAGCTGTACACTAGATCATTTTTTTTTTTTTTTCTACAAGTCTCAATTTAAAAATTCACTCAGAACCCATCAGAGTTATAATAAACTAGTACAAGTAACATTAGACAAGGAATTACACTCTCATAATTAACTATATTAAGCAATTGTCATATCTCATACTATGGTTTTTTGACACTCTCACTCTTCACGGTTTTTTTCCCTCTTATACCCTAAAGATTTCCTCAAGCACAAAATACTAACAAGTAATGAGTATTATAAGTTAATATGTCTCCAGGCAATCACAGATAAAAAGGAATAGCACAATAAATAGGACACCAAATTAATTTTAAGTGATAGAAAATTTTAACCATGAGCCCAAGGTTCTTTAGTTTGTTTTACTGTTAGCCCATTAGGTTCTCCATTGAAGCTTTATCAAAACAATCTATTGAAATATAGAACCCTAATAAAAAAAAAAAGAATAAAGATAGCAAAAGGAAGATTGAGGAAAAGCAAGGGAGTAAAAAAAGGCAACTTGTCAAAGAATTTCCAACACTTTGGAGTGGAGAGCTTTGATGGGGAAGGACCAGAAGACTCATTCCTTCTCTTCAATGTTCATAATTTCCCATATTCCCTGTAGCCTTGAAAATTGAAAACAATATTGTCACTTTCAAATGCATCACAAATCGTTAGTAAAATTTTGAAATTACATCAACGGATCGAGACTCACCAGCGTTGGCTATCAATTCTATTTTTTTTTTGTCAACATTATTGAAATCAAGCACATAAAATAAATTATACAAAAAAAAAGAAGACTTTAATCATACAATAACAGATAAATCATTCACAAATATTAAATCAATTAAAAACAATAGTAGAGGATCCCATTAATAAGCAAACAAGAAAGAGCAAGCGCAAGAGAGAAAAAAGATGATAGAAGAGATATTTGATCACTGACAAGACACAAAGCATAATAGAGCTTGTAGAAGAAGAGAGTGATGGTAAGGATTGTCGCTGAAGAGAGAGCGCAAGGGAGAGAGATAGAAAGAACAATTAAAGAAGAAAAGCGAAAGAAATAGATAAAGTAATTGAGAGATTGACTTTATATAGGTTTAGAATTAAAAGATGTAACGGTAAAAAGAAATTAGAATTTTTTTTTTTTTTTGTAATCGACTTGTCCATCATTTTTAATATTTTTATGATTTAAAAGATATAAGTTGTAATGATAAAAAAAAAATTGGAAATTCAATTTTTGCCAAATCAACTAGCTCATTATCTATTTACATAGTTATATTTATCATAAAACTTTAAAGAATTTAAGGTTATAATTAAACTAAGCTCGTTTGGTGATTAAATAGGATAAAGATGGATAGAATAAGAGATTTGGATAAGAATATAATACAATAAAAGTTTGATAAGCTTTTATCTTATCCAGCATTTGATGTTCACCAAATAATTTTATATAAGTTTTGTTATTATATCATATATTTAAAGTGAACCAAATAATAAGAGTAGGATATCATATATTTGATTTATATTTGGTGGCAATAGCAGTGGTTGCTTTGCTAGGTGAGGGTAGCATCAGTGGTGGCAGTGGCTTTGCTAAATTAGGGTGGTGGTGACGACGGTAGTAACTTTGCTAGGTGAAGGTGATGACAGTGGTGGTGGCTTTGCTTGGCGAAGGTGGCAATGGCAAGGGTGGTGAGTTAGAGACAAAGAAAGTTAAGTGAGTGAGGGGGGAGGTAGAAAGAATTTTTCTTATTCTAGCATATTCTCTTATAACCCAACTCCCCCTAAGTATAAAATTTAACTATGAGAGTATTATAGGATAATTTTATTTTATTCTATTGACTCACCGAATTAAAAATAAAAATATGATAAGATAGTGGTAGTGGTGGCTTTGCTAAGTGTGGGTGGCAGCAGTGGTGGCCTTGCTAGGTTAGGGTGGTGACAGTATTGGTAATTTTGCTAAGTGAAGGTGGCGGCAATGGTGGTGGCTTTGCTAGGTGAGGATGATGGCAGGGCGGTGAGTTAGAGACAAAGAAAGTTGGGTGAGTGAGGGGATGATAAGAAGTTTTTTTTTTATCATATCCTATTCTCTTCTAACTTTACTCTTTTAAGGAAAATTTAACTGTAAAAATAAAATAAAATAGATAATAAAATAATTTTATTATATCTTATTGACTTATCAAACTAAAAATAAAAGTATAATAAAATCATATCCTAAACATTATAACTAATTTTTTTAAAAAAAAATAGAAAAATAACTTCTCATCATTCTTTTTTTCATGTTAATATTTGACTTTAAATAAATTCTTTTTAAATTTTTTTAACCTCACTTATTTCTTCTTTTCTAATTCAAAATTTGAATTTACAAATTCAATTATTTTACTTTTCTTTACTCTTTATTTTTACGTCATTTTTATTATACTACTCTCCTTTGAATTTTGTTTTTGTTCGCTGTACGTTTTATATTTAATCTCACCCAGCTATATCTATTATAGAGATTTGAATAATATATAATATTGGAGTATTTTAAAAGAAATACTTTTACCTTTCCATTTATGTTTTTTCTTTGAAGTCTTTTATATTGCATTCCAATATTGTGAGCGACCAGAGTCATGCAATTTTCATCATAAACTACTACTAATGATGTCATTCTTGTCGTCTTCCATTTGTGAACAGATTCTTTGTTGATTTATGGTATATAAATATTCTTTTTATTTGATATTTTTAAAAACATACAATACAGCGGTGATGCAATAAATAATAATGATTTTTGTTCTTCACAATTGCCTCACTTTTCATAAGCAAAACGTGAAGAAACACAACAAGTGAATTTCAGCACTTAGAATGAAAAGAGAAAGAGACTTATCACATCATTTAGATTGAAAATTTGAAGAAATAAATGCCTAAATAATCTGTGAAGAAGATTGCATAGTTTTTCTTGTATTGGCAATGTCCCAGCAATCCATGCCAATTGCAAAAATTGAGCAAGACCCATCTCCATTCTTCCAGAAAGCACCATTATTTTGTACAATAATGTGAATCTAAAATTAAAACAGAGGTATTTGTCGTCAAGTACAAGAGCTACCAATTGTAAGGATTACTGTGACTGAATCTTAAGAGAAACAAAGCTTAGTACGTATATGCTTTGCTTCCACAATGGAACCAAAAGGTACGCACCCATCCGTTTTGAAAAGGTTTGTTTACATAGTTTTTGTCTTGAAAATCAATTTAAAAAAAATTGAGAAAATTTTACTATAATTCTTTTTTTATCAATTTTAAATAAAATTATCACATGTTAAATTTGATTTTATTGTTATAAAAATTATATTAAAATTAATTTGTATAAAAAAATCTTTAAAATATTAATTTTGGTATAATTTTTTTTAATACTAAAGTTTAATTTAATAATTTTAAATTGAATGTTTTTTTAATATTTGACCACGGGGCAAAATAGGATTTGCACAAAAAAAATCTGTACTAAATTAAGCTAATAAGTTTATAAAAAAAAAATAAAAATTGACGTGCGCTCAAGTCCTTGTGAGTCTCGATTGATTCTCTCTCCCTCCAAGCTTTGCGATTGCTCCACCGACCAGCGACGCCCACCGCAACCCTTGATCTCGCCAGCGCTCTTACCTGCGGAATCTGGTAAAACCTTTCTGCTAACCCAAACCCTTCTCTGTTTGTAGCAGAAGTGAAGTTTTCACTCAAGCTTTCTAGGGTTTGTTCTAGGGCATGTGAAAGCTTTCTTTCAAAAATGAAAATTGAAAGAATTGGGGTTATCGTTGAATATGAATTTTGAAAGAAATTGAAGGAATTGGGGTTATCGTTGAGTATGGCCGATAAATTCATGTTTGCTTACTTGGTCTAATTGTTTCTCGATATGCCTTTGGTAGTAATGGAGTTATGTATACATTCATAAATTTCTGAATGCACTATCAACTATTTGCTTTTGCCTCTCTGTCGGTTTCTTGATACTTTTGGTATGGACATGGTATGCTATGAAGTATAGTAAATGCGTAAAGACATTTACAACTACAAGTCAATTGTATCTAAGCTTCTGTAACCCCTCCTTTTTGTTATTCTAGAATTTTATCAATTTCGTTATATGGGATTAGAGCATAATGAGTTGGCAAGTTTCCCATAAGATTCTTAATGTTTCCCTTTTATGGAACGAACTTGTTAAGGAGTTATAGCAGACGTAGGTGTATTAGATAAATAGTGTATGCATGGGTTTTTGATTTTGAGGTTGTATAGAAACACGGCAATTAGGAACATGTTTCTGCTAGTAATGATTTTTAATTTATTTGGTGTTCTACTCAAGTTCTGCTCTACTGAATGGTTGAAATTTTGTGCTCGGGTCAATTCATTTTTTCTTTTATTTGTAAGGGTAATATGGTGCACTGATGTTCAGTGCAAAGCTGAGGGGGTCATGTTCCCCTAACCAGGATCATACGTTTCAAATAAAGCAGATAAAAAGTGAAAAACTGCCATGCCAGTCAATGGTTGAAAAGCCTCGAATCTGGAAAAAAAAAAAAAGAAAAGATTATCATTATTGTTTAGAAGCTCTTCTCTCGCCTTTTTTTTTTTCTCCCTTTGTCTGCATGTCTTTCATATCTTTACTACTTATCAAGTTTAATTTATCTTCGTCTGGTACAATTGAAAGAGAAGAAAAGTAACAGAAACAAACAGCAAAGGAACAATGCCCTTGAACAGCAAGGATTAAGTTTTCTAAGTTCTGGAAAAGCTGAGATAATATGCCTATTAACTAAGAGAGAATGCTGCTTGGTTCCTCAACAGGCTAAAAATAGCCTGCTAATTATGCCTATTTAGGAGCACCATTCTAAGATTATTGTCCTATAGTAAACTATAATTGTTTTACATGAACAGATCTTGTTGGGAATTGGGGAGCTTTAAGCATTGAGGGTAGGGACTCATTTGTGTATTTTAACTTTTAACTATATAAACTCTCCAAACTAAGAGAGACAAGGCCCCACAAAAGATTTGGGAAATCCCTTCCTTAATCCATTCATCCCTTTTGATTCACTTATACTGTTTGTGGATATTAGTTTTCAGATATATGATAGTGCAATTATGTAAGGGATTCTCATATGGGTTAGCTTGGTTTTGTGTTCATGAAATTGAAGAGATCAAGATTGAAATTATTCAGATAAAAAACTGTTACACAATCAAATTATGGTTATTTGAGTATAATCTGTCCGTAAATTGTTTCTAGCAGAGTGATGGTGTTCTTTTAATTAACAAAAATTCACCATTTCAGAGCTTTTAATTTGTAAAATAACTTCCTTGGATATCTTGGCTTCCAAACAACCAGAACTACAAAACAAAGAAGAGAAAGGGAAGAGCTAAAATGCTAAAAAGAGGCTGTTAGAGGCTTTCTAATTGTCAATTGACAGCAGCAATCTTTTTGCTATAGATGTAAATGGCTAGTTTAGTTCATAGGAATTGGATGCCTTCCTCTGCTTAAAAATATGGTAGTATCCAAATGCATATGGTGTCCACTTTGTTTCCCAGGAATCTAATTTCTGACACGGTGACACTGTCCCTATCAACGAAATGCTAGGGAGAAAGGAAATGCATCTCAGATGTGTTCCCCCACCCCCCCCCCCCCCCCCCCCCCCCCCCCCCCCCTCTTTCCTCTCCTCCCCTTCTTGAGGTGGCACTTTTTGAAATGGGTTGAAATGCCAGATTCAAAGAAGAAACACATCACATGGGACTCAAAACACTGCTGGGCTGAAAAACCAATCTTCTTTTAAAGTGAAATGGCATCCGTTGTTTGGACTCCAATTCCATCAGTTGACCAGGATGATCAGGATTTTGAATGTGAAACATCACAAGACTGCAGTTTGGAAAGTGTATAAGCACAGAAATAAGCATGCGATGAAATAGAGGAGCAAGTTGGCTGAGCTGTAAGCAGTTAGGGTTTAATTGGAAGCCTGGAAGTCATAGAGTCTGTTAGGGCAAGCTGGCAAGTCAGTTATGCCTTGGCAAATGTGCAGCTAGTTAGCGAAGATCTAGAACTTTGAGTAGCCTATAAATAAGAATAGCAAGAGTAAGATAAGAACTTCTGTCATTTTGAATTGCCTAGTGGCAAAATGGAGCTAGCGCTCTGGTATAATTTTGTTTGGCTCATTTTTGCATGATCAATAAAATTGACTTTTTGCTTTTTTCCATTCCTGGGACTCTGACAGCCTTTTGGTTGATTGTCCAGTCTCCAAGACCGCTTTATCCCCCAGGCAAAAATCCTAGAAGGGCTTCTCCTCTATTCAGCTCTGCTTTGGGTGCAATTGCCCACGCCAACAACTTGCTACTTAGAGGTTTTCTTATGTGTGCTGAGATGGCCTTTGCAAAGTGTTTTGATGTTTGACTATCTCTCCCTATATTATATATGTACATGTGGTGTACCTGTACCCCATTTTTTTAAAAATTGCTTTTTCCTTGTTTTACCAAGTGTGAGTTAGTACCTGTGCAAGATAGGGTGTTGGTTCTGTTTTGCTTTTCTATGCGTGGACAATTCATGTCACTTAATAGGGTTGTTAATTATTTATGCTAATTGGTATCCCCGGTGACTAGGGATACCTACTTAATGGCCTAAACCCAAATTCAAGCATTCCTCTGAAACACAATCTGTTTTTTGTGAGAAACTTGAAAGTAAAGAATTTTCTTTTTGGTCTTGATTTAGAGAAATTATTGAATATAGTATTTGGGTTGGACCTTTAATGACCAGACCCCTTAGTAAAAGAAGGGTGTGGCCTCTCACAGAAAGTGCTAATGCGGCAGGCTTGTTAGAGAGATAGCTTTTGTGGTATCAGGGTATTGGTCTGTGCTCCCTCAGCTTTATAATTGAACTGTTGCAATCATGAATTTCTTGCCTTACTGTGCAGTTTTCTATTTGGAGGGGCACATATTATTGCTAGGATTTGATTTTTAATTATTTTCTTCTGTGCAGGTAGGAAACTTACAGAAGTAGAAAGAATGTCATACCTGCTACCTCACTTGCATTCAGGATGGGCTGTGGATCAGGCAATTCTTGCGGAAGAGGAACGTCTTGTGGTCATCCGGTTTGGCCATGATTGGGATGAGACCTGCATGCAGGTAACTTCAATTCATCTAATTGCTTTTTTGATTGATGTACACTGATTTTATTGTTGCATTTCTGCGTCCAAAAGCCCTAAGTCAATATAATGCGTGTCGTAGGGCTTGAATTCTTAGATGTAAATTGTTTTATGCACAAAACCTTTATATTGGTGTCACTTCATCTGGCCTTTGGGTTGAATTATAGCATTTGGTCACTTAGATCTGCGGGTTCTTGACTACTAATTTTTCCCAACCTTCAGCTGTTTAGCAGACTTCTCAAAACTAGGTCAATTTAATCTAGTTTTTCTTTATCCATCCCTTGGAAATGGTGCAGACTAACAATGTTTGTGGCAAATGCCAATTCATGAATTAAAAGAATCTGAGGTCTACTGAAATCTTATGCATCATATTGATTACTATGTAGTTTTATATAGGATTTTTGTGCAGCGTTTTATAACATGAATTTCACACTTGGCAGAGTTTATAGTTTGGTATTTCTGAAGTCCATCCTGTCTTGCTCTTTGTGTTGCTACAATTAGTTATTATAATTCTTTTAAAGAAAATAACCGCAGCCAGACAGAAAGGGTAGGCAAAACTGATACCAAACATTATTTATTTGTTATGTTAAATGGATTATGTCAAAGCATTTCTATCGAGGTGGTTCAGATTTGCTCTTAATGTTCTTGCTTGTGGTTCTGCTGTTTTTGGTTGTACACAAACTCAGCAAGTCAGCCCCGCAAGCCAGTTAGTTCTTTAACAAACATTTCACGTTGGTTGGTTTTGCTTGCGTTTTATAGACAAACTGGCCTAGATTTGTTCATTTGTATAATTTGTATTACTATACCAATTCCGGATTTAAATTCTAAAAATTGGGCTTGAAGTGTTTTAACCTTTCATTCAAAATCCTTCAAGTTCTGATTAATTGATGCAGGATTTTAATGAGTGGTTTATCTTTTCAACAACATAAGCAGCTTCTGAGCTGTGATGGTGTTCTGATAATTTTCTTTTAACTTTAGATGGACGAGGTGCTGGCTTCAGTAGCTGAGACAATAAAAAACTTTGCTGTCCTTTATCTTGTCGACATCACTGAGGTGCCTGACTTTAACACCATGTATGAGCTGTATGACCCATCCACAGTCATGTTCTTCTTCAGGAACAAGCACATTATGATAGATCTTGGTACTGGAAACAACAATAAGATCAATTGGGCTCTTAAGGATAAGCAGGAGTTCATTGACATTGTTGAAACAGTCTACAGAGGGGCGAGGAAGGGACGTGGTCTGGTGATTGCTCCCAAAGATTACTCCACCAAGTACCGTTACTAAGCCTGATGAGCCAGCTGTGGTGTTCCTACCTCCTAATACCTTATCTTGAAAATCATTGTGATCAACTATGTCTGGACAATGTAAAAACTAACATTTTAAACTTGGTTGTCTACCAATGAATACTGAATTTGCTTGTGCAAGGAATATTGTGTTACATTGAAATGTGAAGATTCAAACCTATTAGTAGTGAATGGCCGAAAATAAAAACGTAGTAGTTATCTAGTCTAGTAGGTGGCATGTTGCCGTGGGATAAAAATTTATTTTATAGGGTTGTGATTAATTAAGATATTATAAAATAATGATACAAAATGTTACAAGTTACATATTTATTAGTCAATTACAGTTTTATTGGACGAATTTTGACATATCAAATAAGATGAGAGAATTTTGTCTCGTATGTTACAACACAATGTTCACAATGGCGGATACATCAATTAAGATGGCATTTACTCCAGTACAATGGATTCAATTCAATGACTTTCGTGGCCTTGTCTATGTGCTCTTTCAAGCAATAGCCATCAAAGAGACAACATTGAGTATCTTCTTGAGTTGTGTCACATTTAATGGAAGGCATCATCTTTTTTGTTGCAAGAATTTTCATATGAAAGGCATCTTTGAAAAGAATTTTGGTATATTTGAAACACCATACTAAGTATAAACAAAACATTACGCGTCCCTTAAATAATTTGATGAGACGTCAATGATAGTAAATTAAATATTTAGCATAATGTTTAACTTCCAAGCGATGAAGAATAGTTTTCTTGTTGGGGAGTGAATTTCTCCATCTTTTGCTAAGTCAAGTTAATATCTATGTATCGCACCAATTTGGTTTAAAAAGAAATACCAGTCTGCAGTTTTCAGATCCATCCGAAGAAATTGATCATGACTGTTGCTACTGCTAGTGGTTCTTCTGTCTCTTCCTTCTCTCGCTGCCTTCAAACTCATCAAAATAATGAGATGCAAGAAAAGGACAGATTGTCATGCTGGTTTTCAGAGACCCATCAGCAAATTGGTAGCTACAACAAAGCATTTGCAAAACATGAAAAGCATTTCAGATAAAATCCAAAAGTGGAAAGAAGCTCTTATGGAAGCAGCTAGTTTATCTGGGTGGCTCTCTATGAATTATAGGTAAGCATCAGAGTGAAAAATGGAAAATGGAGTAATGACCCTATTATTGACTCGACTAGGGAATAAGGTACAAGTGTGTTTGCCAAGTTGACATGACTTACATGTTAGGGAAGGTAATGTAGAAAGACCAAGCACCATCTTTTGAAGTTTGGCAATACTAAGATGAAGCTTTGGACTTAGTGAGGGTGAGGCTAACGGAGAACTAGGAGCTACAAGATGATAGAGCCCACGACTCATGCCTAGTACAAATTGCCTGCCTAATCTTCCACCATAGCAGAGTTGCAAGAAAAAGGTGGCAGAACAATTAAAAGAATTGTTAGATAACTAATAGATGTTAAATTAAATGGGCTGCCAGAAATATATAAAACATTTTCTAATGATAAATATGGATGAAGATCAATTTGACCAATGCCTCTGGTTATAGTTTGAGCACCATTGGCAAGGGTAATTGTTAGGAGCAAATCGGAATGGATAAAAGAGGAGAAAAATGCTGTATTATTCAGAGGAACACGTACGGGTGAGCATAGGACGGACGTCTTGATGTCTTGTTTTAGCCCAAAAGATTCAGGATAATTTTGGAATAGGATAATTCGGGATTCAGATGAGACCGAGACAGGCAAAATTCCATCCCAGTCTTGTTCCGGTCCCATCACGAATCTTATATAAATATGTTCTATCCCGTTTCATCCTGAAATTGTCTTGATAAGTATATACATTTATCCCATTTTAAATAATTTTCTTGTCCTTAAATGAATGTTTTAATAAAATATTACTTTTTATATCTCCATTTTTTCTTTTTACATACCACCGTCTTTCTTTCCTTCATACTTTGGACACCCTATTATTACTTTATACACCTCATTCATCATTTTCACTTTAGGTACTTTTTTATTGTTTTTTTTTTTTTTTTTAAATTCAACCGAGATGAAATGGGATAAAAGAGTCAAATTGAGAATTGAGACAACTGAGATAGGATAAGATCGAGACAAAATTTTTGTCTCAATTAATTTTTTAGGGCAGGACCAGGACAACCAAATTCCTAACTTGTCCCCGGCCATGCCTACCCCTAGAAGCATGCGAGAGAAGCTAACCAAATCCCTATAGTTGTGCTAATCTAAAAACTATGGGATATTACAGAAATTCAACACCAAATATTATGAAACATTTGGTTTTATTTTTGACATGCCAAAACCCTTTGATGCTGATGGAAAGATTCAATCCCTTGACTAATGGAGAATGAGAGTGGCTAAGCATGATAGGTTGGCTACGAGTGATTAACTCTATTGTTTAGTTGGCATTTGTTTTTCTCTTTCATAGTTCGTCTATGCACACGAAGATACCACATTTTACATAATTATCACTTAGTTAAAAGAGGGTTTCTTATTTTATAAAGAATTTATTCATATTAAAAGTTTAAACTATCAAAAAAAAATTTATAAATGATTTTATATCTAAGATTGACAGGTGATACAATATGCATATGGACTCATTATCCCATCTTTTTTCCCCTTTTATAATGATAAAATAAATATTTATGAAATTTTTTTAAAATTACAATAGTTATAAATTTCATTTCCCAAACTATATTATTCAGGTTAATGAACCGGTAAACAAAGGAACTAGACACAAAATCAATGGCTCTTATCGCCTTGAGTGGTGTTTTATATATATATATATATACCTCTTTGTGTTGCATTTGACATTTTATATATTTGATTTTTTTGCATTTTTTTATTTTTATTTATAATTTATTTTTATAATGTACACGATATTACAAATAAATGAATAAATAACATTTTCTCATGAAAAAACAGTAGTAGATGTGGCAGTAAGAAACCCAGACGGTAGCTTTATAGTTTTTTATTTTATTTTATCCTTTCTATCAAGGAAGATTTAGTTTAATTAAATTTGATTGGTGTTATAAGTATACTTAGAAATGTATATTTATTTTTACAATTTATTTTTTAAATTTTTTGTATTTATTTTATTTTTTTATAATTTTATTTATAAAATAAAAGGTGTACCTTGCTTTTGTGTGATGGGAAATAGATCTTATCTCATAAGGACCTGTTGCTATAGATAACGTGAGGTGGATGCGCGTTCCATATCTCAAATGTGTGTTCAGCAGCGATACATACGAAAGAGTTGAACCAAGTTAGAGAGAAGTATGGGGAGTAATAGTAATGCTGTGTTTAAGTTCTTATTTCCAATATCTTCTCCTTTTTTGTTGGTAATATCAGTGATAAGTTTCATATCACTGCTTCCCAAGAAATGAGAGGGAAGAAGCATTTGCAGTATTCCAAATTTTGGAGCATCACAAATGCACAGAAACGAATTCCAAGCAAATGGGGCATGATTTTGTGTTATACTCCAGCGTTTCTCTTAGCTCTTGCATCATTTTGGATTCTACCAAATCAAAGTTTCAGATTTATGCTCCTCAAGTCTCTATTGACCCTTCATTTCTTCAAGAGGATATTCGAGGTACATCTTTTCTTTCCCTCACACTCATTGATTCCTTCCATTGCTAAATCTTTTCTTGTTTAAAGTTTTAGTTCATAAATTAATATATCATTAATTACGATAATATATTGAATATAATACCTTTATTAATTTTCTTAGGTTATGCTGTAATTAGAAAAAGAAAATAGGTAAGTTACTTTTGATTAAATAAGGATATATATGAAAAAAAAAAATAATTTTACATATTTTGACATAAAAAATTGTCTAAAGCAACAAAATACACAGGACAAACTAACAGAGGTATTACAATACATAGAAAAAGAAAAATTTGTAGAGTTAGTGGCAATCTTACATCAATTAAGGGATAAAATTCCTAAACAAATGCCAAAAAAAAATTTAACTATTTATTAAAATACTATAATTTGGAAACTATCTACTAAAATGTTATTATTTTTGCCACGTTAACCATAAATACTTAATTAGAATTTTTTAGATTGACTTTTAAAAAAGTAAAAAAATTAAAAGAAGAAATAATAATAAAAATTAAAAAGAAAAAGATCTTTTCATTTTTTTTTATAAAAAATAAGATTTTAATTTCTAAATATGCTTCTCCTTCTAATAATTAATTTTTATATAAAATATTTTTTAAAATTAAAAATGAAAACAAATCAACAAAAACCAATTAAAATGGACTCTTCCCTTAAAGCTGAATTCTTAAAAAAAAAATAAAAATTGCTTGTTATTGTATATTCTTTTAGTCTTATTCTAGTCCCTTTGTTAATTTGCGTTATTTTTTTTTACAAAATTTTCTACTATCAATGTATTATAAGTGTATTGTAAATATTTAATATGCACCCTCACTTGCTTAATGTTGATTTTTTAAAATACATAGCTTAATTAAATATTTTTAAAATTATATAATTTTGTATAAAATTATCTATATTGACAATATAATCACTCGTGTTTATTTTTATTTTTTCAAGAGACATACATAGAATACAAGAATTACTCAATTTGGATTAAGAATTTAGGAGAAAAATTAGATCAAAGTAGGGTTGAGCATGCAAAGGTACGGAATGGAATTTTGACTGACTGTGTTTGTCTCGACTTGAAAATTCTTTTGAGACAAAACCTTGTCTCAATCTCATTCTGAAATCTTATAAAGTCCAATTCCATCTTGACCCTAGGATGTATTATTTTAGCCACTAAGTTGGTTTAGTAGTAAGAAATTTAAATAGCACATAAGAAGTTTGAAGTTCAATTATTTGTCATGACAAAGAAAAATACAAAAACATAACTAATTACTTAATATTTTAACATCTTATCCTTTAAAATAAGAATCAATTCTAAAATTTTATAAGTACCCTTCAGAAGTTTTAACCGCAACAAAATCCATGAAATTCAATTCTACTATTTTCTTTTTTAAAATTTATATAAGTTACTTCTAAATTTGTTAATATTTCTTAATTTAAATATTAACTAATAAAAAAAATCTATTCCAACTTTCCTCAGGTTCTATTTATTCACAAGTACAGTGGCAACATGGCCCTAGGCACGACAATTCTGATTCTACTCGGTTATCTGTTATGCTCAAAACCTAACACAAACATTCCCAGAGCCACCAATTGATTTACTCTATCCTGGAATCGCACTATTCCTGGTTGGAATAAGTGGCAATTTTTACCACCATTATCTGCTCTCCAAACTGAGAGCAAAAGATGAGAAAGAATATAAAATTCCCAAAGGAGGTTTATTTGACCTCGTGATATGCCCACACTATCTCTTTGAGATTATAGAGTTTTGTGGTGTTTCTTTCATTTCTCAAACTCTGTTTGCATTCAACTTCGCTATAAGCTCATGTTTCTACTTGATGGGACGAAGCATTTCAACTAGGAGATGGTACATTTCCAAGTTTGAAGACTTCCCTAAAGATGTGAAGGCGATTATTCCATTTGTGTTGTAGCATGCAATTCAAGCCAACATCGAATCTCAAAGTGTGAAAGATTATTTGTGTCGTGAATGGGTCTTAAAGTTAGGTATAGCTCAGGTTAGGCCAGTCCTTGTTAATCTTGCAAATTTAGAGAGAAAAAGGTTAAGGTCGAGTATAAATCTTCTGCTACTTAAGTCAGTGTGTGATCTACTAAATCAAATAAGAGTCTAAAATTTTTTGTTAAAATATTACTTACTTGTTTCAATTATGGTATGGCTTTATATGAATTCAGAGAGGATCTTCTTATAATTTCACTTGAATTACTTATTAGGTTGAGCTTGAATGTAAAAATTAGCCCATTAATTATAGTCTATATCAATTTAGATACCTCAAAGAGGAGCGAGGAGCTTGACCATCTTACAAGTTTTTGGAACAAATAACGAAGTGGTTGTGCACTTCCATAAACCGGAATGCTTAGGCACTCAAGTTTTCTTTTTCTTTTTATAAACTTGTTATCAATATGTTAGATTTAGAATCCATTTAGATTTTATTTTTAAAAAAAAAAAAACACAAAAACACTTCTAAAAATTCAAACCTATTAGTTGTGAATGGCCAAAAATAAAAACATAGTAGTTATCTAGTAGGTGGCATGTTGCCATGGGACAATTTTATTTCATAACATTGTGATTAACTAAAATATTATAAAATAATAATACAAAGTACTAAAAGTTACATATTTAGTCAATCACAATTTTATAAGATGAAATTTCACACATAAGATGAGATGAGGATTTTGTCCTGCATCTTACAACATAATGTTCACAAATGGCACGTACATCAATTAAGATGACATCTACTCCGGCACTATGGATTCAATTCAATTACTTTCACGCCCTTGTCCATATGCTCTTTCAAGCAATAGCCATCAAAGAGACAACATTAAGTATCTTCTTGAGTTGTGTCACATTTAATGGAAGGTATCATTGTTCTTGTTGCAGGAATTTTCATATGAAAGGCATCTTTGGAAAGAATTTTGGTATATTTGAAACACCATACTAAGTATAAATAAAACAATATACATCACTTAAATCATTTGATAAGACGTCAATGATAGTAAATTAAATATTAAATATTTAGAATAATGTTTAACTTCCAAGCCATGAAGAATAATTTTCTTGTTGGGTAGTAAATTTCTCCATCTTTTGCTAAGTCAAGTTAATATCTATGTATCGCACCAAGAAATACTAGTCTGCAGTTTTCAGATTCATCAGAAGAAATTGATCATGACTGCTGCTACTGCTAGTGGTTCTTCTATCTCTTCCTCCTTTTCTGCTGCACTGCCTCCAAAATAGTATTGTATTTTTATCAGCTTTAGAGGTGAGGATATTTGCAGCAACTTCACCCATACTGAGCTGTGCAGGAAAGAAAATCAAAACCTACATAGATGATAGACTTGATAAAGGGTTGGACTATCACTTATCAATGAATGCTATTGAAGATTCTCACGCAGTAGTGGTCGTCTTCTCTAAGAATTATGTTTCTTCACAATGATGCTTGGATGAACTCATCAAAATAGTGGGATGCAAGAAAAGGACAGTTTGTCATGCCGGTTTTCTATAAAATTGTCACATCACTTGTTCGGAAGCAAATTGGTAGCTACAACAAAGCATTTGCAAAACATGAAATCCAAAAGTGGAAAGAAGCTCTTATGGAAGCAGCCAGTTTATTTGGGTGGCTCTTTATGAATTATAGGGATGCATCAGAGTGAAAAATGGAAAATGGAATAACCACCCTATTATCGACTCGACTAGAGAATAAGGTACAAGTGTGTTTGCCAAGTTGACATGACTTACGTCTTAGGGAAGGCAACGCAGAAAGACCAAGCAACATCTTTTGATGTTTGGCAATACTAAGACCACCAAGGCGGTTATAAAGAAGCTTTGACTTAGTGAGGGTGAAGCTACCGGAGAACTAGGAGCTACAAGATGATAGAGCCCGCCCACGACTCATGCCTAGTACAAATTGCCTGCCTAATCTTCCACCATAGCAGAGTTGCAAGAAAAAGGTGGCAGAACAATTAAAAGAATGGTTAGATAAATAATAGATGTTAAATCAAATGGGCTGCCAGAAATATATAAAACATTTTCTAAAGATAAATATGGATGAAGATCAATTTGACCAATGCCTCTGGTTATAGTTTGAGCACCACTGGCAAGGGTAATGGTTAGGAGCAAATCGGAATGGATAAAAGAGTAGAAAAATGCTGTATTATTCAGAGGAGCACGAGAGAGGATCTAATCCTAATAACTATGGGATATTACAGAAATTCAATACCAAATATTGTAAAACATTTGGTTTTATATTTGACATGCCAAACCCTTCGAAGCGGATGGAAAGATTCAATCGCTTGACTGATGGAGAATGAGAGTGGCTAAGCATGATAGGTTGGTTATGAGTGGTTAACTCTATTGTTTAGTTTGCTTTTGTTTTTCTTATTACATTAATGGGTGATACAATATGCATATGGCCTCATCATCTCCTGTGTGTTTTTTTTTTTTTTTTTTTTTGCTCTTTTAGAATGATAAAATAAATATTTATAAAAATTTTTGAAAATGACAATAGTGATAAATTTCGTTTCCTATTTAGGTTAATAAACCGACAAATGAAGGAACTATACACAAAATCAAGGGCTCTTATCACATTGCGTGGTGTATTATATATCTTTGTGTGCATTTGAGTTTTATATATTTTATTTTTTATAATTTTATTTTTACAAATAATTATAATATATATGATATTACAAATAAATATATAAATAACATTTTCTCATCATATTGATGAAAGGACAGTAGCAGATGTCCCAATAAGACACCAAGACAGTAGCTTTATTGTTTTTTATTCTTTGTCCTTTCTATCACGGGAGATTTACTTTAATTAAAGTTGATTGGTATTATGAGTACATTTATACAGTAATTTTATAGTGTTTTTTATTCGTTTTTTCCTTTGCCTTTTCTATCACGGCAGGTTCAGTTTAATTAAATTTGATTGGTATTATGAGTATACTTACAAATATACATTGATTTTTAATATAAACCAAAATTAAGTGGGCCCTATCTACAACCAGGCCTAATTCAATAAAAAGCTCAAAACAGAATTACAAAAAAGCTTTTCGTTCTTGTATTTGTCTTATTTTTTTATTTTACCTACAAAATAATTATAAAATAAAGAGTGTAATTAGGGGTACAACAATAATTGTATGTCATTGATCTTTAAGATTGTGTGGTGGAAAATAGATCTTATCGGACAAGGACCTCTTGTTATAAGGTGAGGTTGATGTGCGTTCCATCTCTCAAATGTGTTTAGCAGTGATACATAACACAATTCAATCAAATTCGGGAGAGAGAATTATGGGTAGTAATGCTGTGTTTAAGTTCTTATTTCCAGTATCTTCTCCTTTTTTGGTGGTAATGTCAGTGATAAGCTTCGTAACAGTAGTACATGGTGCTTCCCAGGAAATCAGAGGGAAGCATTTACAGTATTCCAAATTTTGGAGCATTACTAATGCACAGAAAAGAATTCCAAGCAAAAGGGGCATGATTTTGGGTTATACTCCAGCATTTCTCTTAGCTCTTGCATCATTTTGGATTCTTCCAAATCAAAGTTTTAGATTTATGCTCCTCAAGTCTGTATTGACCCTTCATTTCTTCAAGAGGATATTCGAGGTGCATCTTTTCCTTCCCTCACACTCATCACAACTTTTTGATTCCTTCCATCATTAATATTTTATTGTTTAAAGTTCTAGTTCATAAATTAATAAAATCATTAATTAGGGTAATATATTGAATATATATATATTTTTTTAGTTTATGGTGTAATTAGAAAAAGAAAATAAGTGAGTTAATTTTAATTAAATAAAGATATATATGAAAAAAAATTAATTTAACATAGTTCTGGGATAAAAAAAATTATCTAAAACAACAAAAGATATTGGACAAACTAACAGAGGAAGTACAAAAGATGGAAAAAGAAAAATTTGTAGAGTTAGTGGCAATCTTACATCAACTAAGGGCTAAATTCTTAAACAAATGCAAAAAAAAAAAAAAAAAAAAATTATTAACTATTTATTAAAATACTGTAATTTGAAGACTATTTACCAAAATTCTATTATTTTTGCCATGTTAATCCTAGGCACTCAATTAGAGCTATTTTGAATTGGCTTCTAAAAAAATAAAAGTAAAAAAGAGAAGTAATAGTAAAAGTTAAAAGAAGAAACTTCTTGCTTCTATAAAAAGTAATATTTTGATTTCTAGAGAGTTGCTTTTTCTTTTAAAAAAAATCAATCCAAATAACAAATTTTTTTATAAAATATTTTTAAAAAAATTAAAAACAAAAATATATTAACAAAGGCCAATCAAAATAAGCTCTTAGTTGAAGAATGCCAAATGAGATGGCGCTGTTCACATTAGAAGCGGGCCATCTCATTTGGTGCCCTTAAAAGCTGAATTATTTTAAAAAAAATTTCTTCTTGTATTTTTTTTTCAGTCTTATTCTATTCCCCTTTGTTAATTTGGGTTATTATTTTTTGTACAAAATTCTCTACTATCAATGTATTATAAGTATATTGTAAATATTTAATGTGCATCCTCGCTTATTTGATGTTAATTCTTTTAAATGCATAACTTGACCAAATATCTTTGAAATTATATAATTTTGTATAGAATTATTCATTCTGACGGTTTAACTACTTGTTTTCATATTTTCTTTTTCTAAGATACATACATAGAACACAAGAGTCACTTAGTTTGGATTAAAAATTTAGGAGAAAAATTATATTATAGTAGAAGTGAGCACAAGAAAGTACAGAACAAAATTTTACCTGTGTTGGTCTCGTCTCAAAAATTCCTTGAGATAGGAAACCTTGTCTTAGTCCCATTCTAAAATCTTATAAAGTCCAATCTTGTCCCGACTTTAGGATGTATTATTTTAACTATTAGGTGTAGTTTAACAGGGAGAAGTTTAATTAATATATAAGAAATTTGAAGGTAGATTATTTCTCGTAATAGATAAAAAATAAAAAATATAACTAATTACTTAATATTTTAAGATTTTATCTTTAAAATAAGAATCAATTCTAAAATTTTATAAGTATAACATACACCTTAAAAACTTTTAGCCGCAACAAAATCCATGAAATTCAACTTCTAATATTTTCTTTTTTAAAATTTATATCAGTTACTTCTAGTTTTGTTAATATTTCTTAATTTAAATATTAACTAATCAAAAAATATTATTCCAACTTTCCTCAGGTTCTATTTATTCACAAGTACAGTGGCAACATGGCCCTAGACACGGCAATTCTGATTCCACTCTGTTATCTGTCAAACACTGCAACCATCGTTTATGCTCAAAACCTAACACAAACATTCCCAGAGCCACCAATTGATTTACTCTATCCTGGAATGGCACTATTCCTGGTTGGAATAAGTGGCAATTTTTACCACCATTATCTGCTCTCCAAACTGAGAGCAAAAGATGAGAAAGAATATAAAATTCCCAAAGGAGGTTTATTTGACCTCGTGATATGCCCACACTATCTCTTTGAGATTATAGAGTCAATTGGTGTGTCTTTCATTTCTCAAACTCTGCCTGCATTCATCTTCTCTATAAGCTCAGGTTCCTACTTGATGGGACAAAGCATTTCAACTAGGAGATGGTATATTTCCAAGTTTGAAGACTTCCCTAAAGATGTGAAGGCCATTATTCCATTTGTGCTGTAGCATGCCAACATTGAATCTCAAAGTGTGGAAGATTATTTGTGTTGTGAATGGTTCTCAAGGTCGGATATAGCTTAGGTTGGGTTGGGTCGGTCCTTTGCTGATCCTGCAAATAGAGAGAAAAAGGTTGGGGTTGAGTGTGAATTTTTTGATGTTCAAGTGGGTGTGTGATCTATTAAATCGAATAAGAGTTTAGAAATTTGTGTTAAAAAATTACTTATTTCTTTCAATTATAGTGTGTCTTTTATATAAGTTCAGAAAGAGTCTTACAAGTTTTTAAAACATATAACAAAGTGCTATAAGCCGGAATGCTTAGGTGCTCAAGTTTTTCTTTTTTTAAAAACTTGTTATCAATACGTTAGATTTAAAATTTATTTAATTTTTTTATTAAAAATACTTTTGGTAAAGGAAAAAATATTTCTATGTATTTTTTTAGTGTTTATATTAGTTTTTTCAAAAAAAAAAACACAAAAACGCTTCTAAAAATCAAATACTTGTTTTTCAGTCTCAAGCAGGTGATGTTAAAAAATGTAAAAATTTTGTTGTTTATCAAAAATATCTACAAAAGTCCAAAAATTACTTTTATAATTTTTTTTTTTCAAAGCAATCCAAATAGGCACATAACCAATCACATTCCAATGAATATATATATATATATATATATATATATATATATATATATATATATATATATATATATATATATATATATATATATATATATATATATATATATTATATATATATGGCTTCTTATGTTATAATTACCTTCAAATGCGGGGCGAGTCATCCTTATAAAGAATCAATCTACAATCTAATTTAAATATATAGCTCTTATAGTTTTGATTCATCTAATAAAAATACTTATTATATAGTTCTGTCAACATTAGATTAGTCAAGAAAAACTGTTATGTGCAACGAACTAGACATATTTCATGAACAGGCCAATCCTAATATTAAACAGAAACCAAAAAAAAAAATAAAATATATAGTTTAGACATTGTGTTTAATTTTAAATAAATATTCACAATATTGGTGTTATTTTTTTACTGTATATCTTGGTAATTGAAAATGACATCAACTATAAGCAAAGAATCTATTGACTTCCTGAAATATTCCTGGCAAATAAAATCTTAAAAGCAAATAAAAAAAAAACTTCAAATGATACATTTTTCTCAATTTCTTTGATGCCTAAAATTACAAAATAAAAAATTTTAAAAATAGAAACGCTTGCCATTTTATTACAACTATGTATTTTTATTGGCAAGGAAAATGAAATTCAAACAAAAATGAATAGAACCAAACAAGCATTTTATGTTTTTATATTTATTTTTTTATTTAATTATTTTCTTATCCTTTAATTATGAGTCTAATCGTATTCTATATTAAAAAAAAAAACACTAACTGTTATATCCTCTTAATAATTGGTATTTAAAACAATCTAATAATAACATAATTAATTAATTATTTTGGAAATTTAACTAATGTTGACTTGTAACATAAATCATCAATAAACTAAAAAGTTAACTGATTATTGATTATTAATTATTCAATTATATTGTATGATTAACTGATTACTCAATTATTAAGACATCGAATGACATTAGATGATTGGTGTTTTTTAATTAGATTATTTATTGCTGAGTTGGCATGCCTGATTGAACTAATTTAGGAACTTACTTTATATAAAGTATAGATATAGATTATTATTTTTTCAATTCAGTGTCTGTATATGATTATTAGTGGCAGGAGTTATAATTGGTTTAGATTTCACTAGTTAATTAACGATTTCCCTTATTATTTCTTCTTATTATTGCATATTAAAACAACCCTTATTATTTCTTTCTTTTATTTCATATTAAAACAACCAATTTCCCTTAAACAATTATTTTTATTTTTCTTCCTATTATCACACAATAGCTGATTTAGGGATTTGCTTTTTATAATGTATGATAATGAGGAGGCAACACATGATAAGCAAAGACAAGGACGGGAACCTCTCCTTGTGTAACCTTAGTGGGTTAATTAACTTGACTTACCCATCAACGGCCAACTTATCACAAAGCCAATATACAAAACTCCACTTGCCCAAAACAATAAGGAATACTCCTCAGGCATTATGGAATACTCATTATTGGTAGGTCAACAAAAGAAAATGGGTTAGGCTTCAAAAGGATTGATTGGATCTTGAGTTTCTGGTTAGGCCGCGGGCTACCTGTGAAAAAGAGAAAGAATAGTCAAATGTTAAGTTTTCGACACTCAAATCAATATAATGGGTTTCATGGAAATTATGAGAATCTCTACGGTAGAATTTTTTATTTTCTTTAATTACTTACCTCATTAACAACATTATTTATTTATAGTGCTTTGATATTAATAATGATAATTTTGTTATAATTTTATCCTGAACTGTGCTTCGACTTAGGTCTTTTACTTCTAGCTCATATCACTCATAATTAACTCAATATTAAATATGGGTTTAATATAAAAATAATTAATTCATATTAGTCCACACAAAAATAATTCAACATTATAATCTTGTCGCACTTCATCTTCATAATGAAGGCTAGGATAGGATGCTGGGGCAGAATGTAAGCATGGCATCCCTTATAAACAACCAAGTAATGATCAGCCATAGGATAACTGGCCATATCATGCCAAAAATAGAGACAAATTGACATGGGCAATGGTTTAAGTAGAAGAGAAACAAAAGTATGAAAATCTTTTCAAAGATGCAAGAAAATGAAAAGTATGAGGGATTCACCATGGCTAGAGGAAGAAAGTTGAAACTTTGGTCAATAAAACAAGGTTAAAATCCAAGAAACAATATGGTGTAGGTAGAAGTAGTAATTTAGTGACAAGTTCAACTGAAAGCTTTAAAAGGAGCTTTCAACTCATACCATCAATTAGAGCTCAACTTAAGAGTCAAGTTTAGTAGCTCATGCCTAAGGTGAAAAAGCTATATAAGTTGGTAAAAGTCATCTTTTAAAAAAATTATTAAAAAGAATAAATATTCAAGATTTATTTTTAACGTAAATAGATCTAGTTTGATACAATTTAGTTAGATTTAAATAAGCTTTTGAAGTATCCAAACTATAAATGGAATGACAATGTATAATTTAGAAAATCTACAATTCAATCCAAATTAAATATTATACAGATTGGTTTGAATTTTGTGTTTTGGTATGATTCAATTGATTTGAGTAGTTTTATTTGGATTTTGCTCACCCCCAAGCAATGGTTAAAAAGGCAAAAAAAAAAAAAAAAATCACCTTAATCCGATTTTAGCTCGACACAAATTAGGTTGGTTCTGTCCTATATTTTAGTTTTTAAGCAGTCTAGTTTTTTGACTTTTTGCATTGAAATTCAATAAAAAAAAAAATCCAAAAAAATTATGTTATTTTATTTTATTTTTTATGTGAATGTTATTTTATTAAACTAAGTAAAAAGTAATATGATTTTTTTTTTTCCATTTTATGAGTTATGGTGATCATTTCATATTTTATATTGAAAATATGTTATTTATTATTTAGATTATTAATAATTTTCTTAACTAATTTCATAATTTTTAAAAAATATTTTATTATTAATTTTTATTAATATGATTGACCCGCCTAATTAAACTTTAAACTTGTTGAACCAATAAAATCTTCCATGGAGTAAAAAATAATAAAATAAAACCTTGAATGACCCTACCCATTCATATATATGGTCTAAATTTCAAAAATAAAAAAATTGTTACTTAGTAATTATTATCTATGAAGTGAGTCGAAACTAATGTATAAGATGTTTTATATTTAAAATCTTAATTAAATTTATTTTTATATTTATAAATTTTTATATTTAATTTTTATATTTTAAATTTTTTATTAATTTAATTTTTTTAAATTTATTAAAAATATAAAAAATTAAATTAATAAATTTATTAAGTTTAAAAAATTAAATTAATTAAAATTTTAATATAAAATATAAAAAATAAATTATTTAAAATTAAATATAAAGAATCATATTAAAAAGACGAAAATAGATATTTAATCTGCTTGTTAAAAAAAAGTACGACATCCGAGTTTCGGCGGATGAACTTAATCCCACCAATAAAGTCGAGCCTTCGGCAAAGATTCAGATTCATCAAATGTAGTGCCGAGTCCTTTTAACGGTTCACTTTTATGTTGAGATTTCAAATTCTTTCTCAAATTGAAAACGAAGTATCATTCTTTGCCGGTTTGCCCCCACCTCCAGATCTACTCTGTTCTGACTGCGTTTCATGGTTGAAGAGACTCGCAAAGCACACTTGTATAAAGCTTTGCATTCTTCTCTTCTATGAACTCAACTATAATTTGCTGATCCATGGAGTTCACTGAGTCTTACAAGCAGACCGGGCCCTGTTGCTTCTCACCCAATGCTCGTTACATTGCTGTAGCCGTCGATTATCGCCTCGTGATTCGAGATACACTGTCTTTTAAGGTATTTCTGTACATTTTTTGGCATTGGTTCAGATGCGTCTGCGTAAGATCTGTTTGGGTGCAGAGAAAATGCCGGAAAGTTAATTAGATGGGCTTTGCTGAAGTTTGACACTGACTCTAAAATTGGGTCCAAGTACTTTTAAAGTTCTGATTTTGTCTTCTTGTTTCTGTTGAATGCAATGTACATTGTTTCTTGGACTGTTTTCTGAGAAAATTTTTGGCCAAATGGGTGCAACAGCACTTTGAATTCGCCTGGTTCAAATGAGGGGAGAGGGGAAATAAAATTTTATTATTATAGTCATTTAAAGAGGAAGTGAAGCAAAATTTGAAAGATAATTTTCATGGGGCATTTGCTTTCCCCTCCAAAAGTGTGGAATAGGAGGGATTTGAAGTTGTCAAATAAATGTTGGACTTCTCTCACATACTAGGTAGGTATATGACACCTTTTAATCGTGGTAGCATGACAGTTGTTGATTTCAAAACATTTAATTTAGCTGTTTATGTTTTAGTGTTCAAGATTAATTACCTTTCACATCAATGATTGTCATGCTACTGTGTTAAGAAGATATCTCTTACCTCCTTAGTATGGTATAATCCACTAAAATATTTAGTCGTACATATTCGATTTTAGGCCTAGGATTGAAGACACTAAAAAAAATGGGAATTTGATGGAAATGATACTTCCAAAGTTTGTGCATACCTCATTGTGATGGCTCAAGCTCATCAAATCAAAGTTCTGAAGTGCAATTAGTGAGCTTGAATTCAGAATGAGGGCTTAATTTTGCTCTAAAAATGTCAGTGAAATTAAGTAAAATGGAAAATTTAAGAGGAACATCTAAAATCACATGCATTACTTGATACTTCCATTAAAGTTTTTGGGGCTTAAATGTTGAAATTCTCCAAAGTGATAAATTGGTGCCTTTGTTAGTTAAAATGTTCATTCTGATCATTACTTCTCTAACAAGTATTTGCTATGCTATCTTTGGACTCAAGAACTAGACAGTTTATGCCAAAGTTCACTGAAGCAAATTGCCATACATGATTATAAATTTCTATTGCATAGTTGACAAATGAACTTATGATTGGGTTGTTCTCTTCCCGCCTCCCCTTTTAAGATGGTGCAAAGAATCAATCGTGCCTAACTTAGTCTCAGTCAACCATATTCCTATTTGTGTTTCTATTATTTAAGCAAAGAGCATTTTGTGATTTCCTTGATGATGCTCAACACCTGCATCTTTTCTGCCAACTTAAAAACATAGTGTATTTTGTTGTTTCTTGACTTGATGGCTTAACATAATAATATGTCTCTTGGTGGTGAAGTACATACTGGTAAAGACATTATAACAAATACAACGTCAAAGAATGCCTGTACTGTTTGCTATTGATTCTTGACTTAGTTGTTTAAGTGTTTAATATAGAACAGTCTGAACTCGTCTTAGGAAAAAGTGTATATATGTCATTTAATGGTGAAATACATACTAATAATAACATTAGACCAAAGAAAAGGTCAGAATACACGTGGAACTTTTAAACTTTAGTTTTACACGACCTTTATGTTCATTTTATGCTGCAAAATCTTCACCTGACTGATTATTAAGCTACTTAATTCTGATGCATTATCTCTAGGTTTTTGAAGCACCTGTTTTCTCCATATGCAGGTTGTGCAGCTGTTCTCATGCTTGGACAAGATTAGCTATATTGAATGGGCCCTGGATTCTGAATACATTCTTTGTGGTCTCTATAAAAGACCAATGATACAGGCTTGGTCATTGACACAGCCTGAGTGGACATGCAAGATAGATGAAGGTCCTGCCGGTATTGCTTATGCTAGGTGGAGTCCTGATAGCCGTCATATACTCACCACATCTGATTTCCAGCTGCGGTTGACAGTTTGGTCATTGGTAAATACAGCTTGTGTACATGTGCAGTGGCCAAAGCATGCTTCCAAGGGAGTTTCTTTCACTCGAGATGGAAAATTTGCTGCAATTTGTACAAGGCGTGATTGCAAGGACTATATTAATCTATTATCTTGTCACACATGGGAAATAATGGGTGTCTTTGCAGTTGACACAGTGGACTTGGCTGATATTGAATGGTCACCTGAGGATAGTGCAATAGTGATCTGGGATTCACCACTTGAATACAAGGTAAAATCCTAAAAGCCTTCGTTTTTGGTCCCTTTTTAACCCTGTGAAGTCTAGGAGTCCAAGAGGTAATAGTTTTTGTAAAATGTTCTGGGTAGGAAAAAGAACTATTAGTGGAAGACTATTCCTTTTGTTTTGTTTTTTTGGTTCATAAAGGGATCTACATACACTTTTTGGTAGATTTAAGGTTTAAAATGTGGCATTTTGCATACATAGGCTGAAACTGTTGAATGGATGAGAGCATTACCTTTTGAATGGTAGCCTGACAACAGAAGATCTGAAGAAACAAGGTTGATAAACCAAAGTACTCAAAACTTTTCAAGAGTCTAGTCTGTCTAGATTTGGTTATCATGATTATTATCAGAGACCTAGAGAATTTGGGTTTGTTCTCCTGAAAGGACTACTGTCCCCTGCTCTCATTCACCCCCAAGTCCAAAAATAGACACATACTTGGTTTGTACATGTTAGGAATCAGAACCTCGAAACTGAGAAAATGAGTTACATTCAAATTCATTAGCTCAAAGAGCTGTTACATGAGATTTCCAGAGCTTTAATCTCCTTGATACCAGACCATAAGCTCCTCATGGAAGAAGAACTTCCTTGCCTAAGGCTTTTTCCTTCAAAATACGGAAGTCCAGACTACTCTTTCACACAAGCACCACCCTTCTTATAATCAATCTTGCTACAGTACCTACACTACATAACCAATTATCCACTACAACTCATGGCCGCCCCCCCCCCCCCAAAAAACAGCTACTTACCCACTTCTATTTTGGACCATGGATCGTAACAGTATAAGTGTGTGCATTGTTAGTATTCAATGGACACTTTCCGTATGTACAACATAATCGCATTAACCCTATTTATCTTTGCTTCTGGCCCTGTCCCACACCCAAGAAAGAAAAGAGTTTTACATTTCCACAGGAGTCCCCATACGCTTTATAATTTTGTGTTCCCATTAGTATCACTTTGTCACCAAAAAAATTTAGACTCGTACAGTTGCTGGAGAAAGAAACTTCCGCAACATACTCCTCTAGTTTTAGTTGCTACATAGCCCAAGCCTTTTAGTATTTTCTTCTACTATTATATATTGTATTTACATGAAAATTAACATTGCCCATATGAGGAGTTCCTGCAATTTGTTTTGTGAATTTAGCCACTGTTTTTCTTTTAGACCCAATTTTTAATGCAAATAGTAATCTCAAACACAAATCAAACTATGGTTTTTTCAGTGTTTATTCCTGTAAATCCTTTTATGGGTTCTTTACTCATTCCCCCAATTGGGAGAAATTCCTTCCAAGGCTCCTTTAGAGGTGAAGTCTTTCATTTTGACAGCAACAGTTAAATAGGATTAATAGAAATGATTGGCTGTAGGTCAACCCTCACAAACCTTTGTCCCATTTCCCAGTATTTTTTCCATGTGCTTTTCTTATTCTGAGACCAGTATTCATTTACACCTACATTTACCAACTATCAGGTGTTCTAGAACATGTAATCATATTGGTGGAAATGGTAAATCTTCAGTTGGTAAGTTTATGCTCCATTCTACTTATGTATAGATCATCTGTGGTCTGTTCCTATTATATAATCGGCTGACCATGTCATGGAACTATATGAATGACTCATTACATTAACATACATTTACATAAGCTTATAGTCATTGTGGTTTGATGTAGGTTCTAATCTATTCCCCAGACGGAAGGTGTCTTTTTAAGTATCAAGCATATGAAAGTGGATTGGGAGTTAAAAGTGTGTCCTGGTCTCCTTGTGGTCAGTATCTGGCAGTGGGCAGTTATGACCAGATGTTGCGGGTTCTCAATCACCTTACTTGGAAGACATTTGCAGAGTTTATGCATCCATCTACAGTCCGTGGTCCTTGTTATTCTGCTGTTTTTAAGGTATCCTTTAAAGCAACCTTTTCAAGTTTATGATGTTGCAATTACCAGAAATGTTTTTATATCTCCCTGAAATTGTAGGAGGTAGATGAGCCGCTGCAACTTGATATGTCTGACCTATGCTTGAGTGATGATTTTTCCCCAGGAAATGATGGTAAGAGTGATTGTATTGGGAACAAGTAAACTTTCTTTGTCTTGAGTTATTGTCCCTTTATTTGCACGCATGAAGTCAATACTCTATGATGCACATTAACTACAACTACTGTCCTGCCCAATTCATTGACCCTACAAGCTGGAGGCAATTTGTTAATTAAACAAGACATTGGGTGTCAGACTTAATTTTAGGTAAGGTATTTGGGCAAGTGTTAGGAAGCCAGGATTAAATAATTGAAATAGTAGGAATTTTAATGATACTAGGAAGTGTTTAGAGAAATTTGGTAGAGTAAATACACTCAAAAGCAGCCCGAGCTACTTCAGAGAAGATAATTCCTTTGCCCAGCCTAAGCTGAAACAACCAGTACACTTCACTAATTGACTTACCCCTCAAGCATTCCTTAAATAAGCCTCTACACATAACTAACTGCCCAATACATCCATAATTGTCTTCCACTAATCTGTAACTCCCTAATCTGATCCCACTGAGCCCTACCACTTCTCCCTCACAGTTAGGCCCCTTTCCAATATTGTTTGAAGTTTGAACCCATGGTTGGACCTGGGTTCTATCAGCATGTTATCCATTTGAGTGCTTTGGCCCTTGGCAAATCGATTTTGAAACCCCAATAATGAAAAAATCTCCGTGTATAGTGACATGTTTTCCCCAAGGGAATCCCTTCTTTTGTTTTATTTTCTGGTTCTTACAACGTGGGCAATATAATGTGGGTTGCTGATTCCCTTGCCATGATTCCTACCCTTTCCAATCGCTATGGATTTCAACTTGAGCACTTCAAGTTGGACACACATCGCTCTAACTTCGTGATGTCTCCTTGGACCTGCGTGAGGGAAATTTTAATGTCCATTGAAAATTACTTAATCTGATGAAATTCTAGATGTTACTTGCTCGTCTTTGAAGCCAAATTTTGGTTTAACTGGCTGAATTTGTTTATGTGTTTTCCCCTCATTTTATTAATCAAATATAAGGGATCAATTGTTTATTGAATTAAAAGGTTCCCTCTGCTGTTAGCACGCTTATTTATTTATTTTTTCATATAGCATTTTCTTTGCTAAAACAATATACAGGCAGTGGATATTTGAACATTGTCTCATTCTGTGCTATTGCTGTGAGAGGGTTAGTGGTGGTATTAAGGCCACAAGGCTTTGCTTCTATATCCTTGGGTCCCTTAATTATGTTAAAGGAGTATTGAAGCCAATACTTCTATTCTAGGTGACTGCTTTAGCGCATGAACTTCAGAATCTACATAGTGATTTTCTTTCTTAATTTTTATTTACTCAGTTTCCTTAATCAGCTCAGATTACCAATTGGTCTTAGTTGAACTTTAGAGAACAGAGTACTGAGAGGAAGAGGGAATGTCTCTTTTCATTTCTATGTAGACACGAACATTCATCTATACACACACACACACATGCGCGCGTGCGTATATATATGTGTGTGTGTGTGTATGTATCACATAATATAGCATAATTACAAAACTATCCTTAGAGGGTAACATTATAATATTCTACACTCCCCCTCAGGTAGAGCATAAATATCCATCATATCCACCTTCCGAAAAAATAATGAAACTCCCCATTGAAAAGACCCTTTGTAAACACATCAGCTAGCTGGTCTCCTCTGTTGATGCGAGGTTTTTTTATTATTGCCCTTGTTATCTTTTGTTTTCTTTGATGAAGTGCCTGTCAATTCCTATATTCTTTGTTCTGACATGTTAAATTGGATTATGAGCAATATTTATAGCTGGCTTGTTATCATAGTGAAGAGCCATGAGATATCCATCATATACTCTCAATTCTTATATCAGCCTTTATAAACCAAAGAACTTCTCACATTCCTTCAGCCATTGCTCTATATTCAGCCTTGTCAGTAGATCCAAAAACTACTGACTGCTTAGCTGGTTTAGGATCTGATACCAAGATGAATTTTACAGAACAGAGCATAGAGAGAAAGAGGGAATGGAAACATCTCCTTATTTCCATTTTACTCACTGACGGCCTAATATATATATTGTGTTGTGTAGCATAATTACAAAAGTACCCCAAGAGGGTAACATTAGAACACTACAACAATAACAGTAAGTCTTATCCCACTAAGTGAGTTTGCTACATGGATTGCACAATGCCATTAGGCTCCATTAGAAACCACATTCTCAAGAATATTGTTCACCATAAGATCTCTTTTTATAACTTCTCTTAGTGTCCTTTTTGCATCTCTATACACTTTTTCATAGGATTAAAAACCATGTGACCAACTCTCTTTGCTAGTGCCTTTAGCGTGGGCTTCTTGGTACATTTTCAAATTACCTTAACCAATTTTCTGTCATCTTCTCCTCAATAGGTGCCATGCCAATTTTTTCATATGAAATCATTTCATGTCTTACCACCCCCTCTTTTTTTGCTCTTTTGGCTCTTCAAAGCCTAATATTCACTACCATAGAACATAGCTAGTTGTATAGAGGTCGAATGAAACTTCCCTTTAAGTTTTATAGGTACTTTGTGATCACAAATAACTTCCGTTGTTTTTTTCCATTTTAGCTTGTATCATGTGTGTGACATCTCTATCAATTTCTCCATGCTTTGTAATATTGATCCTATATACTTAAACTTAGACATTTGTGGAGTGAAGTGCTCTCCGATGGTGGTTTGACAGTCATTGTACTTAAACTTCGACGAGCACTCATCAAAGAAACGATAACTCTGCTTATGGTTCTCATAGTTAGTCCCAAGCCTGGTAAAGGAGGAAGGTTGTATTAGGCCTCTGTCTGCCAAAACTTTGTTGAATCTTCATGCATGGATCATTCAAAAGGGTAACATTAGAATATCCTACAGTAATCTATCTGCATTTCTTTCAATAATAGTGAGACTGTTCCACATGTGAAATTCAGTTTCTTGGCAGTTTTCTTTTCTTTTTGAACCCATTGTCTTTTTTCCAAGCAGATGCACCAGAAGGACCCTTCAGAGTGAGGTATGAGAATACAGAAGTGCCTATCAATTTACCATTCCAAAAGCCTCCGGCAGACAAACCAAACCCCAAACAAGGAATTGGTAAACAATCCTTTCTCTACTTCTCTGATGCTGCATATTACAACTTTATGTCATATACTAATGCTCAATAGAAGCGAAGTTGGGAAAATAATTCACTCTATTCAAATGGTTAGAAGGATTAGGATCTTGCACACATAAATATTAGATACTTAGGGTTCCTTAATCCCGCTTTTTGTTTGTTAAACAGGATATTATTATCCTTAGAGTTAAGCTTTTTTGTCTCTGATATTTGGGTTACCTAGGCAGTGGCATGAATTAATGTCCCTTTTATTGTGTATTCTTTGTATTTAAAAGACCAGAGAGCAGATCAGGTTGCAATGTTATCAAATGAATGGCCACATGGAGATGCATTTTTTCACAGTTATGTTAAATAATATTATCTTGAAAGTTTAAATGAAAGGAAACTAACATGAAAGATCAGGCAGGGAATTTTTGTACCATATGAGTATATACAATTATTGAATGACATACAAGTTAGGTTCTCAACTTGAAATTTCTTTATACTAATTCTAGGTTGTGTCAATAAATTTCATTATACTGAAATCTGCTCTCCCATTAAGGAAGTTCTTATATTTATCGCAGGCCTTCTGTCATGGAGCAATGATAGCCAATATATTTGCACTCGCAATGATAGTATGCCTACTGTACTCTGGATATGGGATGTTCATCATCTTGAGCCTGCAGCAATATTAGTGCAGAAAGATCCCATTAGAGCAGCTGCTTGGGATCCGACATGCACTCGTCTTGTTCTTTGCACCGGAAGCACACACCTGTATATGTGGACTCCTTCCGGTGCCTATTGTGTTTATGTTCCTCTTCCACAGTTTACTGTAACAGACCTGAAATGGAATTCAGATGGTAGCTGTCTACTCCTCAAGGACAAGGAGTCATTCTGCTGTGCTGCCGTACCCTTGTTGCCTGAGTCTAGTGAAGAATACAGCTCAGATGGTTGATGCTTGAAAAGCAGCACAAATTAATGGTAAAGTATAAATGGCTCTTTGTATATCTCTACATTTTGTAGATAAGAACATGAGGTTAAGAACTTAAGATCTCAGCAAAACCTGTTAAAGTTGCATGGCAGTGCGATGTAGGCACATTTTCTAGCTATGGCTTAGAGAGGGCATGTTGATGATTTTCACCAAGGGCAATAGAGCATTTCTAAATCTTAAATATGTTGTAGGACCTGCATAAGTTATCATATCTGAAAATTCAAAGGGTATCTCTGTGTTGATGTTTTGTATTATTAAAAGAAAAAAAAGGGATGCTTTTGATTGGATTGCCATTCATTCTGAATTCTACTAAATTGAAGAGTTCATTGCTTTTTCTTTCATTGTTTTTATTTTGGTTTTTGCTGCTAGAAGAGTGACATTGTTGAATACGTTGATCAGATTGTACGCAAGCTTAATTGATTTAGGAGATTATTTGCTGATGTTGCCGTCAACAAAAAATGAGAAATCACTTTGAAGCAATTGGGAACAGATTGCTTGAGATGACCGGAGAAGCATGTTAACGTTGGAAAGATATTAATCATTGTTTACTCAAAATATGGCACCTAATTTGGAGCAATTGGCAACTTAGCAACAGATTCCTTTGAAAGATGATATGCATATGTTCCAATAGGCATAACCCTGTCGGATCATATGGCACTTATTCAACTCTGAGAAATAAAGTCAACTTATCCATGTAAAGTGAGACAGGCTTTGGAATAGTGTATGATCTAGATTGGCTAAATAGATGTCTATTAGGTGATATTATTTTTAAATGTTTTAAGTTAATGATTAAGATATGTCCATTAGAAATTTAGTCTAATAGAAAAGCCAAATCCCAAAACAACTAATAAGACTTAACTGACGTGAGTGGCATTTTCGTCAAAGCATTTGAAGTATAGCACATCTTTGCCTATTGTAACACATAAGGCAAGCGCACATTATAAGGAAGCATCACCCGTCAAAGCAACAATATAAGAAGAAACGCTACTTCTTTGTTGAGCAAAAGAGGTTGTTTGGATGCCAAATTGATTGTCATATGCACCAGTGTGACACCGTGCCAATTTCAGGATTAACTTGTTGGCTATTTATTTAGGGTATTTTCCTAGATTCAATCTTTGTTTATCCTAATAAAAATTCTTTTAATATTTTAAATCTAAAATATTTTAGGTTGAACATGCTTCCACAAATTAATACCTTATTGGCAGGCTAGGTTTGAGCACGCAACATTTGTACTAGAATTACTTTCATTGAAAGACAGAAAAGTTTAGAACAGTATATATTTCATTTATTATATACCATGTGGGTACAGATCGGACGAAATTTTGTCTATCCCATCTTGTCATCGGTGCCAGGCTGGCTAATTCTTTTTGTATATACCCTTTTTTTAATCCAACATTTTATATATTTTAAAACTTTAACTGCTGGAATATATGGAATATCTAATTAGAAATTTTGAAATGTGTAGAAAAAATTGTGTCATTTTGGTATAAGAGTGGTGGATTTTTTTTAAATAAAAAAGTCACTGACTGATTGGGGAAAAATGCTGTTCACATGGCAAGAGCATGAAAACAAAAGAGATGATAAGTGGGTGTTATTTTTAGAGCATCTTTAGCCATAGTACTTATTAAGGTTTTATATCTTAATTATTTATATTATTTTTATAAGTCCTACAATGACACATAACTCTATATAACTTACATAATTTTTTTTCTACTCATACAATTTTATAAACTTTTTTAAATAGGTCCCGTAAATTATTTTATATTCTTATTTTTAATCAATCTATTACACAATTATTCTCTTTCTTCCTATAAATCTATTCTTTCTTTCTTATAAAATATAAAGTCGGGCTCATATTTTTTCTATACAACCATTCCAAATTCCAACAACTCTCAAATTTTTGTCTCCTCCACCTCACCACTCTCTACTCATGGTACTCTCCATTTTTTCGTTGCATACGAGTAAGCAACACCAAACCACGACCATTAGAGATGGTCTTAGTACCATGCGATTCTGCAAAGAAGAAAAGCCATAAGACCATCTTTAGTGGTTGACTTCTTCACGTTGCACAACTTTATGCATTGAAGACAGCCGTAGTTCCATGACTAGAGAGCTCTACGGTGGCGCTCTGTTGGCAGAGAGAGGGGGAGATGTGATGCATATTCAGAGAACGGATGCTTAGCATACAAATTAGCTGCAAATTGTAAGAAAAATAATAAAAAACTGAAAAATCACATAATGAGATTTGGAGCCAAATTCTTCTCTCTTTTAGAAACTAACAACTTCAAGCAAAAACTAGAGATTAATCAAAAAATTGTCTCAAAGATGCAGGAAAAATCAAACCTTTGAACCCTAAACAAAAATCAGTTTCAAACCAAACAAAGAAAGGAGAAAGGAGAAAAAAACATGGAACCACTACCCAGAAGTTGGAACCCATAGTAAAAATCCTCTTCGCACTATTTACTTATATCGGAGAGGCGATGATTATGGCTTGGCATATACAGAGCAATTTTATCCGCTGAAGGATTGGTTTCCACTGAGTTAGTAGTTGTTGAGCGAGTCACTCTACCAAGTCTCCACACGTTCACACCCACAACCTCTTCAGGCAACCAGAAGTTCATAGCTTTGGCAACGAGGAGCTGTCGAAGGCTGGAAGCTTCACTTTGGTGGCAAGAGGTCTAATGGAGCTGATTAGCTCCACAACCGAGATGTAGACGAGGTGAAGAGAAAAGGCATGGAGCCAGAGAAGTGGAGCAAATGCGGTAAGAAGAGGAGAAAAGTAGAATCATCTAGAACCCCTCATCTGACCGTTGGATGAGAGGAGAAAAGACAATTCTAACGGTCACAAATGAGTTGCAGATGAGATATTAAAATGACATCTTTACTGTTGATGGCTGCATTTTAAAAAAATAATAATTCATTATAACGGTTATAAATTTAACCGTTAGAATGAAAAAAAAAATTAAAAAATTATTAAACACTAAAATAGCTGTTTGTCAGGAAAGAATAACTAGCCGTTGGATTTCAACATTATATATACCCACACTTGTGACTCTTTTTTCCTCACAAACAAATCATTAATCTTTTCTTTTCTTCACCTCTTTTGTCTATTGATATCTATATTTCATTTTTACATGGATCCCACTTATTTTAATTTAAATTCTCCATCTTCTACTAATCAAAATTCTCCACCTTTGTCAAATTACATGCAAAATTCTCCATCTCCTAGCTTTCCAAATTCTCAAAATCCTTTATATTTTTTAAATTACATGCAAATTTTTTTATCTCCACCTTATCCAAATTCTCAAAATCCTCCATATTAATATCCATATCCATATCAATATCTAATGTATCTACCACCAAGTAACCATTTGTATCAATATTCATATCAAAATTCTCCTTATTAATATCCAATTTATCCACCACAAAGTAACCATCTCATTCACCCTGGGACTTCAATAGCCACTAGTTCTGTTGATAAAGAACCCGAAACACCAATCGGGTCTATGTTTGAGTCTCAAGTACCACTATTCTCTACCCAAGTTGAAGAAGAAAGAGGATCTGCTAGTAAAAAAAAATCAAAAGTTAGATTCAACATGGCAGAAGATAAACTTCTCATTCAATCGTGGCTCAACATTTCGAAAGATCAAATTGTGGGGGTTGATCAAAAAGCATAAAGTTTTTAGTTAATGATTAGTGAAAATTACAACAAGTATTGTGACGATTTACGAGAAAAGGATGTAATCCCACTAAAATCTTGATGGCATAGAATAAATCATGTTGTTTCAAAATTTGCTGGATGTTACAAATCAGCTGTTCAGAGGAAGAAAAGCGGAAGCTTCGAGAATGACATCATAGCTGACACTAAAATGATATGGGCTGCAGACAACAAAAATGGTGAGCAGTTTAAGTTTAAGCATGCATGGTGGTTATTGAAAGATGAACCTAAATGGATAGGAGAATCATTTGAATGTTCTTAAAAAAGAACAAAGACTTCTGCTTCTGGAGCATACTCATAATCTTTTAATCCATCAGATCCAACAACTTGTGATTATGACCCTTCCTCTCCTACACTAGTCCGCCTAATTGGCCAAAAAGTGACAAAAAGGAAGGCAAAAACAACAGTAGATGATATTGCTCCTAACAATGTCAACTACGGTGCAATACAAGAAACATTGACCCAAAGAGTAGAAGCATTGAATGTCATTGCAGCTCTTAAGAAAGAAGAAAATGACAAAGAAAAAGAAAGGATTTTATTAGATAAGGAAAAGGTTTGTTTAGAGCAAGCAAAGCTAAAGATGGATGAGAAGCGAGAGAAGCAAAGATAACGTTTAGAGGAGGAGAAAATTGAAGGCAAAGGAGTTGAAGATCTTGATGACAGACACATCCCAAATGCCATAAAGGCAACGCTGAGATCATGAGATTATATGTAACATGATTAGGAAAAAAATATGAGATTGTTTAGGGTTTGTTGTAACTTAGTGCTTTAGATGCTAATTAACTTGTAATTGATTATGTTTTTGTTGTAACCTAATATTGTAATTTGTTATAAAAATTATTTTTATTTATCTTTTATTGTAAATTATTTTTATGCATCATGTATTTTAATCTACACAAATTTATTAAAATTGTCTAGTATTAATTTTGCACATATGTAGTGTATTAAAAATAAAATAAAATAAATTTAAATATGACAAATTACAAAAATAAATATTAAAATAAAATAATAATGTGGAGTAACTTGCAAGACCCATTTATGCAACCAATATGAGTTGCACCACTAGAGAAAATTTCGTTTTTAAATTACATAAAGTGTAATAAGTGATGTGTCAGTGTGAGACCTACAAAAAAATTATTAAACAATATAGTATGCAACTCTCACAAGTTTTATAGTTAGAGATGTTGTAATTGTTTTCAAGTTTTATGGGTACAGCTGTATGCACAAATATATATATATATATATATATATATATATATATATATATATATATATATATATATATATATATATATATATAGGTAAAAATGCTATATCTATATCTTTTGGTGTACACTCGTTTGTATGTAATTATTTGTAAGATAAAATTATAAATAAAAATATAAAAAGTAAATATATATAAATATATTGGCAAATAGCTCAGTTTGATTGTATGAATCTAAGTGGAAGACGACAAAGGTGGAGAAACTGGTGGGGAGGTAGAGGGATTTGGATGAAATGGCAAGGGCAAAAATGGGATTATGAAGAAACCATAGATAAACATGTGGAAGGGTGCAGAGAAAGAGTTGGAATGCTGAAGTAAATGAGGAAAGAAGGCAACCTTGTGCCAAGTCATAGGAGCTTTTATTATCAAGAAGTTCTTGAAAATGGCAAATATTGGAATGGTTTATTTCATATGTATGTAAAATGGTTTATTTCTAGAAATAAACCGCCCTTTCTCTCAATATTTGATGGTATTGGATCATTCATTTCGTCATTTTTAAATCAATGAGTGTTTTTATTAGGTTAGATAGAATTTATTTATTAAAAATTATAAAAAATATTTTGTTAAAAATTTATTATATTTTTTACATACTAAATAATATATTTATTTATTTTTATTGCACACCAAGCATAATAATAAAACTTGTTAATGTGTAAATTTAAAATGACTGAGATCATAATGCAAATATATATTATTTATGTAGCTGATAGAATATTTCAAGATTGTCATACTTATAAGGATTATGTAATTAACTGCTAGAGTATTGTAACTACAAATATTACTTAAGTATTCAAATTAGAATGAGATTGAAATAAGACAATAATAAGAAATAAAGAGCAACTGCAAAAGGATGAGGATTCAATGATAAAAGTCTCAAGATTTTGATTTCACTTCAACCATAATTCAACCTAGTTTCATTAATTGTTAACTAGGTATTCCTCAAATTATTAAAAAGTCTTTTATGATGTCAAATTAATTTAATTCTAATTATCAATTCATTCATATCATATGTGAATTTTAATAATTATAATTGCATTAAGCTTTATGGATTCTTTTTAACGACTACATAAGGTCTTGACACATTCTTATCCTAAGCTCCATTGTTAAATTAATTTTCACAGTCTAGATTTATTACTTTCTTCTCAAGTTATAAAAATATACAAATTTTCTAATTAATTAGTCAAATTAACAAAAGATAAGTAAACAGAAAGTTACAACTCAATTGAATAAAAACCAAAATTAGATTAAATTCAAAAATTAAACTAATCTTACATAAGTCTCTCAATTATTAAATTAAATTTATTTATCAACCAAGACACATTTTTATTAATTTTTAGTAATATGTATTCTCTATCGTAACATAATTGGGCTAATATTTACCAAAAAAATATATAATATCTAATCTCTCACACATATAATGTGATATTTGAGATTTAAGGTACATAATTTGCTTCACTTAAATGTTTAATCTTCTCACTGTAAAGTATATTTGAAACTTTACTGAATTAATATCTAAGTTATTCTATAAAATTCAAATGAAAAATCTAATAAAAATTAAATCATGTTAACATAAAATAATATAAGAAAACAAAAGATCGACATAGGCGACTGAAGACACTTAAAAAGGTAAAAATAAGGAATTAAAATGAGCTGTTTTCTGTCTCATTTCTTCTTATTGATTAAAAAATATTTTGTTTTCTCTGTTTTTTTTTTTTTACAATAATTTAAAAAATAAAATTAATTAATGTATTAATATTTAAAAAATTATCACAACTTTATAACTTTACTACTATATAAAATCATATTTTATGTTATTAAAAACTTTTAAATTAGAAATGGCGACAAATATGAAAATAACTACTAAATATTTCTAAAAATTTGTAAAAAATTTTCTATTAAAAGGGTCTTATGAGATGGACGCAAATTTTATATATTTTTATATTAATTAAGATAAATGAGATAATGTATGATATAGAAATCAAACAATAAATTTTGTTCCAGAAAGAGAATGGTAAATGAATTCTGTCTCATATCTCTGTAGGACCACTAACAATGCATTGGATGGATAAGTCCGATAACAACTGCCAAGATATTAGGTAATAATTATTAAGTTGTTGGCTTGTTTTCTGCTTGGAGTTTAATGTCCGAATAAGCCCTCACAAGTCCAGGGCCTGTCCTTTATACATAAATGCTAGTTTTGAATCGTTTTGAGCCAATCATATCAATATGGAATTTTCAAACGACAGTATTACGAAAGAAAATAATTAATATATTCCCCATTCTTATCCAAAATATCATATTCTAATATTTTCTCTAATAGTGAATTTAATTATTTTTTATTTAAAATTATAAGATAATATTTGTAAAGTTTTATATTAAAAAATATAAGGTTGTTTTTTATTTCAGAAAGTAGTTATTGATATTTTTTTAAAAATATTTTTATTTAAAGTTTTATTTTAATGATTTACCATGTATCTAACTCAAAAAATAAAATATTAAAAAAGAACACTATAAGAAGAATATATTTTTTTGATCATATAAAATTATATTTATGGGGTGTGTAAAATAAATAATATTATTTATAATTTTAAACAAAGAGAATAATTCACACATCTTAAAAAAAAATTATGCTTAATTTTTATAAAAAAATTATATATTTCTAATTTTATTCTTATTTATTATAATAATTAAATAATTTATTTTAATTTTTTACTAATAAAAAAAATAAAAATATTATATTACATATTTCTGATACTCAATTATGCATATTTCCCATCTATAATAAGTAATACAAAAGGTAAGCATTTCCTTATAAAATAGATTTTTTTTTTTTTTTTTTTTTTTTTTTTGTAAAAGTCGCTCGAGGGAGTATATTTTTTGGAGTCATGGGCTACGTAAATTAGCTGCCTGAATTATTAACTAAAAAGATTTTGATATTTCAATCAAAAATAAAAATAAAGTAAGTATGCATATATGGATTTGATACCTGCTGGTATAGATAGACTATGTCCACTTTGATAATTTTGATATCTTAAAAGGAGATTAGTTTTAGAAATATTATTTTTGATATATTAAAAAGGTTTTTATTTGAAAAGTAAAGTATTTTAGCATTTTCTTAGGGATAATATTTATTTGAAAATTGAAATATAAAAAATGAATTATTAGTGCCAGAAATTGAGCTAAATTATTGGTTTATTCCAGTAAAGTGACGAAAAAGCCTTTTGATTCTTATAAATAAAATATGTTAATTTATTGACATATACTGTACAAAAATTTTAACATATTTTATGAGAAAGCCGTAGCGGGGACGTGGCGTCGCACAAATCCACAGGACAGCCATGCACGAGTTTCACAGATAAGCCCACAAAAATTTCACGGATAAAATTAATGAACATCAAAAGTTTTCAGTGAACCTTTTGAACTTTCTGGCTTGAAATTAACTGAAAGTGTGCGCCTAGCAAAAAATCACACCAAGCGGTGAAGAACCGGGTAAAACATTGCAACCCAGTACCGGTTCAGTGGTTTAACCGGTTCACTACCGCTCTGCCAATTGAACGCACATTGGGAAAGATTCAATCTTAGGACCTCAAGGGAGATGCATCTTCTTTTACAATTCCAATGATGCCTTCCTTTGCTAACGAAGTATCATAATATTTTATAATATAGAAGAACAAAATTTAATATAACATAAAAACTTTTATATCAATAGAAAAATCTATAGAATGTTGAAGTTGGAAAAGTGTGACTAATATCCTATGTACTTTTTTTTTACATTTTTCCCCACAATTGATCATGCCTATTGAAACATCAAAAAGCAAAGGAGAGGCTTCTAAAAGAAAAATAAAGAACAGAAATTATTGTAATTGATAAGACCCTTCATATATAGGATGGTGATCTTCAGTATATGTACATATTAAAATTTTTTTTTTTTTTTATCTCTTACTTTTTATTTTTATTTTATTTTTTACTATTTTAACCTTACAATGTAATTTAGTGCAATGTAATTATGTGCCGATTAGGATGGTTGCAATGTAATTTAGTGCAGTTTTTAGTAAAATTACAAACTAAATCATTCATTAATTTATGACTTGTTCTGGTTATATCCACCTTTACTGTCAACAAAAGTTAGTAAAAATTAAAATCACATCTCACAATGATTGATATGAGTTTGAGTCCAATGTTAATGTGGTGACCTCTAGTAAGTACTTATGTGTGCTCTTTTTCAGCCTTAAATCTTTCTTTCTTAAACTCAATTCACCTAATTTTTTTGTTAAAAAGAAAATTGAATTATGTTAAAAGAAATTATTTTGTTAAACATTTATTAAAATATCTACCACCACCAATAGTATTTTTAAGTAATAAAAAATATTAGGAGATCTTAAAAATAATTAGAAAATTAACAACTAATAAAAAACTTCCTAAATCTCCCCAAATAAGATTTAAGATAATTCTTAATATATAACAAAATATTCTAGATATATTTCAAAGACATCCTAAACCACATGAATTTTAATTACACAAGAAATCCACATTTATCTAAATTTACCTAAGAAGTTTAACTCTCAGAGATACTAAAGGGATTCAAGACACATCCTCATAGGAACTTTATAAGAAGTTGTTGCTTTGTCAGGGAAACAAAGGATTTACTCAAAATCATACGTAGGATTTCTTTTCTTTGGAGTCTTTGACGGAAAATATATTTAATCACATACATTTAGCTAATAATATGTCAATATAATATTATATTTTTTTGTAGTTATTTAACACATTTTAGCTAGTTATGCAGTTAGTTTTGTCAAACAATTCTAATTTAATTAATTAATTATACAATTATAAACTTTTAACTATATCTTCTAATTATACACTACAATTTCATAAATTTTAATTAGTTTGCTAAAGAGACTCTAAATTAATCAATATTGAGCTTATATTTTTTATTCTATTCTCTTTTACTATATAAGTTTTTACAACTTAATAATGTTCATAATATTATTTTATAATAATTTTTAATAAAAATTATTCGGTAACTAGTATTATATTAAATATTAATTAATTATATTTTATGTTAATTAATATTACATGAATAACAAAATTATTTTTATTAAATTTTAATGTATTTATATTTTAAAAAATTTAAAAATTTAAAATTTAATTAAACTAAAACAATTATCAATCAATCTATTATTTAATAATATTTCATAGTTTTTTAAGTAAATAGAAGCTGGTCTGTCAAAGAATGGGAATAGAAGTAGCAGAGGTGGATCCTATTCGTAGATCCCACCTCATCTTAATTACATAAAATCAAATTAAAATAAAAATAGTTGAATAAATGTGATATATCATTGGTAGCTCATATTTATTTATTTTTATTTGAATATTTATTTATTTTTTCTTGTTATTGAATACGACCGCGGTTGAACTTCTTTGTTTAATCCTTTTTTTGCGTTTCCATTTTATTTCTTAACAGATCTGTAAGCCTGCCGCTACGTGTAATGTTCTTTTTCGAGTTTCCTCCGGTCTAAGGTATCCCTGTTTGCTAACTCTTTCAACTACCTTTCAATACAACACCAGAATCAAAATTCTCCAATTTAGTCTCGTATTTTCCCTTCAATTTTCTCAGGAATCTGAGGCACCCAAGATTTCTCATGCCTCTCGATTTTTCCTACTCGTTTCAAGTTTGAATTTTTCTCCCTAATTGCCTTTGGGTTTGAACATAATTGAACTCGTTATTGACTATGGAAAAGGCTGTTCTTGAGAATGGGGTATGTACCGCAGAGTCCCTTGATGGAAGTAGGGATTTGTGGAGCTCTAAAGCCTCTGATTCTTCTTCTGCTGATCATCTCGTTGTCATGGTCAATGGTATTTTGGGAAGGTCTGTTTTTCTTGTCTCATCCATTTTTGGGTTTGATCATTGCTGTTCTATTGTTATGATTGTTTTCTGATTGAGTGTTGATGCTTTAAATTTTGTATAATTTAAATGGGTTATGGGAAGATTATTTTTTGTTTTAATCTTGAAATTTTGTGAAATTATTATCTGAATTGGCTATTTCTTTTCTATCTAATAATTTTCTGATTGAATATCTGACATGCATCCCCAGAAAAGAAATCCTTTTTTTTTTTTTTTTATTATGGTTATCGTTTCTATCGAAAACTTGAAGGAAAAAGCTGTTTTTTGTTTTTTGGACAATTTTATGTATGAATTGATGTGTTAGTTAGTGGAAATTTTATTTTGTTCTTAAGCATAACGCTGTCTTAATATTATTCACTAAGTAGCATTGAGTTTAATTGAGTGGAGTGATTTCTTGTGATTGATCTTTTGAATGTTCATGATTTTCCGTCTAGATTATTGATGAATTATTTCCTTCCTTAGTAGCATAGATCATTACTTTTGATCATCCTTGAACTTTCTGTTTCCACGAAGTTGATGCTTCAGGTTTTAACTGTTCCTGCAGTTCAAATGATTGGAAGTTTGCAGCTGAGCTATTTGTTAAAGATCTTCCTGATAAAGTATTTGTTCACTGTAAGAACCATTCTTCTTTAATATCATCCCAATTGGAAACTTTGATTATCATGGCATGTGGTCAGAACAAATTGTGGCTAGACATTTTCTTTCTCCTAGTTTCAGGGATTATTTTTTTTGATTATGGTTTTATTTCTTCAGTAATGGTTTCAATCCACCAGTATTATATTTACACTCATCTTATTCAAAATTTCATCCTTACTTATCAGCTCTATGGCTATAAGCAATACCTGTTCTTACAATTAAGGCAATCTGGAAATAATCTGGCAAAACAGTTGACTCTTTTCTTGGCACAGTTAGTTTTAATTGATAAAATAACAAACAGTGAAAAAAAAATGAGTCCCTTAAACTGCTAATTTTCCCTTAATTCTGATCTGAGGATATTGACATTAATATGTTATGTCAGATGCAGAATAAACGTGGATTTATTTTCCTTGATTACTTTCACAACTTTTCTTTGATTTCAGAATGCCATCAGGAGAAGTATGAAAATAACTGGTTTCCTGTAAAACTTACTTTAAAACATGTCCTTGAATATGATTGTTTCATTCTAAATTATACATTATTCAATCCATTTTTCATCTCGTGAATCCATTTCTTGTTGCTTTCTCTATGTCCAATAAAGCTCAAACAATCACTTGGTTCTAAAAGAACCTTTGATATGATTCTGTTTGTCTGGCTGGTTTGGTAATTCATTACTTTCACTATATTACCATTAAGGTGCTGAGAAATCTGAAAGTGTTTGCAAAGAAATTTCTAGTTTTTTGAGTCTAAAAGTGTTGTTTTGGATTAGTGTAATGGGACTAGAAGTCTAGATGCTAGGATTATGCATATATGGTGTGACTATTAAGCAATGCGGAACATAGAAGTCTCACATAGGATAGAAAAGAAGAACTGTGGCATATAAATTATAAAATACTTGAATTAGCCCTAGATTCATGGGCTTAAAATTTTAGGTCAAGTTGGGGCTTGTTTAAGTGTATTCTACCACTGCTGAACATAAGGCCTCAGAATCTTCTGTTTGATCATTGCTGAAGGAGAAAAAGAAATTATTCTAATGGCAGCGGCTTAGTAACAAAATGGATTAATGCTTTGGATTATTTCCTCTATGCTTTGAACTTCATTCATTAAAATGTCTGAACCTGATTAACCCTTTTTTCTTGGCATCTCTCGCAATTGTCACCTTTGGAAACTGTGGGAACTTATCCTTTAAAAATAACTCTTCAACTACCCTTTTATGTCTCACAATATCAATATGACTACTGGTCCTGAAGAATGTATATCCAGGCTCCAGCACTTCCATTCAAAATAATATAGCCTTGGTTTCCATTGATTCTCTAAAAATTTTAGATATTGTGATTTATTTTTCTTGGTTCCTTCATGGCCACATTCTTAAAACTTGAAGAATTAGCTATCTTTACATCGCTTAGTAATTTATTGAGAAGATAGAGCCTTAATTTTGTTTACATTGTTTTCTTTTTAACATTTCCCCCTTTTTCCTCCAGGTAGTGAACGCAATGTGTCTAGGTTGACACTAGATGGTGTGGATGTAATGGGAGAGCGATTAGCAGAAGAGGTCAGTATTGTATTAAATAGAACATTCTTTTCAGTTTCTGCATGATACTTCATGTGAGACCGAATTAAATGTCTTCACATTTTCAACATGAATTAATCATATATTGGATTGTCAAATTTTATCACCATAATAGATCTTATAAAATATTGATGTGTTAATGAAGATGTAGAGGTCAAGATCAAACCTCGGAAATAGGTAAAGGACAGAAAATTTCAGATATATTTCTTTGTTTTTACTAAAGAACTTTTTTACAACCATATGGATTATCTTGAGTTTCTGCAATAAGAAAGAACTATAAACCAGATAGGCTCTTGGTGTGTTGGTGGATCCTGTATGTGTTCTTGGAGTAGGTCCCCCCTGTTTGGAGAAGCTCAGGAGTCTGTCCATGGGATCAAATCTGTTGGTGACTACATAACTTATATATTGTTAAAGTCTTCATGTTGGAGATGGACACATCTCACATAGCATGTTATCTTCTAAACCATCCATGTGTTACCAGCGAAGTATAATATTGAGATGACTTTTTCTATGCAATGGAATCATCTGTATTGCTATTAACAGAACATTTAACTTTTAGGTCCTTGAAGTTATTCAAAAAAGACCAACTTTGTGTAAGATCTCATTTGTTGCACACTCAGTGGGAGGATTAGTGGCAAGGTATGCAGTTGGGAAGCTGTATAGACCACCTGGAAGAGAAAATGTGGAGGGTTCATGCACTAAAGAAGGTAAAGAGGACTCAGCGGCTACGATAGGTGGCTTAGAGGCTATGAATTTTGTTACAGTTGCTACTCCTCATTTGGGGTCGAGGGGCAAAAAACAGGTACCAGCATCTGATGTTTAAATGCACCTTAGAAAACTGATATTGCATGAATTTGAGAAGGTTGAATAATTTCTTTCTTGTATAATTGGAGATAAGATTTGGCATGAAGTATATCAAGATTGAATCATTATTTGAGGGTAGACTTTATTTAAGCAAAATTTGTAAGTATTTTAATTTCACACTGCCCCAATCTGTTACTAGAATGGAAGGGTAGCCTGAATAAATGCTTAAGAAGCAATGTCAAGTTTCCTAAGCTTCTCTTTGTAATAACAACTTAGAGTTATTTTCTAGTTCTGTTATTCAAAAATTCTAGGGGGGTGGAGTTACTGTTTTGATTCCCTTTCTTTCATTCGTATTCTCCTTTATATTATTCTTTAGCACTGTGTGGATATATATATATATATATATATATATATATATATATGTTTATGGAAAGAACAATATCATTCTTATTCATAGTCTCCTTAGGTTTGTAGAAAATGAAAAATTCCATAGATCCAGTTGTTGAATTCAAAGTTCTCGTGATATATATCATGTTCTGAAATTTTCATAAAATTTGAGAATGGATTGGGTACTCCATTGAATTATCTTAAATTTAATGGAGAATAAGATTTTTAAAACATAATCAAATATCATCAATTATGTTAGGTACTTTGGAGTATTTGATTTGTGTAAAATTTGACATGTATGAATATCAATATAATATCTCATCATGATTCAATAGTTAGTTTGATGAAATTCACCTTCTATGAGAAGTCATTAGAGGGTGTAAGACTGAGTGTTCAAGTCTTACACCCAATGACAGATGATCCCTACTCTTCTCTCTCTCTCTCTATGTATATAAATATATATTAGATGGGCAAGAGATGTTCTATTAACTTACACACATCTTTTCGATTGCATTACAGGAAAATAATAAAAAAGTGAAATATAAAAGATAGACTTAAAATTTGAAGTGTTCAACCTGTCCTCTCTGGTTCTCCCAGCATTTCTGTCATTCTTTGTTACACAAAAAAAAAAAAAAAAAGCTGTTGACTTTCAAATTCTCTAATTTGCTTTTATTCTTCTATTTATATTAGTGTTCCCTTAAGTTCCAGGATCTCCCTTGCTTCAGTAGAATTATCTTGGCCTACTTTTTACGCCCACAGCTTATACTAATGTCCAAGTTTCATGATTTTTTGTATTTATCTTTATAATTTTACCTTGGAACTTTTGGTTCTTTAAGTGGAACTATTTTTCTATTTGCATAGACTTTGCCAGTATGTTTCATTTCTTCTCTTCCCAGTCCCCCCTTTCCAGTGAATGGCTTTTCAATGAACTTCAGAGAAGGAACAGTATCATGATACTACATTCTTTTTAATTGGCTGATGTTTCTGGTGAGCTGTCTATATTTAACATGGCATAAAAAATGCACATGTTCAAGTAGAATGATCTGTGTCTTCCAATGATTTGGTGGTGAATTTTTTTATTGCTTTTGATTGGGGTATTTTGAACAAGTTTGTGTTTAGATTATTTTCTGCTGTTTCAGTGCTTGATTGATTGTGTCTCTTTGTTAGTGGCTTTAAAAATGTGTATCGTTTCTTGAATTTCAGGTTCCATTTCTTTTTGGTGTAACTGCATTAGAGAAAGTTGCAAGTCGTGTTATTTATTGGATTTTTAGGAGGACTGGTCAACATCTTTTTCTTACGGATGATGATGAAGGAAAACCCCCACTGCTTAAACGCATGATAGAAGATTGTGATGGATATTATTTCCTGTATGCTTGTTTCATATCTTGTATCTGTTGTCTATTTTGTGTAGTTCCCTTTTTTTTTTTCTTGTGCATCTTGGATAAATCTCACTTGTTCTATGCAGATCTGCATTGCGTATTTTCAAACGGCGGGTCTTGTATTCGAATGTGGGCTTTGATCGTATCCTTCCTATTTGCTAACTTCTACTCTTCTGTGATGTATACTTCATTCTGATTGCCATTTGTGTTCCTTTATTATATAACACCAAAGATATTGTTGGCTGGAGAACTTCATGCATTCGACGTAATAATGAACTTCCAAAGGTATGGTTATCTGCTTATGTTTGGTGGATTTAATGGATCTTCTGTGACACTCTAGTTATGGATATCTCTTGGTTGGCAGTGGGATGATACCCTAAATGAGAAATATCCACATGTTCTGTACGAAGAACGCTGCAAGGGTTGTGAACCCGAGCAATGTGATTTAATGGAAGATGATGGATGTGATAAGATTGAAGGTTTGAATCTTTCATTTCCTTTACATTATATAAAGCACTTTCCTTTCATGGCCTTTCAAATTATGAATTCCTTGGAAGGTTTTTCTTTGCAGTTTCCCTTATGGTGCTTGCTAAGCTACCTCCCTATTATGGAGAGGGATTCATATATTGATTTTAGTGTCATTGTGAAGATATGGGTTATTCAATCATTGTATTATTCATAAACAGAGGAAAACACATGAGGGGTGTTTGGTAAATGGATTTATTTTTGGATCTTATTATTTATGAATCATGGGAAACATAAATCCTAAGATTTATGAATCTTGAGATTCTTAAAATGTGTTTCGTTGGCTTTAAATATTCATGGGAAACTTTTTAAAAAATTTCTTAAAAGGTCAGGAAACTAAAATCCCACCCCTTCTATGGGATTCTTTTGAATGAAATTTGTATTAAAAAGAATCTTGGAAAATATGATTCTTGGAATTCTATTTTTAAAAAAATTTATACCAAACACAAGAAAAAAAAATCCGAAGTTAGAATTCCCAAGATTCAAAAAAGAATCCTTCTACCAAACACCCCCATAGAGTAACTCAGTTTTTTGAGATCTTCATGGTGCAACAAATCAACATTTGGTTCCCTCGAAATAGGAGGGATGCAGTGCTAACTCTTGTTTTTGATCTTGTGCTACATGAGTAACTCTTGTTTATTTGCTTTTATCATCTTCAAATTGTAAGATTTGTATTTGAATATTCTGCAGAAGAGTTGGTAACCGGTTTATCTCGTTTGTCCTGGGAAAAAGTAGATGTTAGCTTTCACAGTAGCAGACAAAGGTTTGCTGCTCATAGTATTATTCAGGTCTCTGTCTATCCCTAGCCATTTTGTTTTTGAATGTAATTGTATACCCTTTAATTTATGATATATAGTATGAAAGTCTCTTAGCCCAAACGGTTACAAGATTGAGAACTGTGTGTCATTTTTAACTTATGAATCTCGAGATCCGTAGAGGGGGCTGTGGGTAAAGAATTGGCCTGTAAAAATTTTGGGGCCTTTGTCTAATATCTTAAGGTTTGGGGAGGGATGATTACTTGACAAACATTCAAACACAATCGTAGCATAAGTCGTACATGATACTGTATGTCTCTTGCTACGATGTGAAGTTTGAAAAATGAGAGGAAATATGTAAAGAAAATAAAGAGGAAGAAAGAAAGAATATTTACGAACCAAAAATTTCAGATAACTTGGAATAAAAATACATCCCTCATAACTGAATATTACATGAATTTGTGTAAAACCTTTGATTTGTTATCTTTTCATCGGTTTGTTCTGGTCTATTATTTCTTGGTCTTCATTAATAACAACCGAAACAGAGGAAGTAGCTTAGCGCAGTAGTGCACCGTCCCTCTCCCATACACTTGAGCTGGTTGTTGGTATTAAAACAGCTCAAGTCCCTGTCTTCTCTTATCTATAACAAAAGAATTAGCTTTATAACAACAAAGTTGATAGGATTTGGTTCATATTAATAAAACACCGAGTATATTTTATATCTTGCAGCACTTGATCTCAAAATAATTGATTTCATCTCAAGGCTAGAATTCTGATCTGAATATTTTACAGGTCAAAGACGAAAGCACACATATTGAAGGTGCAGATGTCATTCGCCATATGATTGATCATTTTCTCACCTAAAGTTATAAATTTCCTATTTAAGACCGGAGAACCCGCAAGTGAACCGACAAGACCGGAGAACAACCACACTCAACTGCGACTTGTTTGGAATTTGCTACGATGATTTCTACATTGCAGGTTGGTTTCTCTAGAGAACGTGAAATTTTGTTCATGATCCTTCACATTGTATAAAATATATGATAAGGATCTTAGTTACACAAAAGAACTGCTTGAACTGATATCCGAATTGCTTTAATTTAATACTACTTGCAATTATAACAATATCAAGTTGAATTGGTGGAGTTAGAATTAAAGAAAAGGAAAAAAAGATGGAAGGAAACGGATTTGGTTTGCTTACCCTGCGCTGCCAACGTGACCCTCACATTGGTGCTATTAACATAAACAGAGGTTATCTGAGTGTATAAGATGGAGCTTATGATGTCTAGAGCAATATACTGAAATTTTACTTAAAATAGAGCATAAATGGATGATATAAATGAGTTATATAGTATACAAAAATGACTACTAGTTGATTATTAGATGATAAAATTTGAATATGTTATTCTCGTGGTAAGCTTTATTTTGCATAATTAAATTATTATTGGTTCTTTTTTACTCTTTCGGATGGCACTAACACACACGACAATGTGTTAGAAATATGGGCAAATCCCACTTTTGCATTAATCATTTAGCACAAATTTTGCACAAAGCATTTATAGATTGTATTGTGCGTAAGAGTTTATCTGTTCTTCATTGCTTTGGTACAATTCAATTTCTTTCTCAAAGCACTGATATAAGAGTTTGAGATTATCATTACTCCAAGTGAGAGAAGTCATTATGCAGGATAATATCCTTTGTAACATATGTTATCTTAATTCTTGTTCTAAAAGCCTTTAATTGTTATTTTCATTTAAATATAAAATTAAATGACTAATTAAGATTTTAAATTTTATTTTATTAATTTATTATAAACTTTAATACAAAAATAGTGAACGGGTTTGAGACAATCTTTTATCTAAGAGTGCTTTAACCAGTCTCTTTTTTATGTGTTCATTTAAGCTATACACTCTCTGTCAAGGAGAGTCGCTTAAATAATACTTTCTTTTATTCTATTAGTTAAGACTACTTTATGTGTTATTATCTCTCATTAATAAAAAAATTATAAATAATTAAATAAATTAATTAGCCAATTTTAAACAATTAAATAAAATTACAGCAACTTGCAATGTATTTTAACTTTTTTAAATTTTATTAAATTAATTGAAAACAATTTTCCAATGAAATTATAGCACATACATTTAAGAGTTAGATGTGGGATCTTTCTACCATTCCTACCTAATTAGTGGCTTAAAGAAACTTCCTAAGCTTTAAAACAATTTGACATTTGCTCTGATGAAACTTTTTTCTGCCCAATAGAAATAGCGTACCAGAGAATGACAGAGGAGAGAGAAGACGACAAAAAGTAAGCAGATTCGTATGTGCTACGTCAGCACCACCACCTCAAGATTTATTGCCACTTGAGTAGGTTGTTTGCAACATCATGGTAACGGAGGGAATCAATTAAGAAAAAAAATTTATTTTATTTGACTCAAATTAAATTATATATATACATATATATACACACACACACGTACTAAATCTAATAATGATAATTAATTAGTTAAAAATTGAGTAAAAGTTTAAAAATTTGCTATATATTTTAACTTTTATTAAAACTCATGGAAAACAATCTGCCCATTGAAATTATAGTACATACATAAATAGGTCAGTTGGATATGAAATCTTTCTACCATTCCTACCTCATTAGTTCTCCATCTAGTCTTATTTATAAGACTTATTCTAAAAAATTTTAGTATTTTTTAAAATAATATATTTTTATAAAATTTTAAAAGAATTTTTTTATATATTTATCCATTATTATTATTAGTTATTTTTAATTCTAAAATTTTAAATAATGTAATTTTTGTCTTTAAGTAAAAATAAAGTTAGAATGTAAATCATCGTATTAATACATTAATTAATTTTATTTTTTTAAACTGTATGATTTATTTTAGAGAATTTTATAAAAAAGGATCCGAGGGAGTATTATTGATACTTTCACATTGATGAAACTTTTTATCTGCTCAATCAATTCCCATCAGCAAAATAGAATCAATATTAGCAAAACTAGCAGCGCAAACAAACAACAATCAAGTATCTCCAGTCAAAAGAAGCCACCCCCCTGACCTTGACCCTTGATTGAATAAAAGAAAAAAAAAAAAAAAAAAAAAAACTGCCTCTGACCAAATTAACTGGATGTGGGATTTTTTTTTGTTTAAGTTTTCATAAGACCTAACTGTGTGCCTACATTGCTAGAACTTTTGGGTCATTTTGGAAGTTGGAGATCATCTGAGGTCACTGGTGATGTAAAAAAATTGCTTTGTTTGATCAGTGACATACGTAAATTGGACAATCCTTATTGTTTTTAAAGTTACATTATTCATGAAGGAATTTGTAAGGTAATGCAGACTAAGATAGATAGTTCATATGGTTAAAATATCTAAAAATATATATATAAAATATTTATTAAAATAATCTAATTTAATAATCATTTATCAAAATATTACTTTTTTGTCATGTTAGATCTGGGTGCCTTTTAAAGATAAAAACAACTGTATTTTTGATAAATATTTTATATTTTACATTTTAAAGGTATTTTAGTGTGGTTTTGGTTAGGAAGAAAAGACATCTGAAATAATAGAATTATTATCAAGTATTTAGACAAATTTCATTTAAATTTGGAAAGCCGTTTTCAATTTATATCTAAGTGTTGCAAATATCTAGTCAAGGAAAATATCAATGCAAGTTAGTTTTTGGGGAGTTGCTTAATGCATTCTCCGTCCTTTTTTAATCACTCCCCCAGACTTTATATATATATATATATATATATATATATATATGATATTCCAAAATTGCCCCTCAGCCCTTTATCCCTATACATCTGAGCAACCACACTTTCCACTTTCCCGTTCACATCAAAGCCACGTACTCTCATTCACTCATTGGCGACCTTCAACCACGGTGAACTGCGCTTCCTCAACTTTCACCCTTTGCACACTTCCCTTCCCTTCCATTTTCTTTTCTATTTTGATTCGACACCCACCCACCATTATTTTCTAGCAAAGTCGCGGCACAACAACACTCCGTCCCTAAAGCAGCAATTCCATTTGCATTCATTAAGTAAGTTCAAAACCCATTCCACATGATTTGTGTTAGGTTTTTATTGCAATAGGTGTTTACTGTTGCTGGTTTTTAGTTTGGAGGGTGTTTATTGAGTGAAGCATTTTTTTAAAAGATAAAAACCTTTGAAATTTTGAATTTATACATCTGAATTCACCTGAATTGGGCAAATTTAGATGTATACATCCAAATTGACCTGAACAAGGTAAATTTCGATCTAGGAAGCACGAACAGCTCTTAATTTAGAGGTGTTAGAGTGTTCAACATTTTTTGACATTAACACCGACACGACACTCATATGACACATATCAAACACTTCTTAAACGGTGTCTAATTAAAAAAAAAATTACTATTTATTAGCTCTAACACTTGAGCAACATCTTAAATGACTCGAACTCTTGACCCGACACCTTAAAATAGTTTGGACACTTGGATAGGACATTTATGTCTAAACTTTTTTTTTAAAAAAAAATTTCAAATTTTTAGCCAAAAAATCACCTAAAATTTTAAGGTTTAGAAGCATAGTTCTCTATAGCCATAAGACAAAGGAATATAGTTCCCAAAAAAAATATTATATCAAAATAGTTTAGATCTTTTGTCATAATATTATATTAAAATATAATATATAATATATAATATATATAATAGTGTCTATCCTATATTTTTAACATAGCTAGTGTCCCCATGTCTATGTTGGTGTTGTGTCTTGTGTCCATGCTTTATAGATTTAGATGTAGACATTCGAATTAGCCTAACATAGGTGAATTCGGATTTATAATCCAAATTGATCCAAAATGGTTGCATTTGGATGTATTCAAGATGATTCCACTCGGATTTATATATTTGAATTCTATATCTTCAATGTTTTTTAGCACACTACAACTGTTTTGGTTAATTTAAATCTCTTTTCTCCGATTTTTCAAGCTTAAATTGCTAAGAAGACAATAAATAGAGATGAAAGTCACACAATGTACTTGTTTTTACCACCTTTGAGAGCTTGATCATGGAAAATAGGGGAGTGGATTGTTCACCAGCCAAAAACGTAGGTTGGAAGGGGAGTGGGCACGGGGGAGTGATCACGGGCAGGGTGAGGGAGTGGTTCTATTTTTGGTTAAGGGAGAGTTTTTTTTTTTTTTTAATCAAATGGCATTTTAGTCATTTTCTATGTTTGGGGAGTGCATTAGAAAAATTGGGAAGTGCCTTACGCAACTCCCTAGTTTTTGTTGGTTAAAGAGACTAGTTTTAGGTTTTGCACCTTTTAGGCTTTGAGTTTAATCCCCTTGCAACTTGAAATTCCTATTGATGGGCAGCTCTCATCAAGGAAATCCCTTAGCCTCAAACTTGAGTTTGGTTTAAGGGTGATTACAATGTGGTGTTTAGAAAAATTGCAAATTAAATTACTCAATAATTTGTAGTGTGGTTTGGTTTAGATTTTCAAAATTTTAAAATGAAAACCAAACTAAATCAAACTAGTCAATTGTGGTTTGGTTCATTGGTTTAAACGGTATGTAAATTCACTAAATAGTTTAAAAAAATCCAATAACATATTTATATAAAATATTCAAATCACAAAACAATAGAAAAATAATGATTTAAAGAATAATTCGTTATACAAAAGTCATAAAGATTCAAGTCAAATCTATATGAAGCATCAAAGTGAACATATCTAAATCATAGTTCAAACATACCAATTCATTAGTCACAAAATAATGGATCAAAGAAAATCACAGCATATATATATCAAGCACTTCAATACTCAGTCTTAGTTTTCTTGGCAGCTAATGTTAGAGTTATCACTATTTGTAAAAGAATTTGAGTTTTCTTTTTAGGTTTGGAGTTTTCTCCACTTAGTTTTTTGATTCTCTATTCCTTAATAATATCTTGTAAATGTGTGTGTGTGTGTGTGAAACCAAAGTGCAGGCTGCGATTATAAAAATTTGAAAACCAAACTAAAAGCAATTAGATTGGTTCAGATTTAGGATGATTCAGTTTGGTTCAAACAGTTTGAGTGGGTTGGTTCAAATTATGGCATAGGGTTGAGCTACTTTCCAACCAAAGCCCCTTGATATAATCAAGGTAAGAAAACAACTATGGTCAAAACACACACACAAACATGCATGCACAAAAGGAAGAATTAAGGAAAGTAAATATTTCCATGGAAAGGGGAAAAGCTATTTTATGTATGTTAAGTAAAATAAATACTTCCCTCATCAATTGAAGTAACTACATCTGTGACAAATCACCCAAAAAGCCTATACAATGCCTCGTACACAACAACCCTGAACACAAATATCCTAAGTGTCTAATGTAACAATGAGGACTATAGTTGCTAGATATAGATAGACTATAAACCTCAGACTCTTCAATAGTCTTATGAAATAGGTCCCTATCCCCCCCGGTTATCCCAAATTTACAATTTAACTCTACATTAGTTGCATACCATTAAACAATGCATATAGTCATACCATAGGAACCATTAGATTCATCTTATTAAAATCAGAAATCCTATTATGCTTTACTATAAAAAAAAAACTATGAAAAGGTTGAAAATCATTAAGAAGGCTAGAGCTTTATTTTGAAAAAGATCATTTTCATGGAGGTCTCTTGACCTTCTAAACACCCTCAAGTCATGAATTGAAAATCTAAAACAGAATGTGCATAACTTTTCCGGCACACCTTCATATTGGAGTAATTGTTTTGGAGAATGATTCAAAGTTGTTAAAGATTTTGTGAAAGATGTGGTGTAACCATGTCAAACTTGGGGTTAAAGAATAGCTTTGAGTGGGTTCAAATATTTTAGGAGATAAGGGTATCTAAACTGTTGGAGGGCTATCTGTTTGTTAAGTTCTTGACTTTGTGTTGTTAGTTAATGTTAGAGTTCCTACTTTTTCTAAGGTTTCTTGTTCAGTTTAGCCTTTAAATAGGTGTGGTTATTTTGAATTTCAATGTAAGCTTTTTAGATTATTTCAATATTCAATAAAGCTATTCATTTATTCTTATCTCTAGTTTTTATCATTATCTAGTCCCTGTAAGTTGTTGAGTTTGTTTGACAACTTATATTTTTCAATTTCCCTAACAAGTTAATATCAGAGTCTTAGCTCGATTGAACAAGGTGTAGTTTGCTTTCGATGACAATAAACAACAATGTTGTTACTATTTCCCAACCAACAATTCCAATCTTCAAAGGAGAGCATTATGAATTTTGGAGCATTAAGATGAAGACATTGTTCAAGTGTCAAGAGCTTTGGGACTCGATCGTGAATGGTTATCCGAAGGCTGATGAATAGGCCAGATTGAGGGAGAACAAGAAGAAGGACTCAAAGTCATTGTTTTTCATCCAACAAGCTATTCATAAGTCAATCTTTTCAAAGATTGTAGCAGCAACTACTACAAAGGAGACATGGGCAACCTTACAGAAATCTTATCAAGGTTTGTCCAGGGTGATTAAGGTGAAGTTGTAAGCTCTTCACCGCGACTTTGAAACTTTCCAAATGAAGAGTGGAGAGATTGTGCATGAGCTTCTCTCAAGAGTTTTGCTATTGTTAATCAAATGAGGTTCTACGAAGAGGAAATTTCAGATCAAACTGTTGTGGCAAAGGTGTTACAGAGCTTGACACCAAAGTTTGATCATGTTGTAGAAACTATTGAAGAGTCTAAAGACCTTGTTACATACTCATTTGATGAGCTTATGAGATTGTTATTGTCCCATGAAGCTAGGTTGAATAGGATGGATGAAAAGGTTAATGAAAAACATTCCATGTGAAGGGAGAGTCATTAACCAAGAAGAATGAGCAAAGACCTGAGTCTAGTAATAGAGGACATAGAAGAGCTGGAAGAGGCTGTGGAAGAAGTCGAAGAGATTTTTAGCAAAATCAAAAGCAGCAAGCAATCTTTTCAGAGGAGCAAGAGCCTGTAGTGTTATTCATGGCGTATGAGAATAAAGCTATTCATAGCAACATTTGGTTTCTTGACAGTGGCTATTCCAACCATATGATTGGAATAAAGTCATTATTCAAAGATCTTGATGAGTCTTACAAATAGAAAGTGACGTCTGGAGATGATAATCAAGTGCAAGTGGAAGGAAAAGACATTGTAGCTGTCAAAGATGACCATGGTAAAATCAAACTCCTTTACAATGTCTATTATATTCCTACTTTATCACCAAATCTATTGAGTGTATGACAACTTTTGGGTAGTGGCTATTCTATTTTGTTTGATGATTCTTGTGTGATAAGAGACAAGAAGTCGAGTAGAGTCATAGTTGAGGTGCATATGACTTCAAATAAATCAGCCTTCTTGAATGGAGAATTGCAAGAAGAGGTGTATGTTCAACAGCCTAAGAGTTTTGAAGTTGAAGGCAAGGAAGAAAAAATGTACAGGCTACAAAAAGCTCTTTATGGGTTGAAGCAAGCTCTAAGAACTTTGTACAACAAAATAGATTCATACTTTTATGAGAATAGGTTTGAGAGAAGTTTGAATAAGCCAAACCTTTATGTGAAGAGACATAGTAATGATTTTCTTGTCATTTATCTTTATGTTGATAACATGATTTTTATGGGTTCTTCTACTATTATGATTCATGAGTTTAAAGCTTGCATGAAGAAAAAGTTTGAAATGATAGATTTGGGAAAGTTGCAATACTTTCTTGGGTTTGAAGTGAAGCAATGTGAATATGGAATTTTTGTGTTAGTGATAGACATTTTTTAGTGTTTATTTTTATACTCTTATACTTAACTCTAGCATATTAAACTTGCATTTAATTGTTTAATTAGCAACTATTTATATCATTGAGGTATAATTATAATTTATTATATTTCATATTAATTTTTTCACTTTAAGGTCTAATTTTATTTATTAGGAATTTTTAATTTCAATACTGGACTTGAGTGATCTTACAACGTATTGGGATTTATGTCCAAGCTTAGGATTGAAGTAACAAATCTTCATAAATTTATGAAGTGAGGGTACCAATGGAATTTTCTTAACTCCAAAGGGCAAGATAGGTATTTGACAACTTAAATGAGGGGCAAGGTCATCATTTGGCCTCATTAATGACATTTTTGTAATTTTCCCCCCAATACCGTAGATATTTTTGGTCTATCTTCTTCCTCCCTCATTTATTCACGCCACTTTCACTCTCACACTAAGTTTTATCTTCTTTTCTTTTCTCCCATGGCTGCCCCCATGAAAATGGAGAGCTAGAAGCTTCTGTAATCAACCTAGGATGATTTAAAGACTATCGATTTAATTCTTAAGACTAATATTATATTTATTTTGGATTTGAAGAAGGTTATGCTTCTCTACTCCTTGTTTCTCTCTTTAGAATTACGTATGATAATTTTTATGCATGATTCTTGGATGAGCTTGTGGATTTTCTAGATCTAATAATCCTAGGAGTAATTTTCACGGAGTAGAACTTGATTTGGTTGGATAAAAACTCAGATTTTAGGTCTTGGATGCTCTAATCTCATGCTGTGATTATGGCTGGGGTTAGGTTTGGTTTCAGTGGCCATAACCTATGTGATTATGTAGTAGAAATTGCCGAGCTGAGTGTAGGGATCTCAGCTTAGTTAGGGTTCAACCATATTAATTAATTAGGTAGGTTAATATTGAGATTTTAGGATTAATATAATTAATTAGCATAACTGGAATTAAATTTTATCTTTGGGTCAAGAATAAAATCATTGGGTGTCAAATAGTTCCTAAGTTGGTTACATTTATACCACTGATTGATTTATGTTTTTACCCATTTATTGTGTTTATTTACTATTAGTTACTATGTTGATTTTAGTTCTACTGAAAACTCCCATTCCCTTCGCCCAATTTGATTGAGACTTGTACTAGTGATTATTTGAGAACACGACCCTAGATTAAAAACTCAAACTTTGATTTTAATTTGGCCACCAACTATAGTAGAGATGCTATAAGTGCGCACGTCAATTAACAAAAGTATGCCAAAGATTTGTTGAAAAGATTCAAGATGGTAGGTTGTAAACAAACAACTTCCCCAATAAATTTGAATGAAAGGTTGTAGAATGACGATGGCATGGAGAGGGCAGATGAAAAGCTTCTTAGAAGCTTAGTTGGGGGCCTTATTTATCTTAGTCATGCAAGGCCGGATATAACTTATATTGTTGGAGTTATATCTATATCATGCACAAACCTTTAAAGCATCACTTAGGAGCTACAAAAAGGGTACTTAGATATGTTACAGGAACAATTGACTATGGTATGTGGTATTCAAATTGGATGGCTATAATGATAGTGATTGTGTTGGATGTGTTGAAGAACAGAAGAGCACAACTGGTCATGTGTTCAATATCGGAACAATTGTAGTTTCCTAGAGTTCTAAAAATCAGGCATCAACAACTTTATCAACATCTGAAACTAAGTATATGGCTGCAACTGCAATAGCTTGTCAAGTTGTTGGTTAAGATGAATTCTTGCAAACATTAACCAAGAGCAGAGGGAGGAAGGCTACAACAATCTACTGTGACAACAAGGTTGCAATAGCTATGACAAAAAATCTAGCTTGCTATGGAAGAGCTAAGCACATTGACTTAAGAGTTCGCTTTGTTCGTGATCTTGTTGCAGAAGATTTGGTGAATTGGAAGTATTGTGCAACAAATGAGCAAGTTGCAAACATTTTTATGAAGTCCTTCTCAAGAGACAAACATGTTATTTCAGATATTAGCTTGGAGTAAATAACTTCGAATCAAGGGAATGTTGGAGAATGATTCAAAGCTGTTGAAGATTTCATGAAAGATGTGGTGTAACTATGTTAAACTTGGGGCTAAAGAGTAGCTTCAAGTGGGTTTAGATATTTTAAGAGATAGGGTTATCTAAATTGTTAGTGGGCTATCTATTTATTTAGTTCTTGACTTTATGTTGTTAGTAAATGTTAGAGTTTCTACTTTTCCCAGGACTTTCTTATTTAGTTTAGCCTTTAAATAAATGTGATTATTTTGAATTTCAAATGTAAGTTTTTTAAATTATTTCAATATCTGATAAAGTTATTCATTTGTTCTTATCTCTTGCTTTATCATTATCTAATCCCAGCAAGCTGTTGAGTTCATTTTACACAGCTTTTGTTTTCCGATTTTCCCAATAGTAACTCCCCACTTGTTTTTTCTGCATTTAACAAGACACACCAAAACAGAATACAAGACCTAAACAGTGGGATAATAGCTAATTGCTCGATCCCTGCTGAACACACCCAATCTCTACTTCTAAATCGTAGGTTCCTCTCACTCTGTCATCTTCATGCACCGACCAGTAAGAATGTTGCCAAGTAGAATCCCTCAGCCCTCCTCCCCCAAGCCTTCGAGTAGCTATAGCAGTGAGATAGAGAAATTTCAACTCTTGGTGAGGAAATTTTTGTGCTAAAGGAAGGTAAAAGATTGCTGGAGAGAAATATCGAAGAAGAAAGAGGAGGAAGAGGTTGGCCAAAGAAGAGAGCTGAGGCAAGCCGAAAATCACCTCTTAAATTTTGAAATGGAGAGAAGTGTGTCGTGGGAAGAAAAAAAGAATGGGAAAATACAAGCAACATGAAGCTACATGTTGAGGGCGTTTTTGTAAGCACACTATACAAATAAGGGCAGATTGGTCTGCATAATAATTGAAAAGCTGAGTTGACAAGTAGAGAGTGGAGAATGGTAAAAAATTGTCAAAAACCAATTTGTAGAGTAAACTGAAATGTATAGTAAGATAGCATTAAAAAAATACAATATAGGACCATTAAAAATATAAATGGATATTACAATTGTTCCTTATATGTTTTCATATCTTGAAAACAATGAATATTTTTTTTAAAACTTTTAATATAAATAACTAAGAAATTATTCAACTATACATTTATCTCATGCAATTGCACATTCAGTTCTTGATAATATTCATAACAGATAAAACAATTCTAGCTGTTATAATAGGTATTAGTAATATCAGAACTAACTATAAAAACAAATTTACTAACCATACATACTTTTAATTAGTCTCTACATACTTTATTTAAACACCATCAATTTTCCTTAATTCTAAAAGTACACTAAACATATTATTTGGCCAATGGCCACTACAACTATTCCCTTGCTTAACCTTTTTGGTTTTATGAACATTTTCACTTATCTCTCTCTCTCTCTCTCTCTCTCTATATATATATATATAGTCTTACATAAAATTCTTTGTTCTATATGTAGGATCTACCCTGAAATGTAGCACAAAAGGAAGGAGGCAAGCAGCTAAAAATTTTACCAGGGTTTGGTTTACCTAGTTATGAGTACTCTACGCTTGAAGAAACTTATGTTTACATTTGTCCTGCTGAATTTGGTAAGACATGCATCAACATTACCAGTGTTTGTTAAAGCCTTAATTGCTAATCATTACATAATACTGTTCTTACATGAGCATAGTAATTCCATGCATGTTTTGAAAGGGTGTTACTTAAAGCACTCCCCTTAAAACATGAGAGGGAGATTGCGTAAGAAAAGAGAAAAAATGCGTTAAGCACTTCCTGTTTTGAAAGCCTCGATCTTCAGCGGCCTTCCATCCTAGTAATACTCAACCCATTTACTGAATTAATTCCATTATAGTGAATAAGTCTCTTGAAAATGAATACTGGTTGTTTGGGAGTTGGAAGCATTGTGTCATTGTCCAACATAGAAATTACTACTGACATAGTTGGCCTCTCTTTTGGATAATCTTGAACACATAGAAGCCCAATTTGGATGCATCTTAGGACTTCATGATCAAGGTACGTGTCAGCTAATGTTGAATCAATAATCTCCATGGCTCTGCCTTCTCTCCATAGATCCCATATCTGAAAAAATTGAAGTTAATAGATTAGTTAGTATTTAGGGCATTTCAAGATCTGCCACGGATTAAGGATAAGATTAATTTGAAGTTATTATATTCTGCATTGTTACTCACATGTCCAACCAAAGTGGAGGAGGTAATGTCATTGTAATGACCACTATTCTTTCTTCCAGTAATGATCTCCATAATCAAAACTCCGAAGCTATATACATCAGATTTTATTGAAAATATTCCTTCCATTGCATATTCTGGTGACATGTAACCACTACAAAAAGAAAGCATACATCAAACTATTATATTTTTCTCGTATGCATAAAAGAATTGTTGATAGAGACCAAGCAACATAATGCAAGGAAATTAATGATGTGATCTATATTTTTGAGTGCTTACTAGGTTCCAACAACACAATTTGTGTTTGCTTCAATTTGATTCCTACCAAATATTCTTGCCATACCAAAGTCTGCAATTTTTGGGTTGAATGAAGAATCCAACAAGATATTACTGGCTTTTAAGTCTCTATGAATGACTCTTAGTATTGAATCTTGATGAAGGTACAAGATCCCTCTAGCAATCCCGGATATAATATCCAACCGTTTCTTCCAATCTAGCTGTGAACTTTTAGATTCATCTGGACCAAAAATGAAGAGACTTAAATGCTAAATATATACAACCATGAAAATGTCAACATAAATGAAGTGGAGACAGGTGAAAATAAGACATACCAAAAATGTAATAGTCCAAGCTTTTGTTGGGCAAATACTCATATATCAACATCTTTTCCTCTCCTTCAATGCAGTAACCTAAGATCCTAACCAAGTTCCTGTGTTGGAGTTTTGCAATCAAGGCAACCTCACTTTTAAACTCTTTGATTCCCTGGCCAGAAAAAATTGACAGTCTCTTCACTGCTATTGCCATTCCATTACTGAATAGACCCTGAATCATAACCCAAGATCAATTTTCTGTTAGTGTTCACTTGTTGCATGAAAACATTACTTGGCGAACTCTATGATGTTCAATGGTATTAACATATATACTACCAATCATAGTTACCAAATATGCCATTTCTCTATCGAATCATGAATTGATTCACAGGTATCAATTCGCGATACTGGAACCTCTCAATTTGTCTTGATTCACATGCCAGTTTCCAAAAACAAGCTAATCAAATATAAAGAAAAAAATATTCTTCAATTTACATCATTTTTTTTTAATCTTTTTCAATCTCATGTAAATTTACATTTAGATTTATATCAAACTTTATAAAGAATTATCACTAAGAATAATAAAAGATGAAGAAAATCATGAAGGAGAGGTGTAAGAGTCGTGCATGAAAATATTTAAAAATAACATGAATTATAGTGTATCTTAACATACCGGTATCTTATCATATTGAAGAAGATTACCCTTAGTAAATCTTATTTTTTTTAGGTCATAAATTGCGTAACCATTCCCATACTGCATATTGAAACATATCATCAATCTAGTAACTATATGCTACCAATACATTTTACTCTGGTGTTATATGAAGTTAAGGATTCTGAGACTTCTTAAACAGGAAAGTCTACCTTATAAACAGAACCAAAACCACCTTGTCCAAGCATGTTATCCGGAGAGAAATTATTTGTTGCTTCAGCAATGTCGCTTAGATCAAAGAATGGTAAATCTAAATCTTGTCTGCTTTCAAGGTCTCTTATGCTTGGAGAATCTTGAAGATCAATGGTTGATTGATATTTGCTATGCTTTCTCCTTGCTGTTACCCAACATGGAAATAGACACAGCTATATTCTCAACTATGTTTTGGTACTAAATCAATGAAACTATGAACTCCATAATTCTAACAGATTTTAATGAGAATAACTCAGTTTAGCTTACCTCGTTTCTGTTTCTTTACGAACCAACAATATAAAATATAAACCATGAAAAGCAGGACCAGAAAAGCCGACAACACTATAATTGCTATCATCCTCTTCTTGCCGAGAGAACCTTGTGATTTCTTTGCATATTTAGCTGCAAATACGAAGATATTGTCATGTCTAAGACAAAATCATTATACAATTTGATATGTTTGAATTCTTGTGTGTCTGAGGAAAGATCTGATAATCTTAAGTAAACTTTGGCAGCGGCAGATGCAAATCTATGCATACAAAGGCAACAGATTTTTATGTAGAAGGCAATCTTAATTGTTGCGTCAATAGTATATGATAATGCACACACTCTTTCATTTCATTCTTACCTTACCATAGCTTAAATCTATGAATGGTTTTACTATTCAACTTTTTATCAAACATAATTCTTTTTACCACAATTTATTTTATTTTATTTTTAATGAGTAGTGTAAATTTCACCTTTACTTTTTCTTTACTTATTTTTTTACTTTTCATTTATCCTCACAAGATCTTTATCTTTTCATTTACTATCACGGTAAATGTTCATAAATGTATTATTAAAATATTATAAATTTATTATAACTTTAGAATATTAATATATTATTAAAATTAAAATAGTTATATTACTTTTAAATTATTGTTTTGTAAAATTATTTTATTATTTTTAAATTTTAAAGTTAAAAATTAATTTTATCATTCCACAATATAATTTATCAAACATTTTTCACGTTTATGAAAAATAATTACAAATTATATTTCACATCTTATACCATTATCAAAATAAGTAAAATATATTATTATTTTATTTTGTTTTTCAACTTCTTAATATCTTATACCATCTAATTTTTTTGTAACTTGCCAACGAAGAGACTACATTTATTGACAATATCATAATTTTTTGTTTTATTCCATGTTTTCTTCTAGATATTTATATGATGAATACAAAAAAATGTTGATCAATTAATGAAAATAAAAGTATTACCTAATAGACGTGCATCCACACGTACGAATAAATCTTGTCCCACATGTGTGTATGTTCTTATATCTAACATATCTCCGTGCCACGACAAACACCCACTCCCTATGCTCTCATTTGCAGTGGTATAAGCTACACAAGAACAATCCTTCAAGCACTTCTCTTCACGCTCCTTCAAATTCAAACTAGCATCCACACGTGCCTTTGAGGTATCTGGCGTCTTCACTGGTACCACCAGAACAAACCCCTCCCCGCTTTGACACGTGGACACATTAGGATTTCTCACACACCCACCCGACCCGTCTCCAAGATACCATTCTTGTGGGTACTTGGGTTCAAACCCGGGCAAGCACTTGCACTCAAACTTATCCACATTATACGGGTCACAAATTCCATTTGGCCCGCACCGATTGAAGTTGTCACAATCCTCTCCCGGGTCATACCAAAATTGGAACCATCTATGTTCTCGAGCATCCCACATGAATGATCTAGCATATCCGATATCGTCGATCACAACGAATCTTGACAAAATTGTAGGGTCTTTGACTCCATACATGATAGAAACCTCATTTGCATTGTTCACAAAACTAGCATTCAATATGAAGTTGGTAGTCATCTCGGGCACACCGCTCCATCTTTTACCCGTCCAAGATCCATGCCTCCATAGTGGAGCCCCATTCTTGTACAAGAAAAATTGAGGAAAGCCAGAGGGATCAATCCCACAAGTGAAATTCCCAGTTCCTGGGTCGTTCGGAGATTTCCATGATGTCAGAAACCGGTTCAACCCTGTTTTCCGGTCCAAACCGAGTTTCATATATGGAAGCATGGTATTACTAGGGTAATCAAAACTCTGCCATAGAACCTTTTGGCTTTCATTGTGAACCAAGATGAAGTTCCCATTATCTAGAAGCCTGGCTGAGGTAATTGGAGAGAAGACTGGAACCAAAACATTAACCGACCAAATGAGTTTAGGATTTTGGGTTTGAGAGTCAAGGATGACGAGGTTTCCATGGCCGTTGATGGAGAGGATACCGTAGGTGTTAGTGAGAGGAGTATCTCTATTAGCAACCCAGACAACGGTTTGTTTTGAATCGTTGTTATACCAAATTCCAACATATCGGTTTCTAGAATTGCCAGGACTGAAGAATCCGAGGGCAAAGGTGGCTTTGTTGGAGACCAAAACATCACCATCTTTGATAGGATGGTTGGGAGTTATGGTATTTAGAGAGTTGCAAGAAGGATAAACAAGGAAGAGTAGCAATGTTAATGGATTGAAAAGCTGCCCAGAGAAAAAGATCTTCATGGTAGAGCTAGTGTTTGGAAATGGTAAAGTTAAGTTGTTTTAGTAATTAGGGAGGAACGATACATGTACGTGTGATGTTGAAGGAAAGAAATTTGTTGTTATTTATAAAATAATAATACATAATAAATAGGCCCACTCGTTTAGAGCATTTTCAATAAGTGAGATGGCACATGGAATATTAAAATAGTACAGCTGATATTTCCCCCCTTGAAGGTCAATGCAAATATCGGTCAAGTTGGGCCGTGGAAAGAGTCTACGCGACCAAGACATACAAATAGCAAGTCAACTGGGACTTAGGAGATAACAACATAAATGTGGCTTTCATAGAATTAATTAAGATGGAAAAGGGTAGTTTAGGTCATCAATGCATGCCTTGTAAAATAAGATAACATGAATGCTTGTGAACATATAGTTTTTGCTTCCACGTGGATTTTACATAGTTTTTTAGCTAGCCCAAAATAAGAGAGGTTCCTTCCCTCTATAATTTTTTTTTTAATCTCTGGATTATATTTTAGCCTTGGATCTCTTGATGATCCATATGCAAAATGATTGATAGTATTTATAAGAAAAAAACTTAAAAATCTTAGCAGATAAATCCACATACTACTTTAAATATGATTTTCTTTTTTGGATGAAATTAACCATATTTTAAAAATCCAGTATTTTATTTATGAATAGTCACTCTAACAACCTCAATAAATGCTCCACACATCAATCTGAAACTTGTGAAGTTGATTTGGTCTTTTAAATTTGACACATTTGAAGAACTGTTCCTTACACCATTCATTACAAGTTGTGGTTTCTGTTTACTACCCATAAGACGTTGGATTGTGAGAGTTAATCCTTCCTGTATTTCACTTGGGAATTTCGTTCTATGCTTGTGGATTGTGAGAGTTAATCCATAAAAAAAAAAAAAAATCGAATTTTACGTGCTTGATCTAGTCAACTCGACAGTTCTATAATTTTAGCTATTGAAGAGACTGAATGGAAATGAGTGATGCTAATTAATATGGCTGTTCCAAAAAGAAATTAAGTGATGAGTCTTTTTAACTTTAAATCGGAAAATTATGGATTGTGATTCAAGTACATCCTTATCCTACTTGTGATACAAAATCTTAAACATGAATTTGTCTCTAAAATGGGACAACATTTACCATCCCACACTCTTGTGATGTACATTCCTTTGTTTCTATACTCCTTTGGTAAAAATATTATAAAATAATATTGTCTTATTAAGTTATTAAAAATAAATTCGTTTTTATTTTTTTTTAGTAGTAGTAGTAGATAGGAGGAGAGAGCGAAATGAGGCAAAAATTACAACTTGCAGTTATGAAAAATTCGAACTTGAGTAAAAAAGCTCCATAACAGTTAGTTTTACTTTACTTCACATATTTTCATCGAGTGTGCATGGTAGTACATGTAACTTTGTTTAATGAGTATCCTGCAATGACTCTGGAATATCTTCATTGTGATTGAGTATAAATGCAGGTTTTTTGGGTAGGGAAAGAGTGGTTTTCATTGCCAAGCATGAAAACAACTTCCCACATGGATGGCCGATTCATGTGACTTTCTTGAATCAGGAATCTCCAGAAAGCTAACTCCCTAAGCAGAAAATAGTTACCATTTGCCATGTGTTCCAATACGTGGTGCAAGAATGAACACGCGATTCATGGCCTAAAAAAATAAGATTTATTTAATTTTCTTCAATATGCTAGGATACTAGTTGCTAGAATACTTACAAATCATATTATCTTATAATATTTTTTGTAGGCTCTCTCTCATCTCCTTTCTCATTTATTTCATCTTTTCTTTTTTCTCAATGACAATTTTTTAGAAAATAAAAAACTTTGTATAAAATTTGAGCATGAATCTACATAAAATTGAAAAGATTGGTAAAAAAAATGTAAACTAAAGAATAGATCCTTTCTTCATTTTTGATTTGTTTATTTTGTGAATAGGTATGCGGATCAAGACATCTCTACATCGTAAATTAATATGTGTGAATCATTTGTGATTTGTTAAAAAAATGACAAATTTAGTAATTATGAGCTGAATTACGTGGGTCAAATGAAGGTCTTCGAGTGGCTTGGGATCAAGGTTATCGCCAAATGGAACTGGAAAGTGACTCCCAACTGGTACTAACAACTTTTTAAGTCCCAAACGGGATTCACCGGGAAGTATTTTGGAATAGGGTTCTTAAACTTATTAACCAGAACTGGGAGGTTACTGTTGAGCATACTAACTGATTGACATGCAAATTTCAGCTTGGAGTGCGAGTTGGGAGTGCATTTCTTGGCTACTCCCCCGGATGGTCTTCTGGTTTATCTCACTGTTGATGTTATGGGGTTCCTATACCCTCAACGTTTCTTTGATCTGTAGTTTCTTGTTTTTGCCTGGCCTATTAGCACCGTTGTTCTTATCAAAAAGGAAAAAAAATTAAAATTATTTCAATCTTATATAAAATTTATAAAAAGTGAATTCTTCATATTATTTAGAGTGAAATTTTATGATTACTCAATTATAAATTTTGATTAATGATTTTGTATGTAAGAAAGCTAGAAGAATGATATGAGAACTGATAAGTACATGATACTAGGTCTCTCGTGCAATTTTGCCCAAAGTGTATGACATTTTGCTATCACATTTGGTATCAAAGCTAAGGAGGAATTTACCTACGGAAGTAAAGACTAAGACTTGTCATATTTACATTATTCAATAATAGAATGTGATTTTCATTGATTCAAAAACTAAATTAAAAGTTCTCATAATTCAGATCATGCTTGTAAAATTTAATTAAATTATAAAATTAAATGAACCCCAACTTTTGACTTTAATAAAATGGTGAAGAAAATTATAAATGATAAGTAAATGTTATAAACTTAAATTAAATATTTAGTAATTTTTAATTTATATAAAATTGAATATAAATGATCAAGATACCAATATAACATAATTCAAATCACTCACAATCCAAAATCTCACACATGGAAGGCTAGAAGAGTTCTCAAGATGATCGTAATGTTGCAGAAAAACACTGCTCTAGGTTGCTCCTAGATATCATGCTTGTTTTCTTTGACATAGACATGCCTTCGATTCAATTTCTTTTTCAGATATTTTATCATATCTTGCTCGACAAAGATCTCTGTGACTATCACTATTACTAGATCTGTTTGTTGGTTATCCTGCACCACCCTTTCTGCACATATGACTCCTGGAATGCACATTTCAGATTATCAGTTACAAAATTAATAATCAATTTATGCTTAATCTATTCATGGTGAGAAATATTTCAAGTGTGCTGTTTTTTTAACGGATCATATTTGTTGTTTCATAATCTTTTACTACTTGTTATGTCACTGCGTCGTGATTAGTCACTTAAAATAAAAATGTTTCTTTAGTAGATTTTTTTTTTTTTCTCAGGATCTTAACTTAAGATTTTTTTATTTTGTATGTTTGATATAATTTTTTTTTTTAAGAAAACAGAATTTCAAGAAATATGTTTTTTATAAATTTCTTTTTTTTTTAACGAAGTTTATTTAAAAAAAAATCTCATAAAAGGGGTAAAGATTTTAGTTTCTAAACCTATTAAGAAAATCTTTAAAAAAAAATTCAATAAATATTTATGGGATATTTGGTTACTATAGTAGTTTTTGAGTAGTTTGTTAGGTAAATAATTATGGGTAAGTTTATTTTTACATTTGGTTATTAATCAACCTTTTCAATAATAAATGACGATAGTAGACCAAGGAAAATTTTGTCATAAATTCTCAAATTTTATTTTTTCTTTGTGAAATAAGGATACTCACCTATTGAGTTGAGAATCAAAAAACTTGAAATCATTCACAATTGTAGTTTTCAGGCGAAGTAAGTTTCTTCGTGAATTTTTTCTATATCTTCTACCAAACATGGGCATCTAACTTGTTAAGTGAGTTTTCAAGTAAAGTAAAAAAAATTTCTCATACCAAATTACTCATTAAAACTGATCAAATATATTTTAAAAATCTCATTATTCATAATCTCAGAATTATAAAATTTAAAATTAAATCTATCTACTAAACACTTAGCTTTCTATTTATGCTCACCGTTAACATTGCAGGCCGCCATCTCAACAATTTTTTTATCATAGTCGTCTCGTGCTAAGACCTCAAAAACCACCTTCTTCAGAACATGCTGTTTTATCATACAAGAAAACCATTTAAGCATGAAATAAACAGAGAAGCAAAATCAACTTAATATTATCAATATTCACCTCTGTTGGATTGTAAACAGCTCTACTACCATTGCTTGTTTGTGGGACACTTTGCATTGGCAGCGTTGCAACATCGGTTTTATCAGTGATCACAGACTCAGTTCCTGGACAACACATCAAAATATGATGTTATAGTTGAACATGATATTCCCGTAATAACAACAACAATAATAAAAATAATAATAATAATATTTATCGATGTCAAAACTAAATCTTAATTATTAATAAATATTTAACAATATATGTGAGCAAAAAATATTTACATTAATATTTTTTGTTAATAATTTATTATTAAGATAGATAAAAAGATTAATTTATCATAATTTTAAAATATTAAAAATTAAATTAACAAAATTAAAATATAAAAAATTAATTTGTCATGATTTTAAATTATTAAAAATTAAATTAAAAAAAATTAAAATATAAAAAAATTAATTTGTCTTGATGAATAAATGTCAAGAATCAAAAAGAATTTTTCTATCATCGTGGTCATTATTAAATCAAATATAATATGCTCATGCATGGCTTCAAGTAAGACTGAATAGAGTTAATTATTTCTTTATCCTCTCTAATTTCTAGATATTTGCGTAAGATTAACCTACCAAAAAATAAAGGGAAGGGTTTGTATAGTGTTACTACCCTTTATATATATATATATATATAGCCCATGCGTGGCTCACCTTGGAAGGGGGGTTCTGGTCCCCTAAGCATGTTGATGCAGCAAATGAATTTCATATCCCATCTTGCACTTTTCGTCCTTCAATAATTTGATCAAAAAACCAAAATTCATTTATAGGAAAAGAAAAAGAATATCTTTGCACCCAAAATAATGAAAAGCTTTAATTATTAAAAAAAAAAAAATCCCACCGAAAAGTAAAGGTGGAAATTTATTCGTGGGCTCTGATTAAACAGCAATAGAGAGTGAAACCCTAAATGAGTCAATCCATTGCTCTAGCTTCTTAGGGTTTTTTCCCCCGTGAACAAGCTGCTTGCCTTCTTCAAGTGTTTGTAAAAGCTGTTTTAATTCTTCAACTTGTTTCATGCCCTCGGCGAAAGGTTTCATTTGTTCTAGGATGGAGCTGACATTCTTCATCTTGGATTCAAAATCGCTTGTCCCTTTCTTCGGTATCAGTTTCAGAATAAGCTCGAAAGCTTTGGGACCGATATCGAGAAAGAGTGGAATCAATTCCAACCCTGTCACCATGTTGGCTACTGGTTGATTTGCTTCGGTGAAAGTTTGAATGTTTGAGGTATTGAGGGAACAATTTGTAATGGCGAGTGTGATGGAGATTGGATGAAATACAGGAACGCGTAGCAACAATATATATATATATATATATATATATATATATATATATGTGCTCGAAGGTCCCACTTAGAAAGAACTGGTAAGAATTTCTTTGCCCACGGCTACACACATCTGCTTGCATAATTGTCAAAAGATTCTATGATATGTTAATGAGATGTACTTTCTCTTTCCTATTACAATGTAGAATTGATATTTTTATCATGTGAATGCACTAATACAACAAATATATATATTCATATTTTCTTGGACATAAATATTTTCTTAAACAAATCTAAAAACAATTTATTTGTGTACATACTATTCACATATGGGCAATTTTACATGATTTTTATTCATATAATTAAAAAGAAAGTCAACCTAAAAACTTAAATTATTATAAAAACACTCAAGAAAGCCTTTGAGGTAATTAACAAAGTGACAGTAAGCTATGATACCATGTTAAAAAATATTCAATCCAAAAACTTAACTGTTAAAATAAGTCTTGTAACTGGTTTTATATTATATTAAATCACTGCCATATTTTCATTTTTTTAAAATTCCTAAAGGAAGATCTATATAAATAAATATTAACATGATTGTCTTAAAATCTTGTTCTCCAATTAAACATATATATAGAATCATACATAAAAGTTTTCTTAAAGACAATTTTTTTTTTTCAAGTTTATAACAAGTAATGACAAATTTCTTTGAACAAATTTAATTTTAAGGTTTTAAATTCAAAATATTTAACATGAAATGCATTCGAGCTAACACGGTGTTTTAAGTTTTCACAAAAATATAATTTATAAATGGAATCATATAAATTTCCTTATTGTGGTTGACCATTGACTATAGTCATTGTTCTTTAGTTAGCATTAGAATAAAGTGCTTAAGTCATGAAATTAGCATAGAAATTCATAAATCAAACTGCGTGTGTACGTGGTCATGAATCTGCATACCAACTTCCTGGTACCGAGGAAGATGTATTTTTAATTTCATCGAATCATATATTCTGACTTTGTCTTCTCAAGTCAACTTCCAACTTCTAACTAATTAGTAATATTTTATATAAAGTTGCATGGCATAGAAGTTTCTGCTCATGTTTTTGCAAGAAATTTTTATGTGGCTATTGGTTCAGTTGCTTTCTTGAATAATAAGAAATTTATTAGCCACATTTGTAATCAAGTTGATCCTTACATGATACATCAACTCTCTAAATTTTGTAATGCCACGTCAACATTTTCTGTGATGCTAGTAATGGCACACTAATAAAAGGATCATAATTATTTATAATATTCTGTGAAAATATACAAAAGAATCAAATAAATCAATTTTATGTAAAATAAAGAGATCAAAACCACAATTAATCTTCATTTTTTTTTTTTTGTTCAATAGAGTTTTCCAAGTATAACAAGTGATTGTTAGACACATTATTTATAAATTTGAAGTTTTTGGTATGGTACAATTTTTTGTAGAAGCTGTCTTCCATTCTAGAATGAAAGAAAATTTGAAACATTCATACAAATTATACTTTACATTTTGGGTCGTCACATAACATATATTTTAGTCAGACCCTGTGTATTCACACTTTATAAAGTTTTCAATATAACTTTAATTTGACTATGGTACATTAGCTTTAATCTACGCAGCTAGCATCTCTCACCTGCTTCCTCCACCTCAGTAAACATTTTATTTATTTTTTGGGTGAGTTGTCATATTTAAAGATCATATATTGAGATGTTTGAGAGGATCCATTGAATTTGTAGTCTGGGATCTATTTTTTTTTTTTAAAAAAGAAAATTCTAATTACATTCATATATATATATGATACTACTAGTTAGACTTAGTCTTAGTTGTAGTCTAATTATAATAAAAGATTTAGTTAAATATTTGAATTTATTTTGTTATCATGTTACTAAAAAGAGAAAAACAAAAGTCATTTAATTAATGTACACGCGTCGGCGAGTATGGCCACCTGCAAATAGTAGACAGTTGATCAAGATTAGTCGTCTAAAAAACTATATAGAAAAGATGACCATACTTGATGACTTGACTTAATATTTTCATTGCATTTTGTTTGCATGCAAGAAGACTTACCTAAAAGCTCGTGGGTCTACACGATGAGACCCCCCAAAAAGAAGAGTCCGCACTTGGCAACAAACATTCCAACACAATAACTTTAACATTAAAGAAAAGATTTTAGCACATACATGAAAAAACATTTTGTTCTATCTTTCGATTTTCAAATTTTCTTGCAGTCAAATTAATCTGTCTAATTTTTTCAGTTTATTAACGATAGTTGATTCTAATAGTAAAGAGTTAGGGTCATTTAAATATATTAATTCGGTTCAAGTATATATATATATATATATACACACATTTTTTAGAAAGTTCTATCTTCGTTTAGGTTATTTAATTAGCTCAGGCCAAATTAATTATAAGTTAAAAAAAAAATCTAATAATAAGTTTATGTTTCAATATTAGTGACCAAGACAACAAAAAAAAAAAAAGAGGCTTAGTGACAAGGTGAATGAATTGCCAACAATAGATTATAATATACAGTTATTAATGTAACAACTCGATCTTACAATTTAATTTAATAATTCATAAATTATCCTGTCAATAACAATAACTAATAGTCTAGTTTTGTTTATAACCTATAAGGTCTAGTCGAAAATACCCCTAACCATATTGTCCCTCTACACCTCTATGCATACAAGGTTCTTAGAGGTATGCACTTTTTTTTAACTCACTACATTTACTACTTATCCTTAGCTCAATGCATCCATTGACTTAGGTGTCAACAGCAAGATTTCAAGCTTAAAGGTTACCTTTGTTTTGAAATATTTTAGAGTTTAATTTGCTTTTTACTGATTTTGAGTCTAAGATTCTTATATTATAAATTGATATTATTTCAAATTTGTTTCGTCCCTTAAATAACTCTTGAAAATTATTATTGAACGGAAATCATCTGAATATATGTGTGCTTGGCACAATGTTGAATTAATTTATTTAATTAGTTGCAATATATATGATCCTTTTATATTTAAATGACCAAAGTGATTTCAAATTAATTAGTATTGTTAGTATCATTATAGAGGATTAATTAAACATTAAAATATTATATACAGTTAGTTGGTTACTTTCACTTCCATTTTTCAAATATTAAGCCAGCTGAAACATTTACTGGGCCTGTTTGCTTTAGTTTTTTCTGTCTTTATTTTCAGTAAAAAAAAAAAAAAAACAAATAACTGGACGAGCTAATTATAGAAGCAACGCTCTACAATTTTTTTTTCATATATAAAAATTGAAATTTAAGTTAATATATTTAAATAAAAAATTAGTTTCTTAACACTAATATCAACATTTATAGGTGATTATTTGATATTAAATAAATATGAAAAACAAGTGAAAATATACATTTCAATAAATTAAAATAGGAAATAAAAATATAAAAGAAGTTCTTTTATCTCTTAAAATGATATGTAACATTTTCTAAGTAAGTTTTACAAAAAATTTCAATTACACTCTTATAAAAAATAAATCAATTAGACATATATTTTACCATTTCCAATATTTTGACATGTAAAATGAAATTTTCACTCAAAATCAAAAAGCACTTTAACTAACTATGCTATTTAGTATTGATGGATAAACTTCTTAAACAATATTTTCTTTAATGGTAATTTAATGAGTTGTTAAGTTCTTCAATTTTCTTTAAGCCCTTCTAATCCATCTCTAATTTTTCATGTAATTTTAACCCTTCTTTGTTCTTTTTTCCCCATGTATTGACAGGTAAAATTCTAGTGACAAATATTTAAAATATGCTTTTTATTTATTTTAATATAATTACACATATCCTAATAGCTGTACTTTTAAGTGTGGCAATCTTAATTCTTTTTTGTTACGTACACGTGTATTATTCATTAACGGCTCAAATCATACATTTGCTTCTATAAAATTGCACTGTGTGTGTCTGTATAGATATAATTAGATAAGATTCAACGGTGGGAGCAATCAGTCCCGACAAAGGCCACTCCTAAATGTCTTCTTATTTATTTATTTTATTTTTAACCTGAATAGGCTGTACCAAGATCTAAGATTTTGTATCTAATTAAAATTTCTCAAATTTTACGATTGTTTTTGTATATTTACTCGAACTTTTAAGAATTTTTGTCGTTAATATGACAATTTATCTTGTGGTTAGGCTAATTTCTTCTCATTGAAATTTTTAAGATCATTTTCTTTCTTTCCCCTTCTTAATCTATATTATTCACGAGTAATTTTCTAAATTTAGGTCGAGCTCAAGTTAGATTGAGTCTAAAAAATCTTATGAACATAAATAAATCGAGTTAAATTTTGAGTCTTCAACACTTAAATTAATTTCTGTCCAAAAATAGAAGAAGTGTTAAAAGTTCTCTAATAGCAATAAATGTTTATCTTCCTTAATTAATGAGGTAACCTTTTTATATGTTTCAATCAATGAGGGTTTTTACGTAACTCTATTCTAAATTAATTTCTTATTGAGTTGTGCCTAATCGTGAATTAGACCTATTTAAAATAGTTCGTATCAAGTATATTTTAAAGTAATTTTATTTCATTTGTAAATAGTGTCATTATTTCCGGCTTAAATAAGCTTACCCAAGCCCATTAAATGATTCAAATTAGTTCTAAGACACCATACGAGCTGATTTAGCACCAGATATACGGATCTCCATTATGAGATGTGATAACAAAAGCAGTTCTAAACCAGAGAGTTTACCATGAAATAGAGTTGTTCCCAACAGATTTTCCAGAGAAAGGGAGGCAACTAGAATGAAGTTCTTTTTCTATATTTTGGTAAAAATAAGGTAAACATAGATGATAAAATCCCTCAGGCTTTACAGAGTCGAGGGACTGGCATCCCCATACAGTCAGCAAAATAGATTAAGTTTATAAAATGAGGAATAGTACAATAAGAAACAAAAGCATCATTGGTCCTAAGTCCTTCATATCTTCACTTCCAGCATTTTCTGCATTTATAACCTCAAACATAGATGTATTATACTCCAAAAGTTGTCCCAGAAGAAATTTCTATTAGTGGAGTCCAAAAGTTGGCAAATTATTTCTGAGAGTGGAACATATTGCATATAATGAGTTGAGATGGCTGAAGTCACGGCTTTAATCAACGTCTCCCGTCCTGCAAAAGAGAGAGAGAACTAGCTTTCCACGAGTTTTGGTGTAATCTTCATTACAAAAAAAAATTGGCCTGCTTGATTCTATAATATATTGGACAATGGTAACCTAAGATTTCTGATATTCTACTAGTCATATATTCGACAATAGTAACCTAATTCAAGGTCTAAGATTCTTAATTATATTCTACACACCTCTCATTATAAATCAAGTTTCATAAATTAAACAACTCTTGAAAATTAATATTGATTGGGCAACATCTCCATATCGGGACCCAAATAATCAGATAGTAATGTTAATGACACGTATGAATCTTTTCTTAAAATATTTAATATTCATAAAATTATTAAATTTTTTTTTTGTCTTCACTACCAAAATCTTAGGGAGGACAAACATATTATCAAGTCTTTTATTATTAAATTTTTTAATTCACAACTAATTTAATTTGAGTTAATTAAAAAATTCAAATAGAAATAGTGTTCTTCTAAAAATATTTTTTACATACATATGAATTCAAACAAAAATTAACGTATTTAAGTGATCTTGACTCCTTATTACTACTATCTAAGTCTATCAGTAAACTAATAATTTTAATTACAAACGATTTGATAGAAATATAATAAAAAAAGAAAAGTAACTATTCACTAAACTAATGGGGAAGAAGATTTTTATCCCTTAAAATGGTATGGAACTTTTCTATGTAAAATTTACAAGAATTTTCGGTTACCGATTCTTTGATTAATATGTAAAATGGAATTTTGATTCAAAATTACAGAAGCCTCTTAACAAAGTATGATATTTAGTATTTGATAAAAAAATCCATGCTTTATAGATGAACTTCTTAGACAATGTTTTTCTTTTTTAAAAAAAAACTTATTGACTTATAAAGGTCTTCAATTTTCTTTAAATCCTTTTATCATATGTCTATCTTTTTTTTTTTCATGTAAATTTAACCCATAAAAGTTCCATTTTTTTCCCCTGTATCAACATGTAAAACACTAATATTAAACATTTAAAGTAGGCTTTCTACTTATATTTTTGGATTACATGTAGGATGTCCTCAACTTTTAGGTGATCCTTTCTTTTTTCTTACGTACACATGTATTATTCATCCAACGACTTATATGATATGTATTCACCTATAAAATCCGTCTATCACTTAGGGTTTTAGTGCTTCTATATCTCTCAAAAGGAGATGGCATACCCCTTCTCTAGATTTCTGCAATTTTTCTTTGGATCTTCTTGCATCAATATCATCATCTTCAGTAGTAGTGTCGTAAGGTTTGTTCTTTCTTTTGCATTTCTTATCTCGTCATATATTCCTCTTTACAATCTGCTACTTTGAAGGCATTTTTCTCCCTAGCAATAGTATTGTTCTTCCCAATCACAGCTGATCTTATTAATTTGTATCTTCTAATCTCTTATATATATATATATATATATATATATATATAGGGCTTATATCCAAGGTACAAATCCCCAACAAGGGTGACTTCAAAATCTCTTTCTATATTTTTGAATCTAAATAAGCCATTCCCAGATCTAAATTGTACATCTGAAATTTCTCAAATTTTTATGGCTGTTTTTATATCTCTAAGGTGGTTAATTAGCTTATCTTTTCTAAGTCTCAATTTATTTTTAATTTCTTTTTAATGTTAATTTCTACCTCTTTGAAAATTTGTAGATATCTTCTTACTTTCCCCATCGGTATATTTTGAAATAATAGCGTTATTGTTTTCAATATAAATAAGCCTCACCCATAGCAATGAGATATTGAGATGTATTTGTATAATCAAATTTAGTGCTTTCTTTAATGGTTTCCCATCACAACTTTTTCTGCTATGAAGGTGAGAAATTGCAGATCCACTTGATTTTCAAAGACGAAGCAGAAGAAGGACAAAAAGGAGATGAAGTCAATAATTGTAACTTGCCAAGAAAGATATCTGGTCAACCATATCCGATAAATTTTTTGTGCCATTATATCATTATCTTCTTGAAGAAATGGCTGTAACGACGAGATGGTTGGTTTCTTGCATTACTCTCTCCCTGTCTCTGTATATGTGTGTTATGGTCTGTGAACTGAACTTGTGTTGTTCTGTAGGGATGATTATGGTGATCTTGCAGCAGCAAATCCAGAAATCATTGTGGATGCTGTGAAGGGTTATGAACTTCTGCTACGTTGATCAATCCCATAAGGGAAACTTCTAGTAAAAAGAGGAGAAGAATGGGAGCAATGAAGAAAAAATTGTAGATATTCCTCAAACAGCAGCAAAAGTTAGTCTAACCTAAAAACTTAAGCTATTAAAAGAAATTGATAATAGGGGACTTCAAACTCTCAACCATAAGGTCATAAAAACTCTAATATCATATCAATAATCAATACAATCTAAAAGCTTAAGTTATTAGAAGAACACACAAGATAAGTTTTATATCTAACAATTAGACTATGGATTGTATGACAAAATTGATTTGTTCATAAGGGTTTTTCTAGAGAATGGATGAAGCTGGAATGAAGTTAGTTTAAGTGACTGGGACCTCATCAATGAGATCCCAATTTGTGACATTGTGTTTCTATTTCCTAGAATGGAAGAAAAATAAAAGAGTAGTGTGTACAATGAAAGAGTTGTTACCTATAGATTATCTAGAGAATGAAGGCAGATAGAATGAAGTTGGTTTAGTTGACTTTGATCTCATCAGTGAGATCCCAATTTGTGACATTGTGTTTCAATTTCTTAGGATATAAGAAAAAGGGCAACAATAAGCATTGTTTATGAGCAATTCTACTTGCATATTTGCTTAAAACTTATTTTTGCCCAAGTAATCTATCGCTAATTTCAGAGAAGACCATCACATTTTAAACTAGACAAAATGAACTATCGCATTTCAAACCAAGAACAAAAGTAAACCTTTACAAAAAAAAACACACATAAATAAAGTCCACTTAAACATATATATAAAACTGTTGATTACTTATTGGTCTAGTGGCATCTACTTTGGTCTTGAGTGCTAGAAGGTTGGGTTTGATGTACCCTAGGTTCTATTCCCACTCACGACATTTCCCTCTCCCTTTTCCCAGAATTTCAATTCTGTCAATTTAGTCCTTAACACTTTAAAATTGTGACAAGTCTATTCCCTCGTCTATCTCCATAACAACTTTTTAATAGAGAATGTTAACGTGAAACGTTTTTTGTCCACGGGTAATGTTAGATGCCCACTAATATTAGTTTAATTTCCAACACTTTAAAAACGTGTTAATTTAATCTCTAACACTTCAATATAAGGTCAAAATCATACAATTAATTTTCCTTATTGTACGTGGTGGACGGGCTATAGTCATTGTCGTTTACAATAGAATAACGTCGTCAAGAATCTGCAAACCAGAGCTAGTACTGAAGAGGATGCATTTTCCATTCAACGTTACATTGGCTGAATATTCATCAACTATTTCGCTCTAACTAACTAAATAATTTATCTGTTTCACCAAGTTGCATGGTACGGAAATTTATCTGCTCATAGTTTGCAAGAAATTTTTATATACCTGTAGGTTCATTTGCTTTCATGAATGATTAGAGATTAAATAATTGCAGTTTTGGAAATTAAATAATTTTGGTAGCTTGGTCAATTTGCATTAAAAATTTAATGGAATATGCTGATGTGGCATTAAAAAATGTTAATATTCAGTTTCAAATCACTCATTTAAATGCTATGTATATTGCATACTTACAACTCTCTAAATACCCAAATTAATCTTAATATCAGGATTAAGATATAATAATAAACGTTAATAGTAATCAAATTGATCCTTATATGATACTCAAATCACTAAATACCCAAACCCATGTCACATGTATTAAATAATTGTGTTAGAATTAACTATTAATTTGTTTTTGTTTGAGGTTTGTAATGGCACACTAACAAAAGGAAAATTTTTAATGTAAATTTTGATAGCTTTGATGTAAATGTGGAGTTTTAGGTAGTAATTTTTTTATTTCTTTTTTTGTAGAAATTAATGTCTTCCATTTTAGAATGATAGAAAATTTGAAACATTCTTCAAATTATATTATATATTGAGTCCTCGCATATATTTATTTTTATCAAACCTGTCTTCACACTTCATAAAGTTTACAATATAATTTCACATTAACTTTCATTTGATTATGGTACATAAAGCTTAGAAACAACAAAAAGACAAGACATACTCTCTGGATAGAAGATCATATTTCAGTAATGATCTTTCTCTCTTTTAGTTCCTCTCAATCTTTTTTCTAAACTACTTCCACCTCAATAAATTTTTTATTTTATTTTTAGGTGAAGTCTTCGTTTAAAAATCAGATTGAGGTGTGGTTCGAGAGGATTCCCAGAACTTGAAGTCTAATATTGGAAAGAGATATATTACAAGTACACTTATACATTTATACCTATTTGACACATTTTTTTTTATATCTCTCTTATTTTTTTGTTTATAGTTTTATTTTTACAAATAAAATTAAAAATAAGAAGTGTATCAAAGAGTGTAAAAAAATGAGTGTACAATTAACTTTCTTCTATTGAAAAACATCTAATTACTAGAAGTCTTAGGTTTAAGTTTAGTGTACAAGGTAGGTTGAGCGTTATATATATATATATATATATATATAGATAGATAGATAGATAGCCACCAGCAAAAAGGTAGATGGTCAATCATAACGAGTTGTCTCAAAAACTATATAAAAAAGTTAACCATGATTCATGTTGGGGATGATCAGAGCATCTTGTAGGAAAAGGAGAGTTCAAGTAAACTCTATATCATGAATTTTGTAAGAGAAAATATGTTATTCTATTCTGTTTTTAATTTGATATTAAAAAATTATAAAATAATATTTCACCTATTTAGACCAATCACAAAATAAAATAAAGAATGTGAAATCAGATTTGCTCCCAAAAATTGTAACTAAGTTGCAATAAACAGGTGCATGACCATTTACTAGTGCTTTTTGTTATTATGCAAGACTTGACCTAAAATTTAAGCTCGTGCGCAACAAACAATTCAAACATGCATGCAGACTTCAGAATGCAAGAGATACATTCAACAGAGGACCTCGAATTTTCATAACAAGCCATTTCCACCTTCTGTGTGAATTGCAATATGCTTTATTTATTTATTAGTTGATGAGCTCAGAAACAAATAGTTATTTCCTATGTCTAAATTGTTATTAAAAGGAAAAAAAAAAAAGAGTGGATAGCAGAACAATGATTTGGAAAAAGCAAATAATTTTTTGCACAGGCAGGAAAAATACTTCAATCTATCTTTCAATTTTCTGATTTTCTAGCAATTAGAATTCAGCCAGTCAAATTTTTCAGTCAACTGACGAGCTAGCATATTGCCAAGGTACATAGTCTAGAATTTTAAATGAAACCTCTGCTATTTACAATTAGATATTTTATTGGTGTGTTATTTTGTGAGCTGTGTATTTATTTTAGCAAGTAGACATGTGTCAACAAATAAATATGTCAAATGTTAAAAAAAAAAAAAAAAAAACATATGTCATGATCAAAGTTATGGGCGGGGAGCTCATTTAAAAAAAAAAAAAAAAAAAAAAAAAACTTGATTCACTTTTTTTCCAAGTATATATGGAACTATGTGTGGATATAGATTGTCATCTGTTGTCCATATTGGAAAAAGAAAATGAAAAGCAGATAACAAACAAAGTATTCAATCCAATCAAAGAAAACAAGACAGGCAAGCAAAATCATTGTTATACCAAAATAAACAAAATCAAAATGTTGAAAACCCTAAACAAAATCAATCACTCACTAAAGACAGCAAAAGTTTATGTATTTTAAAATACAAATCTCACACATAGAAGAGTTCTCAAGATGATCACAACAATATTTTATAACTGCTCTGGCTTGCTAGGTTGCGCTGCTTCTCTCTATTCTCCAGGGATACTCTAAAGCTAGAGCTCACACAACATCCTGTTCCAAATAAAACGTGAATACCGTAAGTGTCTTTGCACATAAAAACGATCTGTCTCATTGTTTTTTTTTTTTTTTTTTAATTCTCAAGTATATATTTAATTAAGAGAAAAATATTATTTTAGTCCTCGAAAGTGTAATTTAAAAATAGAATAACACATATAAATTTCCATATCGTGTGGTTTACTCTTGAATATAGTAATTGTCATTTTATTAATTTAATAAAGCGCTAAACCTCGTGAAATTGCCATAGAAATTCACAAATCCAACTTGCTATCTGAGGAAGATGTGTTTAATTTTCTTTTAACCATACATTAATAGCAGACTTTGTGTTCTCAGGTCAGCTTTCGTGTACAGAAAATGACTTCTAATTAACCAATTAATTTGTTGACGTAGCATTAAAAAGTTAGTATTTAATTACATATCACTCTTTTAAATTTTATATAATATAACTTATAACATATATATTAATTATAATCATTTCCTTTTAGGAGGAGGTGGTTAGACACAATAACATAATTTTTAGAGATTTTAACACTCTTATATCTTAGAATTAAAACCCGATCTTCTCCCAAATGCTTGAGGCAAGGCCTGTTCACCCACAGGCAATTAAGGCATTTGCCTTAGGCCTCATTTTGATAATCAGTGGTCTAAAACTCATTTTGATGAATCTATTTTTCCTTGTTTATGCATAATGTGGTCTAAAACTCAACAACAAATAAAGAAATTATAAAATGAGAAACTTGAGAAATGAATAATCAGTGATATAGAAATTATATGAAAAGAGAAAAGAAATAGAGAGTAATATTTTTCAACAAAAAAAAAATAGAAAGAAAAAAATTTAATTTTCGCAGAGTTTGAAGAATGAAAAATCTCATATGGTGATATATATTTCATCATTATCATTTGATAATTTCTAGTATTACCAAATAGTCACTTTTCTCTAATTATTTATCTATTTCTTCAAATTTTCTTAGATCTCTTATTTCCTTCTATTAACCCATCCCTATCTTCTTATTTTTTGAAGTATTAAACTGTATCAAAATATCAATATTTTTTTTTCCAAATACATGCATTACAGAATATTATTCTCAATACATGTACTTTTCGATATTGCCAAAAGAAATTTTTAAAATTAAAATTGTCTAAATCCTATTTTAGATTAACTATGTTACAAGATATGTTCAAGATAGATTGAATAAATTAATCATATTATCTATTAAGAGTAAAATATTTTAACTACTTAACTATAAATTTTTGACAAATAATGTAATAGCTTAGAAAGTCAAAAGAGTAATATGAGAATTAGTGAGTTACAATACACTAGGCCTCTCTAATAACTTTGCTTAAAACCCCGAAATTTCTAAACATGTCCTTAGCTTGATCTAATAATAAAAAAAAAAAAAAATTGTACCCCCATTATATCTATGACGAAAAAAAAAAAAAACTTCAAAACTATGCTCCAATAATCAAAATGGAGAGTAGGAAGGGGAGTGGTAATTTTTAACAGAATACAAAGGATAGCATAGTAATTTAGTTAGTTATGTTTTCTCCCTCCAAAATTCCTAACTTTTGGAGGGAAACAATAGAAAGAGGGGGTTCTCTCCACTCTCCAATTTTTTGAAAAAATAAGGTAACTTAAAAAAATTTGTCCCCTCCAAACGGCTAAAAGACCAAACACTATGAAAATATTCAAAGTAATCATAGTATAAGTTGTAATTATTAACCTTAATAGTAATCATTTTTTTTTTTTTTACATGTAGATAAAAGGGATCAGAAATTTCAACTTAGGGCCAATAATCAAGTTGATCCATGATACACCAACTCTTAAATTACTTGTTAAACAAAGTCCTCATATTATTTATTAATATAAGACGCGCATAGTAATATTACAAGCACATATAATTACATGCATATAAGAATAGAGAAGCAAAATCAACTCCATCAATTAGCAAGAATGATTAATGATATTATCTATCACCTCTGTTGGATAGTTAACAGCTTTTCGGGTTTGACTACCAGCGACCAACTTGGTTGTTTGCGGGACACTTTGTATCTGAAGCTTTGCAATCTTGGTTATGTCAGTTCTCACAAATCCAACTCCTGGACAGCACATCATATTATTATGATCAGATTGTTAGAAAAAATAAAAGTATATATTAATTAGAATTTTATCAAGTTATAGATGAACAGGTTATAGGTATAATAATGATAAAAAAAATTATTATTATTATTATTATTATACACCCATGCATGGCTCACCTTGCAAGGGAGGTTCTGGTCCTCTAAACGTATTGATGCAATGAATGAACTCAGAAAAATTATTAATCATGAATATATAGGAAAAGAAAAAGAAAATCTTTCAACACAAACTAAAAAAAAAAAAAAAATATTTATCCTCAAAAAAGAAAAATCTACCGAAAAGTATAGGTGGAAATGTATTTGTGGGCACTGATTAGGCTGCAACTGCTGTTGTATTTGTTTCCCATGCAGCGCCATCCCTTCGAGAACTCTGTACATAGCAACAGATGGTGAAACCCAAAATGAGTAAAACCATTCTTCCAGCTCCTTCTGGTTGTTTGTCCTGTAAACAAGCTGGTTGCCCTCTTCCACTTTCCGTATCAGCTGTATTAATTCTCCTGCAACACTGGCCGCTCCTGCTCTGCTTATTGATGTTGTACCTTCAACTCCTCTCACGGCTTCGAAAATAAGAGGTTGCATTTTTGCTAAGATGGAGTAGGCGATGGGTTTGATTTCTTTCGTCCCCTTTTTCTGTATCACTTCCTTGATAAGCTTGACAGCTGCAGTTCCAATCTCAAGAAAGAGTGGAATCAATTCCAACCCTGTCACCGTGTTTACCAATTAGTCAAGGAGAAGATGATGAGTTTGAATTAATGGAAGATTTTGAAGCAATTTGCAATTTTGATATGTGATGGAGAATGCATGAAGATGAGGATGGCGTAGCATCGATATATATATATACATGTTGATGGTTGAAGGACCCAGTGAGAAAGAACGAGGAAGAGCTTCTTGGCCCTACAAGGCTATGCACTATCCAGGCTTCTTCTATAATTGTTCGGAGATTCTATGACACACCAATGCATAATACTACACTTTGGTTTGACAAGTATATTTCATTTTCATATTTTATTGGATGCAAAATACAATTTTGTATCAACTTTGCCACATGCCAACAGAGATTCATGATCTACTGCCTTTGTGCATAGAAAAGACTTTGTTAATAAAGATTGTGATCACGTTTTTTTATCTTTTCACTTTGAAAAGAATTAGTAACAAATGAGTTGAATTTTTACTAAGTTCATCTAAGTCATTCAATTAAAACACTCAAAAATAATATTATCCAAAACATGTAGACTGAACTAATCTATATCATTCATTTTATGCTTAACAAATGCCCAGCAGAAGCTGAACCCTATCATGCTATGGGTTTGGATACACTTTTTTTTTTCTTTTTTTTTCCTTTTGATAAGAAGGACACACTTCGTGCATGTATATATATATGTATATATATAACAAATTTAGAAAGAGATAACTAGTATACATGTCATTTGTTTAAAAAAAAAAATTAAGAAAAGTCCTAAAGTTCTAGCAAAGGCAGGGATTAAATGAAGAAGAATAAAATGATCATGTGAAGTTTGAGACTTTGAGTTGTTATGTGTCACACATCTTTAATGAATACAATCAATATCTATGTTATAGATTAGACCACAAATAGTTTAGAGGAAATCTAAGAAGTAAATATATTAAAAAATTATTTATTAAAAAGCTAAAGAAGATAATGGAGGAAATTAAGAGCTCTTTTCGATGGGCTTATTTTAAGAGAAATCTCTTATTTTTGAAAATATTGTTTTAATAAAAATAATAAATGCAAGCAATTAAATTAATTGTGACTTTAAAGTGTACAAACGAAATCAATAAACCTAAAGTACGAACAATGAAATTTATTAAAATTTTAATTATAAGAGATTTAAAAAATAGGTTTTACTCTTGATTATATTACTATAAAAAATTTGACCTATCACAAACCATTATATGTGATTTAATAATGAGGTTTGGATATTATGGCAATAGATTAGAGATTTGAACCTTTTTGTCTCATCTCATGTGACCAAAAAGAAAAGTAAAAGTAACTATAGAATTTCAGTTGCTTGTGTAAGTAAACATAAATAATTTTTTAAATAATAACTAGTAGTTGAGCAAACTATTGGTATCTAATGTCACATTTGATACCAATTAATTTGATTTGAATTGAATAAGATCACACAACTGCTAAAGCTCTTTTTATTAAATTTTTACATAAAATGATAATGTGTGCACAAATATAATATACACCACTACAAGGAAAAATGGAAATTACCGATGGATTTAAAATCTGTTACTAAATAGTATAAACATAAATAATCTTTTAAATAACTAGTATGTGTATATATAATGTGGAGGCATCCTTTTATTCCAAATCTTTAAAACTTATCCTCTTCTTATAACTTTTATTAGATGATTAAATTTACTGATGAACTATCAAATCATATCATGCTATAATATTAATAATTCATATCAAATTTTACATAAATTTAAAAATTCCTATGACTTAATATAAGTGAACTATTTTATTTATAATTTAAAAATTTTTATTTGTTAAAATAAGATTATATAATGGAGCATCAACTAATTTTAAAAATGTAAGTATAGTTTATGATATAAAATCTTTCAATTAGATGGTTGAATCTATGAATTCACGTTTTATAAAATCTATATGAGGAGCAAGTGTAAGACATGACTTATTTTTAGAGTAGATTAATCCTTCCTCATATATATAATAGGGAAAACTTTAAAAAACAAAAAAGAAAACTCCTAAACTTTACGTCATATATACTTTATTTTTAAAATTTTTAAAATGTATATTTAACTCTCTAAACTTTTAAAATATATACATCGCTCACAAATTTTACATTTAATTAAAAATTTAATAAAAAAAAACTATTTATATCTTATTGGTTTCTTTATTTTCATTCACAATTTTCATTTGTCTATTACAACAAAGTTGATAGAGAAATAGTGCAATATAAATACATTTTTATGTTAAACTTTTAACATAATTTAGAGTTTAGGATAACTTGCTTATTTTAAAAACTTGAGGAAGTATACGTTTTAAAAATTTTGAAGATAAAATATACATGACACAAAGTTTAAAAAGTCTTTTAATTTTTTCATGCATATTATTTTGCTTTTCTTTTAACATTTTTTATTTAATTAAACACTCTCTTCTATAACTGTTTGCATCACTTTATTTAGCAAAAATAACTTATAAGCTAGCTAATAAACTAAAAGTTAGCTAAAAATTTAAACATTAATTTTTAGCTGAAAATTAATAAACTTAGTTCATTAAATTATAAATATTTGATAAATTTAACTAATGAACTAACTAATAAATATAAAAAGGCATATAATATTTGCATAACTTTTATTTAATAATTATGATAAATTAGAAATGTTTAGTAAATTTAGCTAATCAACTAAATTATAAATATAAAATGACATAAAAATACATATTTATATTAGTTTTTGCATAACTTCTATTTAATAATTTTGATAAATTTGCTTTATTGTATTAAAAGTGTTCAGTAAATTTAGCTAATAAACTAACTAATAAATATAAAATAACATAAAAAGATGTGTTTAGATAATTTTTATTTAAGTTCTATTTAATAATTCTTATAAATAGTGTAATGTTAAAGCATAACTTAAAATAGTAATAAAAATCATAATAATTAAAATAAATATTTAAAATCCTTTTTATTACACTTTATCATGTTATTCCTGAAATAACAAAAAATAAAGCTAAAATTTAGCATTACACGATCCAATGTAACTACGGGTAAAAGTGAGGGTGATTGTTTTGTTGATTTAGATGGAGAAAATAGAAATTTTATTAAAATATTAAAGATAAAATTAAAAAAAAAATACTATAACTATAAACTCAAAGGCTTAAGTTTAAGTAGCATTGAAAAATTTCCGTAAACTAATAAAATAAATATTTTTATTAAACAATTCTAATTTAATCAACAATACTATGTGAATCTATTAATTTTAATTAAATCTAACAGCTTATATTATTTCATTAAAATCATACGAAGAGTCACGTGATATCCATTTTCTTATTTTTCCATTCTATCTTTCTCTTTTCTTTCACCTGCATACATTAATAAATTAGTTTTTAATAATTGTTATTGATAAATCTCAGAATTTAGTTTTACAAACAAAATTCTATACCTCTAAGTTGGTCTTCCATCTGTTTCCTGAACACCGTAGATTTGATTGAAATTAATAGATGAAATGAAAAGTAAATTTTTATATTTACTCTTAGAATTAATGAATCTCACTTGAATTGCTTTCGAATCTAAATGTGAATTTTTTCTTTTATTTGCTTTTGAATTTGAATACTAATTTCTTTTTCAACCACGGTTACGTAGCAGTTACTAGTTAGTCCTTCTAAGTGTTTTCTGTTTCTTTACACACTCCAGATACATTTCCGCTAATTTTTTTTTTATTATTTTTTCTCATCTCCCTCCATCTGATTGATACATCTCTGTTCGTCCTCAACATTTTCAGTTCCGTCTGTTAGAGCGGAAGCTCAACTTCTGAAAATGGATCTTTCGTTTTCCTCTTCTCTCTCTAAAACCTTCTCTTCTTCATTTTCTTTCCAACTTTCTGATAATCCAAACACTTTGCAATTTTTGCGATTTCCCCCAAATCATGCTTTGCAGTGCAGAATCTTTCCCCGGCAGCCCTTGCTTTCCCGCCAAAAGAAGCACGTGGTAAGAGGTTCAGCTCAGTCAGAAAATGACGATTTTGTCCTGGAAGACGTCCCTCACTTGACGAATTTCCTCCCCGATTTACCGGTACAGTTTATTTTCCAATAATTTTTCGAAACAATTTGTTGTTTAAACTGTTATTTTTTCTTAATTCGGATTTGGCATTGTTAATATTGTTGAATTGCACTATGGTCATGACGCGAAATTGTCGTTCTACTAGTTCTAGCCTAATTATTTTCTCGAGATTTTTCTTTCAAAAGAAAAAAAAAATATAAAAAAAAAAGAAAGCTTTACTCAATTAAACATTTGGGTTTCTTAATTAATCTTGAGTCGTTGACTGCATAAATCTTACACTATCTAGTGAACCATGAGAATTAGGTTGATATATTTCAGATGAGATACTCTTATGTATTTATATACGCCGAATGTATTTTTCTGTATATACGTATAAGTAGTTGTGCTTATGTCAGCACATTATAGTTAGTCACTTGTTAGAGATTCAGTTAGTTGGTTTGCCTGTACAATTTATATAAACTCATCTCTTGCAAAGCAATAACTTTTAATTTGACATTTCTCCCAGTCATACTTTCTCTGCTTACATGTTATCAGAGCAGACTCAATTTTTCTATCACTTACTCAGGGAAATTATTCACTGAGCAATTGGATTTATCTCTTTGGTTGCATTTTACTGCTTCAATTCATTTTTTCCCTCTTGTCTTGGTATTTCTCTGTTTTAATTCAATGATGAGAAAAAATTCTGGAACAACGAGCTAGAATGATGGCACAGTCAATTTGTCTAAAGATCTGACTAAAGATTCTTCATCACTGTTCTTCATTTATCCAATGTAAAACCAAGCTTAGTGGCTGTTACTTCATGATTCACTTCCAATAATTATGCCTCTTGGAAGCATTCATTCTTGTTTGCAGTATCAATTTGGAACAAAGACAGCTTAAGTTGCTAAACCACCTGAAAACCTTATTATCTTCAATTCATGGAAGTGGTACGATGATCTGTTAGTTTCTTGGTTAGTCAATGTCTCCCTCAATTGTATCCCTGGTGTTTTACGTGACTGATGCTCTTCAAATTTGGGAAAAGCTTGCAAAACGGTTCTCACGGCCTGACTGATGGCGTAAGAACCTGTCATCTTCATCAAGTTCTCAATGCAACTGTGCAAGGAAATTGATTTGTAGTTGAATATTTTCTAATTTGAATTCAGTTTGGGAAGAGCTCCAACATTTCAGACCTGCGCCTCATTGCAAGTGGCAAAGGTGCAATCTAAATGCTTTAATTGGTACACAGATCTGTTGCAAGAAGATCAGGTATTCAAGTTTCTCAATGGTCTCAATGAGAGATTTCATGCCTTATGCTCTTAAATTCTGCTGATGAAACCATTTCCCACTTCAGACCACATCTGCAATTTTGTGTTACGTGAAGAAACTCAGAAATTTATTTTCTCAAAACCAGTGGTTCTTGGACAATGCTGCTATTATGTCTGTCAAGAAATCTGATTTTCAATGTTCTCATTTCCACAAAATTAGTTGTGCTGAAGAAAATTGTTACCGCATCATAGGTTTCCACCCAAACTTCAAATTCAGCGAGGGGAAGAACCAATCTTCTAGTTCAACAAGAATTCTTAAAAGAACCCGGTTGCAAATAATTACAAGACAGAGGACAAATTCATCACTGTACCTATACCTATTTACCTTCATTGTGACAGTCTTTCTGTTATAATATTAATTGAGGCTCCTTTGGCACACAGAATGAAAATTGTGTAATTGGAATGTGATAAGGAGCAGGGATGGCATGTGAAATGGAATTGTAATTTGTTTCAAATACCATAATGTCCCTTATTAAAAATAAAACCAAGTATAATTAACCAGGGTAGGTTAGGAAGGAAATAAAATATTGATTCAAAGGAGTATGGAATGAGCAATCCCACTTGTAGTTTGAGATAAATCTGTTGTGTTTCATTGATATCAATCACATGTATATATACAGAAGTTAGGAAACAGAAATCCCACAATATATGGGATAAGATAAGGCTAATTAGTTGACTATTTGGAATTTGAATTCTAAGTCTATCTCCTATAATTTCTCCTATAATATCTCCTTCTTAAAGAGGAGGTCGGCTAGCTTGTTTCTCTACACTCCCCCTCAAGCTGGACGATAGATGTTTAGCATCCCAAATCTTGTGCTTAATTCGTCAAACTGATTTCTGAATAAAGCCTTTGTGAGTATGTCTGCCACTTGTAGTTTTGAGGGAACATGCTTTAGGTTGATAACTCCATCTTCTATCTTGTCATTGATGAAATGTCTATCTAGTTCAACATGCTTTGTTCTGTCATGATGAACTGGATTTTTTGCAATAGCTATAGCTGACTGGTTATCACATAGGACTTCTATAGGAGTTGAGTGTTTGATCCCAAGGTCCATTAACAGCCGTTTGAGCCAGATTCCTTCACAAATTCCATTTGATAGAGATCTAAATTCTGCTTCAGCACTACTCCGTGCCACTACATTCTGTTTTTTTACTTCTCCACGTCACAAGGTTGCCCCACATATAGCTACAATACCCAGATGTGGATTTTCGGTCAGTGGGGGACCCAGCCCAATCTGCATCTGTATATATTTCAATTTCCCTGTTGTCGGTTTTCTTGAAGAACAGTCCTTTTCTAGGATCCTTCTTGAGGTACCTTAGGATTCTATAGACTGCATTTAAGTGCTGGACTTGTGGACAGCTTAGGAATCTACTTACCACACTTACAGCAAAACATATGTCTGGACGAGTGTGGGTGAGATATAGTAATTTTCCCACTAATCTTTGATATCTTCCTTGGTCTACTTGCTTTCCGTTTGGTTCATGGATCAGTTTAATGTTTGGATCCATTGGAGTCTCTATAGGCTTGCAACCTAGCATCCCAGTCTCGTGTAGGAGGTCCAGCACATACTTTCTCTGGGACATAGTCATCCCTTGCTTAGATCTGGCCACTTCCATCCCCAGAAAGTAACGCAGTGGTCCCAAATCTTTGATTTCAAATTCTGCTGCTAGTACCTTCTTCACTCTGGATAGTTCTTCTGCCCAATTACCTGTGAGTACTATATCATCAACATAAACAATTAGTACAACAATTTTTCCAACTGAATTCTTGGTAAATAAGGTGTGATCAGAGTGCCCTTGTGTATATCCATCAAGTCTCAAGACTTTGGTAAATCTGTGAAACCATGCCCGAGGAGATTGCTTGAGTCCATATAGGGATTTTTGTAGTCTGCATACTTTTCCTTGGGGTAACTGGTCTTCAAATCCGGGGGGTATATTCATGTATACCTCTTCCTGTAAATCACCATTTAGGAAAGCATTTTTAACATCTAATTGGATTAGAGGCCAATTCAAATTGATAGTAATAGAGATGATGACTCGGATGGTGTTGAGTTTGGCCACTGGGGAGAATGTTTCTTGATAATCAATCCCATAGGATTGAGTGTACCCCTTAGCTACTAGTCGAGCTTTGAATCTGTCCACACTTCCATCAGCCTTCTGTTTTACATTAAATATCCATCTGCATCCCACGGTTTTCTTTCCAGGAGGCAGATCTGTAATCCTCCATGTCTGGTTTTTTTCAAGGGCTTTAATTTCTGCCATTGTAGCTTCTCGCCACTGTGGATGTTTAAGAGCCTCATAGACAGTATTTGGTATTTGAATTTTGTCTATGGCCGATGTAAAGGCTTGGTATGTGGGAGATAGGTTGGAGTATGATATGCAGCTTTGTATAGGATGCTGGGTGCAGCTTCTTTTCCCTTTTCTAAGGGCAATTGGCCAGTTTAAGTCAGCTGTTTCTTCTGCAGTTTCAACTAGAATTGGAGAAGGATTAGCAGGTGGCTCACCTTGTGTTTGATCAGGACTGGCAGGGGCCGGTTCAGACGCTTGAACAGGCTGCACTGGATTTTTCCTCCTTCTTCTAGAGTATACCATAGGGCTCTGTGGTTCAGTTGCTGTATTGGTGTCCTGTTCTGGGTGTTCATCAGTGGCTGGTTTTGAATTGTGAGACATTAGTGGTAGAGTGGGGTAGCCGAGGTCATCAATGGCTGAGATAGGATTGGTTTGGGTCTGTTTCTCCCAAGGTTGGGATTTTGTCAGATTCTCCCCCTGAATCACACACTTGGGAAAGTATGGGAGGTGTTCAACAAAGGTGACATCCATGGAATGATAGATTTTCTGGGTGAGAGGACTATAGCATTTGTAGGCCTTTTTGTTGGGAGAGTACCCGAGGAAGATGCATTTGAGAGATCGGGCTTCAAGTTTACCACGTTGGTGTGGATGGAGATGAAGGAAAGCTGTGCACCCAAAGACTTTCAGTGGAATGTCAGAGATTAGATGAGAGTTAGGGTATGCCTTGAGAAAGGTATTGAGTGGAGTGTGAAATTTTAGGACTCTAGATGGCATCCGGTTAATGAGGTATGTGGCAGTAAGAAGTGCATCCCCCCAGAATTTTTTAGGAACATTTGATGAAAGGAGAAGGGAACGGGTGACCTCCAATAGGTGGCGGTTTTTCCTTTCTGCGACACCATTCTGTTGAGGGGTGTCAACACAGGAGCTTTGGTGGATGATGCCATGGGTTTTGAGGTAAGTGTCAAGAGAATGGTTGAAAAAATCTTTGGCATTATCAGTTTTCAGAATCTGGATGTTGGTTTTGAACTGGTTTTGGATTAGTTTGTGAAAATCTGTAAAAATCTGGGTAGTTTCAGATTTGTCTTTCATAAGAAATGTCCAACTTAGTCTAGTGTGGTCATCAACAAGGAGTAAAAACCAACGGGTACCATTTAGATTAGAGATTTTTGTTGGTCCCCAAATATCAGCATGGATTAATGAAAAAGGAGTAGACGGGGAATAAGTTCGGGGTGTAAATTGAGTTCGGGTGTGCTTGGATAGTTGGCATGTATCACATTGAAGGAATTTAACATTTACTTTATTGAATAAGGAAGGAAATAACAATTTGAGATACATGAAATTAGGATGACCTAGTCTAGAATGCCATAGGAGAATGGTGTCTTCGGTTGAGGTGCCGGAATGTTGAGATAATTGGGATTTAGTTGTAAGGCAGTGTGGCTGGTGTTGGAGGAGGTAAAGGCCCACGGAGGAATCCAGTTCAGCACTGCCAATCATCTTCCCCGAGCCCTGTTCCTAAAAAATACAGTGATGAGTAACAAATTTAGTTTCACAACCTAAGTCAGAGGTGATTTTCCTGACAGACAGCAGATTGCAATGGAGGGTTGGAACAAATAAGACATTATGTAATTTGAAAGAAGGTGAGAAGGTGACAGTCCCATATCCCAAGGCTTTGACACATCTGCCATCAGCTATGCGGACAGGGGACATATTCTGATCTGAAGTGAAAGAGGAAAACAGACTTATATCACCTGTCATATGGTCTGATGCACCAGAGTCCACAATCCAGGTTGGAGGATGTTTGGAAGCATTAAGAGCCAGTGACTGGGTGGAATTCTGGCCAGCCTTTTGGAGGAGTTGTTGGAGGACATCCATCTGTTCTTTGGTGAAAGGAGAGGATGAATTAGATGGTTCCCCAGTTGTGGCAGCATAGCTTCGTTTATCAGAGGAGGATTTAGGCTTCCAATCGGCAGGTTTGCCGTGTAGTTTCCAGCAGGTCTCCTTTGTGTGACCTGGTTTTTGGCAGTGGTCACACCAAGGCCTATTGCGCCGAGTCTTTCCATCCCCTTGGACAGAATGATGAGTTCTGGCTGCAAGGGCAATGGATTCACCTTCCTTAGAAATAGATGCTGCAGAGTTGTCCACTGACATGGAGGAATCCGTAAGGCCTAGCATGACCTTGCGTCTACTTTCTTCTCGGCGAACTTCTGAGAAGACTTCACGAAGGCTGGGAAGGGGTTTTGTGCCGAGGATGCGACCCCGGACTTCATCCAGTGATTTGTTGAGACCCAGGAGAAATTTGAATATGCGGCGAGTCTCAATGATTTTCTGGTATCTTGCCCGGTCTTCAGCACATCGCCATGCAGGGGAATCAAAGAGATCAAGCTGCTGCCACAGTTTGGAGAGGCTAGTGTAGTATGTGGTTACCGGAGTGTCACCTTGCTGAAGAGATTGGAGCAGACTTTCAATATGGAACAGCTCAGCAGTGTTGTCCTTGCTGGAGTAAGTGTCTTGGGCTGCTTCCCAAATCTCGGAGGCTGTGTGACATAGAAGGAAGTTTTCACCAATTGCCGGAAGCATGGAATTGATAAGCCATGACATGAGGAGATTGTTCTCGGCTTTCCATGATTTGTAGGTAGGATCGACAGGAGAGGGTTGAGGAATTGTGCCAAGAAGGTATTCTTCCCTTCCTCGGCCACTGACATATAGCATGACAGATTATGACCATTGGAGGTAATTGTTCCCATTTAATTTGTGAGTGGTAATGGGAAGGAATGGGCTGTCATGGGGATTTCCGTGAGAGATTAGGGATGAGGGACTGACGGCAGAGTTACCAGCCGTGGATGATGTTTCAGGATTCATGATGAGGCCTGAAAGAGAGGTACGAAGAGCAGAAAAGGGTCTAGGGTTAGGTTGCAGAGCAGCGGACAATGTCCGGCTCTGATACCATGTAGTTTGAGATAAATCTGTTGTGTTTCATTGATATCAATCACATGTATATATACAGAAGTTAGGAAACAGAAATCCCACAATATATGGGATAAGATAAGGCTAATTAGTTGACTATTTGGAATTTGAATTCTAAGTCTATCTCCTATAATTTCTCCTATAATATCTCCTTCTTAAAGAGGAGGTAGGCTAGCTTGTTTCTCTACACCACTTCTTCAGGTGGTAATGCTTGTTCTTATTTCTTGGAAAAGAATGACCAATCGATGTCTTTTGTGCTTCCCAACAAAGAATGCTCATTCCAAGGAATAGAGCAAGGAATGGAATCAGGATTTTGTCTACCAAGCAGGCTCCAAGAGCTTATTCATTATAACAGCAGAGCATTTGCAAGTGGAAGAAGCTGGAGATGCACTAACTGTCTTTCATCTTTTATTTATTTCTCTTGCTTTGCAACTGTCTCTTTAAGCAGACTTTTTTCCATCACGTCTTTTATTTGAGAGTGGCTTCTTTATTTTCTCTTTGGATGTCTGGAAAGTTTTTCATTTTAAGAGGTATTTCCTGAATAAATTTGCAGAAGAACTTGAAAGTTCTCACTGTTGTATGTTTTTGGTTGTCTGTTATTTTGTCTGCTTTAGGAGGTTCTTATTTATCTAAAAATGAAAGATCAATCCACTTTTGTTGATAAATATGAAGATGCTTCTTATAGGGAACATGTCATACCTGATGCACTGTTTATGTTGCAGTCATATCCGAATCCATTGCAAAAGAGCCAAGCTTATGCAATTGTGAAGTGAGTCCACTTGTTTGCTGTTTGTTTTGATATTTTTTAAAAAAAATTTCTGCTATGACATCAAAACCTATATCTATTGCTTCCTTGAAAAATTTGTTCTTTTAGTTAATTTTTTTTTTTTTTTTTTATGTTTTTTTAAATTATTTTTTGGGCTGTTAGGCAAACTTTTGTGAGTCCAGAAGATGTGGTTGCACAAAAGGTAAGTGATACTATTTCTTCATCCTGCTTATGAACGCTGTTCTTACTCAATGGTTGAGTCCTTTTTATTATCTCTGTATTTCTTACTGTGCTAAAGTTCTAAAACTCCAGATTGTTACTAGAAAAGATAGTGCAAGAGGAGTTCATTTTCGCCGTGCAGGACCTCGAGAAAAGGTAAATATATTTAATGTATGTGTTAATGTATAATTTTTTAGAAGATGATAATGATAATTTTCTCTTCTGGTGTTAGGTTTATTTCAAGTCAGAAGAAGTACGTGCTTGCATAGTGACCTGTGGAGGATTATGCCCAGGAATTAATACAGTGATTAGGGAAATAGTTTGTGGCTTAAACTACATGTATGGTGTTGAAGATATACTTGGAATTGTGGTGAGTTTGTTAAAATTATATCTTGCATACTCAATGCCTTCTGCTTTTGCAGATAGTACACTTGTTACTTAAGTTGTTTAATAATATGACGGATTTCCTGTGCATCTTATAAATGCTTAAAATGTATAAGTTCATATTAACCTTTGACTGAGCTATTTTGTTATTCTCTTTTATGTCTTCATTTATTACATCTATGAACAGGGAGATAGACATGGAACATGACATGCTATGGATGTAGTGATTATTGATACAAGAGAAAGCTGAAAAGCAATGACCGTTAGAGGTGTACTTGTATTCAAGAAAATACTGAATGGAAACTTATATAGGAATTTTCTGAATCCTAGTTATGCATGCATATTGTTAACTTCCAAGGCAGTTATTCCCACAGCATGGCATCTAGCACTGCTATTTTTCTGTCCTGGCTAGTTAATTTGCTGAGCATGGTTTACGTTTCTCTTTCAAAAATTTTATTTTTTCACTTTACATTCATGAGATAATTAGATGAGAAGTCAATGAGAGGGAAGAAAAGTTTTCTGGTTTCTCAGCTTTGGCGGTCCAAATTCTGTTGTCTAATCATTTGTATTCCAAATTTATCAGTTATCTGCAGACATATTTTCTCCATTTCTTGTATTGGTATTTTATGAGTTCTTATCACCACTGAAAATGCACAGGGTGGATATAGGGGATTTTATTCAAAAAACACCATGAAATTGACTCCTAAAGTTGTTAATGATATCCATAAACGTGGTGGTACCTTTCTTTGCACATCACGTGGAGGACATGATACGCACAAAATAGTTGATAACATTCAAGACCGAGAAATAAATCAGGTGTGTGTTTTAAAATTTTATATTTCAATTAGCTTTTGGAACATTGCTTAAACTATTATGGAAAAAAAAAAAAGTCCTGAAACATAGGGAAATTTATCCTTTTGTGTATTTAGGTATACATTATTGGAGGAGATGGTACCCAGAAAGGAGCTGCACGCATTTATGAGGTAATTGATTCCTCTCAAGTAACTACTTCTCACTTTCAACTAATTAGAGATATGGCTCTGTTATGGCATGATTTTATATGAGTGCTACTGTTGCGTGAAGGAAGTTGAAAGACGTGGTCTTAAAGTGGCAGTGGCTGGGATTCCAAAGACAATTGATAACGATATCGCTGTAAGTTCAATTCACCATAATCTGTTCTCAACTTTTGCACTCATCAAATTTTTGGATCCTCAGTTGCATGCCCTTATTTATTTGTTTTACTGAACTTTCTTTGTTGAAGTCACTTTCCTGCTTCCATCCTTGGCAAAAGCAGTTCTTAGAAGAATTCATGCATTGCCCAAGTCTTTTATTATTTTTCTGCAGTTTGTTATTTCAAACTGTTATCTGCTTTTGAAATAGAGAAATCTTTAGCCTATGCTTTCAGGTTGCACAATTCTTTCACACGTTGTGAGTTGTGACACCATCTTTGGCCAATAGTTTTGGAGTTAATTCCAACTGTATTAGAGGTAGTGGTGTGTTTTGTCAACACCAACCTAATGAAATCTCTTGCAAGGTTGTGTTAGAGATGTAAAAGAAATTCATGTTTAGCTTAAAGCTTTTAGGTCAGGTGTTTCTTTGACATTTCTTTTATCATACCAATATATTCAGATTCCAATTGCTTGAATCCCAGGATTCTTCATATCTGTCCCGTCTGTGTCTCAGAAATAAACTTTTAAAAGTTATCTTTTACTTTTGGGTTGTCAATCATATTGAATATGGCTATTTCAATGCTTTGAGGTTTTTCCTTTCTTGATTTGTTTTGCTCACTTGTGAAGACATTGACTGTGAGCTTTCCTCTAATTATGATTTTTACTTTTTCTTTAACTATCGAGTTTTGGGTTAGCATGAAGCTCTTCAGTGCAGTATTTCTGGCTATTGTATATATTTGATTTGACAATACTTTTAAGAGAAGTTGCCATGGTGAGCTTTAAAGCATTCTGCTTTCTGTCACAAACTTGGTGAAGCAAGAATTAAGGGTTTAAAATCTTTTGGTTTGTGTTGCTGTGCCTTTTAACTTGGAGATACTATAACGATTTATGGCTGGATATTTGGTCTCAAGGATATGATATCCTCCTTTCTCCATGTACTCCTTTTTTGTAAATAAAGTATCTTATCTTTAAATGGATTTTAATGCTTGGATATTGTTGTTGTGTTATTCAGAATAAATCCAAACTGGTTTGTCAGTCAGTTCAATTTTTGTGCTGGAAAAGGTTTCAACAGAGCAAAATTAAACCAGAAAAATATTATATCTTGAAAAATGTTATTTGCATTCATTCTATGATAAAAGCTAACTTGAGAATTGCAAATAAATTGTTTTTGGTTCTAAAGGTAAATGAAACATATATTTTAACTGTTTGGTATTGGAGCCTTTGACATTGAAACCTATAAATGTTCAATGATCAGTTGAGTTTATTTGGTTTCAGGTGATAGACAAATCCTTTGGATTTGATACTGCTGTGGAAGAAGCTCAGAGAGCCATTAATGCTGCTCATGTTGAGGTTGAAAGTGTTGAAAATGGAGTTGGAGTTGTTAAACTGATGGGCAGATACAGCGGTAATACCATACTTATGGTTTATACTTTTCTGCTCATTGGTTGTTCTCTTCAGTCATTAAAATCACATAGAATGACAGCTTATATATGATGCTTGGTGTATTGACTGTAGACCTTTGTTCGTATTGTCTCTCTCTTCAGTGATATCCTTTAATGCCTTCCATCTGCAGGTTTTATTGCTATGTATGCAACTTTTGCAAGTCGAGATGTGGTAAGACATCTGCCCAATCTCTGATTTACTCTAAAAAACTCTCAACCAATCTCTGCTGAAAATATCAATTATGTGTAACAGGAGGTTTCTTTACGAGTTTTATAAAGCAGTTTAATATATCATTTAAGCTGCAATTTTCCTTTTATGTAAATCTTTTCTTATTCCTTTTTAATGGCTATTCTTGGAGGAATTATATCATCTTGTTTAGTTCTATCAAGTCTGCTAATAAAATATTCTTATATTTGAGAAAAGGCATACGATGGATGAGCTTAGAGACTCCATCTTCTGTGGAGATACAGAATACAAGCCAACATCTCAACATTCCATCTGTATGAGCCTAAACCCTAATGAAGAAAAGAACTAAAGATCCATATCTAGTTTGCTTGTGTTAAAGAATCTAATGTAACTGTTAATTGTAATTCTTTACTGGTTCTGACAAGAATTATAAACTATTGTTATGTCTGTGGTGAATGTTAGAACGCAGTTATATTCCTGTTTTTTGATGTTTTCATTAATCTATTCCCTTTATATTAAGAATGGCTTATCAAAATTCTTAATGGCCATGAGTTGGTGTACGTTGAGAGTTAGTAATTTATGAAATGAGTTAAGAGGCCATTCTTTTGGGTTTAACTTGATGAACTTCTTGTTGTTCTTTTAACAGTATGAAATGTCTTAGAGCCTGTTGATTGTGGATAATTATAGGTTCATAGTCTATGCATATTAAAACTGTAAAACACTGAACAAGATCTAGCGTTTGCTTGTCCTTCAAATGAGATAGTTATGTTTGTAGAGGAAGCGTGCTGGACAAATGATAAGTGGACGTGCCTCACCTAGATTTCCTAGTGCACAACCTAAAATTATGTTCTGGAAATCATTATTGCTGAACAATTTTATGAAAGTTGTTTATCTACTAGATGTTTTTATAAGCCAAAGCCAAAAGAAGTGGCTTGGAAATTGGAACCATGTGGAATAAAATAGAGATCATTTCAGCACATCCTTTTGATTCTTCCTACTTCTTTTCTATTGCTTTGTTGGTCTGGCAGCATGGCCACATATATAAAGTAATGAAGAATTATAATAAAAGTTATGTTTTTAATTTATGACTTTATGTATTTAAGTTTTATAAATATTGAAAAATGAGTCTTGGAAATGTTTAGAATTAAATAAGTAGTCTTAGAAAATTTACTCATTTATGTATCTTATAAATGTCTTGAACTATTTGGGGTGTATAAATAAGGATCTCCTATGTAATATGAGGCAGCCTTTGATGATTTTAGTGAAGCATTTCTGGAATACGTCCTTTTTTTTTTTTTTGGCTTAGAATTTTGATTATCAGATTTCTATCAAGGAGGTGGACTCCACCCACAATCATTTCAACCCAACATGATACTTACCCAACAATCTTATTTTCCCTTGAATTTCCATTAAATCTAACTCAAAATCAATTGAGTTTGCTGATGTACATCATAAAGGACATGCATTTGGTTGGAAAACTAACCATTCCAAGGGCCTTGATAAGTCACCTAGAATTTCTGAGCAATGTCTATTAAGGTGACATCACCTGGCACTGACATTAAGTGTTAGCATATCCTATAACTCAAGTATTTGGAAATTTTACCTGCTTAATAGGGAAAATTAATGAGAAAGGAAGGTTGGCAGAAATTAAAAGGAGCTTCTTGGGAAATATGTCGAATAACTATTAAACACTGAAGTTTAAGTTGATTAATTCCTCTTGCACTAGGGACAATATTTTTCTGATTTTGTTCAGTACTTCTAGTTCCTTTTTCAAGTCATTGCTCTGATTTTTGGGGTCTCATATGCTTGAAATGTAGTCTTGCACCTTTCCATTTTGAGAATATATGACTGCCATATCATCGTTTTATTCACTGTATTAGGGAATTAATCATTTTGTGTAGGTTCAGATATGTTAAGGAGGTGTTTTGTTTGGAGCTATTTAGGTCATTAATATTCTTGAAATAATTGATAATTGATCTTTTGGAGGAAAAGCATATGCCTTTAGAAGGTCAAGTAGCTTGGGGAGAATTTGAGGGTATTATTATTTGAGGTGGGTTGTTATTTGGAGGGAGAAAATCATATTGGTATGTCTTTATCAGGGAAAAATAAACATTCATTTCCCCAATTCTTTCTTTGTAATAGATCTTTTTGTTTCTATGAAAAGAAGAGAAGGATAGCGAGGCCTATTGATGGTCTGTGGGTTTAAAACTTTTAACAGGATTGCTGCTTGATTCCGGAGTCACCCTTTTATTTAGAAGGCAGGGGTGGGCTTTTTGAATTTATTGAAAAAAGGCTAAAAGAAAATGGACATTTAGTGATTGTCATAGCAGAAGGAGCAGGTCAGGAATATGTTGCTGCAGAAATGCGTGCAACAGATCAGGACGCATCTGGAAACAGGCTACTTCTTGATGTTGGTCTATGGTTAACCCAGAAAATCAAGGTATGACGCAATATCATATCTTCTGTTCCTGATGTTATTTTTCTTGGTAACTGATATATAATATTAGTGGATCCTGGGTATAATAACTCATAGACATCCTTACACTTAAAGAAGTATTGGTAATCATTTTCTAGAGTAAATTCAAGAATTTACTAGTGATCCTAGTATAAAAGTTGCCCCAAGCACATTTTTCTATTAGATTTCAGAATGACATTTTCATTGATTGGAATCAGCAACTTTCATTTGTACAATTCTATAATGTCATATGTTAATTATAATTTAAAAATAAAATATGTAGTGCGTTCTAGTTTATCAATTTAACAATGCCCTCTCCTCAGTTGAGAAATTTTTACTACAATTTAAATGTGAAAATCATCTCATTTGATGAGCATTTCCTTTCATTTCTCAATGACCTAATCATTTTCTTGGCTTGGTTTGATTTATTGATCCATATTATTCATCACAGGATCATTTCACGGAGGTTAAGAAGATGACAGTATATATGAAATACATAGGTAAATTCTTATGTTGTCTTTAATCAATTTCATTCATTTTTGTTGTTTAAGGAAACCTCAATGGATCCTGTTTCAACAAAATTTACTTTATCTTTTTGTTAGAATTCTCGTGAGAAAGAAACATGGGAGTATTTAGTTATTTGAAATAAATTGCCGAAATGTAGGATATAGGGAATCTTATTTTGCTTTCCTGGTTATGAAGTACAAAAGTACCAAAATTTGAGACAAGAATTCAGTAAAAGGTTAGTTTTTAAGCTAGGAAAATCATGTTCCCAGCTAAACAACTCCTTAATGGTAAAGAGGCGAGAAAGTGTATTAATAGGATAACTTCCTTAAGGAACAGAATAAAAATATAAGGATAAAGTCTCAGTTCTTTTCAAGGACTAGGAAGATATATATAGATATATATATATATATAAACTTAGCTGGTTACTCAGTTGGGAGGACAGAATTTAATTTTCTGTTCAGTGTTGTATCTCTCCGTGTATAACACCGAGAGAGAGAGAGAGAGAGAGAGAGAACTTGACTGCTTGTTTTTGTTTAGAATGTTGACTCATGTCAGGGCTTCTTTACTGACTTTTGTACATGTATGCAAGGATAAAGCCAAGATTATGAAGAGATGCAAAAGTTATCCACTAACATCAATTACGAAAGTTAATATAAAACAGTGCCTTCTAAAATGTGCTAATTTCATGTCCGAGGTCTGTGTAATTATTTAAATGCTTACTTACACCAACGAAGTTTCACCATTGCTTCGATAATGTAATGTGTTATTATTGAAAACCAAAAGATTACCCTTTTGTATTTAAGTTTAGAATCTAACATATGAAGCTTTTTAAAACTTCAAATGTCATAGATGAGAAGGGTTCTTCAGAATTTTCATGTGACCTTGAAACTTCATATTCATGAAGATTAGTTGCTTTAACATGAGAATATTGTTGTAACATTGTCTGCTTCGTGGTTCATGGGATTACTTAATCTTCTTTATTGAGAGAAAGCTACTAATTATCAACTACTTGAGGTTCTACATGAAAATACTTATGTAACGGTTCTCAAGGGATTCTTGTTTACAAGTTTACTGCTACCCTGTAAACATTTGGATATTTTCATGTTGCAATTTGGTTTCTTTTCTTCAGCTAGAGACCAAGTAGAACCCAACCTTAACATTCCTTAGTGTTCTCGTTTTTCCCGATTAACTGACCATTTGAATTGGATTTGTTACTTAAAGGTCTGGGCATATCTATTATGGAAAATGTATTCACTTTATATGTCCTATTGAAATTTTGAAAAGCATTATTTTTCATTATCAAATTTGCCTGTGTTTTTCCATATAGATCCAACATACATGATTCGAGCTATTCCAAGTAATGCATCGGACAACATCTATTGCACCCTTCTTGCTCATAGTGCTGTTCATGGAGCCATGGCTGGGTACTCTGGCTTCACAGTTGGACCTGTGAACAATAAACATTCTTATATTCCAATTGCTGTAAGTGGTTCATGACTTTATCTCATGTTTATATTTGAGAGTGCAAAATAGAATTACTATGTTACAATACACAAACAAAAAGAAAGTAGGGCTTTACAATATCTTGTTCCTTCTTTTCCATAAATTGAAATTACTCTTTTATAGAAAAGGAACTGTAGTTTAGCTGTTTAACTTTGAGCGAACACATTAACATATCTGATGCTGAAACCATAAAGACACTAAAAGTAAAATGTTCCACACTAATGAATGGACATTTTGAGTGGCCTATAGAAAATTTAATCTTACTCCATCTTATAGTACCACGAAACAGAAAAAGTTTGTGATGAAAAAGCCGTAGAAATTTTCCTTCCTTCCTGATGCATTATTGAGAAAAACAAAAAGTATTTGTGACAGATTTAGGGTTTTGAGGGGAGAGAATGAAATAGGAACAAAGAACTAGAGTTTCAGTAAGTAGAAACTAGAAGCCTCTCAGATCTTAAATGAACTCTGAAAAATAGCGACTGACAGTTGCCCTTAGGCTATTTATACGCGTGTTTCTTATCCTGGCACTAAACAGAGCTCCATAGTACAAGCCAAATCTGCTATAAGCCTTCCAGACAATTAACAAGGTCATGTGCTATTCATGCGACCACTTAAGAAAAATTAAACATATGCTGATTTAAAATAAAAGGAAATCACTGTGAAAACATAAAGTTATTGAAGCTCCTGCATCACTTCCCTAGCCAAAACCTTGAAGCAAAATCATTAGAGAACCCAACATTTTTCGGGTTCAAGTGTGTCTTCTCACTAAAAAGCAGCCTATGTCACTTATTTCTTGCCAATAATAATACACAAGTAAATGACAGTTGCTCTTCTACAAGGCCCCTGAAGCACATATGAGGAGAGAGACTCAATCTTTATGAATCATATCCATACGAATAAAATCCAAGTGAGGTTGGCTAAGTGGAAAATCAATGGCATGTGCATTACAAATGATATGCCATGAGAATGTTATCTTTGAAAAAACAAAACATGTGAAAAGATGATAACTTAACAATAACAATAAGCCTTATCCAACTAAGCGAGATTAGTTATATAAATCACACAACTTTATTAGGCTTTATCATAAACTAGATTTTCAAGAATATTGCTCACCATGAGATCTTTTTTTATAATTTCAAGAAGAAATGGTAACTTTATGAAAAGAAAAAAGATAAGCCAAAAAGAAATACAATTGAGAATTTCAAGTCTTCTTAAAAAGATAAGCCAAAAAGAAATACAATTGAGAATGTTGTCACCAATTTCAAGTCTTCTTAAAATTGGATGAGAGAACCATCCCTGTCAAATGGACTTTGAGCTCATGGTCTTGGCAATCCAGCCATTCTATTAGATGCAATAACTTCGTGACAAAGTGAATTCTTCTCCAAAACCATTTAAGCTTTTGACTGACAACAAAGAGCCCATTTAATTCAATGATCCTTCTTTGGTACTTGTCCTCTGTTACCACACCAAAGAAAAGGCCTCGTAGCTTCTCTTGGCCAGTTTAACTGGCGTTTTTGCAAGAAACTGGTTGGAGAGATATGTGAGAGATGATAGAGTGAGAAGGATTGGGATTTTTCCATTTTTAATGGAGAATATACACAGTTGAGGAGTTGGCTGATGGTGGCTGGGGGTGAATGAACTAGACACGTATAGTAGCCTTTAGGTAAGGTGAGAGAGAGGGAGCCCTGGGCTCAGCAAATGAAGGCAGCCATGGTGTTTATAAAAATGGACTTGCAGTGGGCAGTTCTGGTTTGTTTGCACAGAGTATTGGCTTAGCATGGGATTGTCTGCTTAGCTTGTCAAGTGTTCGTGATGGCAGGGATGATAATAGCAGTCATGGTGGAAGGTGTAGAGATGAAGGAGTTGGGGAGGACAGCCATGATGAGGTTTTGACATGGTTTTGGGTTTATGAGTGAGGGTCTGGTCTTGAGGCTTTAGAAGTGTGAAGTAATCTTTGAAAATTAGGCAGCAGCAGTGGCAATAGTGGAGGATGAAAGGTGAGAATTGCAAAAGGTATCTATGGTTTTATTTAGGGGCTGTTGAGTAGGTAAATTGGGGTTTTTTTGTGTGAGCCCGGGGTGCAATTTATAGAGGAAGAGGGTTTTTACTCCCATGGCTGGCTGGAGGATCTGCTATGGAATGACCAGGCTGTCTAGCTCACGCAAGGGTCAAGGGGCTAGTTCTGGTGTTTATACACTGCAACAAAGACGTTATGCAGGTAGTGAGGAGGATATTGCTGATCTGTAGGTGGTGGAGAGGGTGATACGATCATACAAGGGATATTCAGATATTGAGGCTGAAATGGAGAAAGGACAAAGGAGGATCAGGTGACCCTGGAGCATCTTTTGCTGAGTCTTTCCAAAGGGTCCTTTCTCTAGGGGCCCTGAGGCCTCTGGCAAGCCATACGTGGAATATGTCCCAACTTTGCTGTTAAGAACCGCCCTTACTTGGAGCTTTCTTGCATTGTATGAGTGGGATATCTAGTGGTCTTTGCCAATAGAACTGAGAATTTGGTCCCTGTTCATACTGCTTTGAGGAGGCTCTCCTTCCTCGTGATGCACTCTCCAGGATTGCCCATGTAGATTCGTGTACGAACAGCTAGAATCCTGCAAAGGGACAAATTCACAGGGTAATAATAGATATATAGACATGCTTCAGTTAAAGTAATATGCCTTCCTAAAGTGCCTTTTCAACTATCAAGATGCTTTAGAACCTCTTGAGCAATCAAATCCTAGAAAGATGCAGAATGAGGATTATTTCCCAGAAGGTGGCCTAATAAACAAGCAACTGACTACATTATCACTGCTAACTAGACTTGGAAATCTAGAAGTGTGCCTGCAGAACTAAAGTTTTCTCCTAGCAAAACCTTTCTTGCCCAAATTAACGTGAATATCTGTTAGGATTCTGGGAATTAGACTGGAAAATAAAAGGAATTTTATTGACTACAATGAAGGGTTACACAGTAAAGTAATCTGGTAGAGGTAACCTCTAACCATCCCAGAGAGTATGGGTCCTCAGAGAATTGGTCTCTAACAGACTCTCACCATGACCAAGTGTTCTTTCTATTTTGGGTTTCTCAGCTTGCTGTCTAAGCATTGGTTCATTTTCTGAACCATTGGGCCTTTGTATATCTAAATCTTCTTTAAAAGGATTTGTAGAAGAACCAAACTTTCAATAAGAGAACTCCAGTCTTTCCGCTTAAACGAGGACAGTGTTGTCTACAGATGAGGATTGAGAAATCTTATTATCTTCATTAACATGAAGACCTCTAATACTGCTAGGACCATCAAGCACAATGGTGAAAGAAACAAAGCCCTTTCCTTCAGTAATCTGGTAGAGGTAACCTCTAACCATCCCAGAGAGTATGGGTCCTCAGAGAATTGGTCTCTAACAGACTCTCACCATGACCAAGTGTTCTTTCTATTTTGGGTTTCTCAGCTTGCTGTCTAAGCATTGGTTCATTTTCTGAACCATTGGGCCTTTGTATATCTAAATCTTCTTTAAAAGGATTTGTAGAAGAACCAAACTTTCAATAAGAGAACTCCAGTCTTTCCGCTTAAACGAGGACAGTGTTGTCTACAGATGAGGATTGAGAAATCTTATTATCTTCATTAACATGAAGACCTCTAATACTGCTAGGACCATCAAGCACAATGGTGAAAGAAACAAAGCCCTTTCCTTCTTCTGACCACGAAATCCTATCAAGAAAGCAGTAAATAATCCTTTTGGAAGCTTTTGCAGAATCCACTCTAATACCATTTTATAGGACTTCCAAGTTGTAAGTGTCCACTGCTTATTATAATGTGGAGCACTGCATTCTTTTCCTAATGCTCTCTCGAGTCCTTTTTGCAAGGTCTTTTCAACTGAACTACACTATTTAAGAAAAGTTGATAAAATTAGTTAATTTATTGTTATTTAAAAAAATTATCACAAGAATCCAACTTTATCCTTATTTATAGTCAAACCTTACATTAATCAGAACTCTGAAATTATAAGGGGCCAATAGTGATGAAAGGCAATGAGAAAAATTATAAATACTTCCTAAACTTTGTAAAGAATCTTATATTATAGATCATTAAAAGTTTCTAAAAAGGGTCTTATAAATAAAACCGGAGAAAGTATAACATAAACATGGTCTGTTGCTAGTAGTTTTGATTAGGTGTGTATACCTATCTTAAAGGGTCATCTTGGAACACTCTTCCTCTGTAAAGGGATAAAATTGTTAGCAGAAATAGCATGCTCTTCTCTTCCAAATTTTGTTTTCTTCTGTTTTGGTTATTATATCATTCTCCTGCACTGTCTTAAATTCTAACTGGCTGCAACATCTTATTGCATGCAGCGTGTGACTGAGACACAACATACGGTGAGTCTCACAGATAGAATGTGGGCTAGACTTCTTGAATCAATAAACCAACCAAGTTTCGTGACCTCTGATGCTTTGCTTCAAGAAAGAGTTGACAAGAAAACAATTGAGGAATTAAATAATATGAAAATTACATCTATCTAGAGTTTATAGAGATTAATGATTGCTGTAAGTAATTGCTCAGCGTTCACGCTGATGAACTAGGTAACGCTGATGAACTAGGTCCAAAGTAACTCACTTTTAGCATATATGTTGTCTTGTACGTAATAAAATTTTCTGTGCCACTCACTGTCTCAAATTTTATTTCATAGATTTGGAGTTTAGTTTAAAAGTGAGATTGGTCTCATTTGTAGTATTATTTTATTATTTTTGAATTAATTGTAAACTTATGGGACAAGATTTAGAAAGTAGTACAGAGAATGTTGTTTCATTTTGTAGTTTGAATGAAAAATCTAATGACTGATAATTGCTTATGAATGATGTTTAGCAGGATTTTGGACACAACTTTTATAGTTACTTACAGATTGGTTAATTTGCATGATTGATATTTTACAATCCGTAATGAGTAATGAGTTGTCAACGTTCAACTCCGAAATGATGAAACCCTTTTTCCTTTCTATACTCTATTATAGAAAACGTTTAAATTCTTAGGCTAGCTGTATGCTTTGAACTATCATGGTTAAAATTATTAATGACTAATAAAGAATTGTCAATAGTAGGTATTCTTTTGGAATGAATTGACAAAACATTTCAGCTAACTTATAAGTTCATTTAATTTTAAAATATGAGATTCTTGAATATTTAATACAAATGATGTGTTTTATTATTAATTTAAAACTTTTTTATTTGTGAAAATAAGGTCATGATAAAATCAATCAAAGTTTGAGTAAATTTCTTGTGTGTTTATATATGTATATATATATATATATAAAATAAAATTTGTAATTTGAATAACATAAAATTTTATATTGATTTTTTAATTTATAGTTATACAAAAATTTTTGATAATAAAATAAAATCTTATATTAATTTTTAAAAAATTCAATTATATGATAATTAAAAGATATTTAAGAAATAAAATTTTAGAGGATATATATTAGATTGATATTTGAGTTAGAATTTCAGATTTTTTTAATCCTTATAAAATGTTATGAATAACCTTATTTTGGTGTGAATGTTCATATTCAAGAATTTTCATTACCCACGAAGGTTATAACCTTTAAATCTTCTGTTCTATTATTCTTTGTAAGTTATATCTTTTAGGTTTTTATTCACTTCCCCATTACCTCCAAGTAATTACCTAATGGAATTCATGTTGTATTATTCTCATTTATTATAATGTTGTATAAAGTTACAAGTTCTTGTGCATATAAAAGGGCTACCTCATTTGTACATGATAAAGAGGAATGGAAATGAAAATAAAAGCTTACTCTCTCAATTCTTGTGCTCTCTATATTGCTCTCCATTTTACATTATTTTCATAACACGTTATCAGCACGAGACTCTAACAAAAGCGATTGTGTCATGAAGCTTCTCTCTTGAATTGATCAAATGAAGCGAGTTAGTTTTATTCCATGCATCACTTACGTTCCTCAAACTTTAATCATTTGATTGTGATTTCAACACCTTGCATTTGTATTTCTTTGATTATTCTATTTCCAACTCTCTTAAAGCAATGCATAAGAACACGAAAAAATGAACCAAAAGGAGTCTTTGCTTTATATTCAATTGAAGATTATATTGATTATCTTATCCTCACATTTTCATTATATTGTCTTACTTATTAGATTACATATACTACTATGTACATCCAAATTTTCTTGAATTGTGTTTTATCTCTTTTTGGTCTACATTGAAGTATTATGTCTATATCATAAAATGTGGAGCCAAGTGAATGAATCATTGGCCAACGAAATCTATGTTCCTAGAAGTGTCATAGTATGAATATACCCAAAAAGACATATGTGTCTCAAAGAGCCATAGCGTGAATTTTATGTATCTTGTTATAAATCCATAAGCGTTATGGCATGGAGGAATAAGAGAGAGAGAAAAAAAAAAATTGAATGAGCTATGTGTCAAGAAGAATAATAGCAAGAGAACTAAGAATCCACTTTTATGATTCTAACTATTATAGTATATTCTTTTCTTCCTTTGATAATATTATTACCCAGTAATTTTACACAATAGCTTAATTGGTTTTAGTTGTTTTATATTTTTATTTTATAGATAAGATTTATTTATCTTCTTTTAAAATGTTAGATTATTGTTTTGTGATTTATTTATATTTAAGCTTTTGTCTCTAATGATAAAAAGAAAATACTTTGTAATTCTTATGCCTTGAAATTGCTCCTGTAGTAACAATATGAAGAAAAAAAAAAGTTTATAGAAATATTAAACCTTTAATGAGAAATCACAAATCTCATATCCAATTAGATTTGCTCCATTCCTTGAAGTGAATGCAACAACTTTGTTTAAAGGCTTAGGCATGGTCATGTCCATAGTTACGAAAGGAGATGATGGTAGAAATATCAAAATAATTCTTGCCACCAGAAGTGGGAGAAGAATAAATCGATAAGACAAAATTGATACTCTAAAAGGTATTACCACTATAACTCTTGGTATGAGGATTGAGATTGATGTTGAAAGTTCTTCGCCCAAGTGTAGAAAAACAATTGTTGATTTGATAAATTGAATACAAAAGAATGCCTCCTTGAGTTAAGTGCATATGAGTGCCCCTATTGAATATTGCAATCCAAAATTTTTGAGTAAAATATTTATCTTGATTGTTATATTTTTCCACCAGAAGTAGCCAAATAGTGAATAATGAGAAATGAATAATATGGGCACAACAACAAATATGTTGAAATATGTGTTCTCATTAATAATGTATCAATGGACAATATTTCTAGAGATAAAAATATTTCTTTGATATGATTATAGGCAATGCTAATATCATAAGATATATGGCAATATAAAATTTGAATTAAGCTCTTGAAGAACTTAAATCATTTTATTATTGAGATAAAAGTTTTGATAAATATCATTATTCTCCCTAAATAAAAAATTATATTTGTGTATCATAGTTGGATATTTTGTTTGCTAACAAGTCTTTGGATGAGCTCATGAATGTTTTGATATGAATTGTAAATATGCGTTGAAGTATAGTCTTTGGCAATATATAGATTAAGAATATTTTAAAAATATTGCATTAGTTTATTGCTATTCATCTTATCATGTCAAGAAATTTTCATTTGATTTATTTTTGGCTTCATGGATGAAATATCTCTCTTAATGCAAGAAGCCAATAATATTATCATATGTTGTATCATATATGGTAGTACAAAAATAAATAAAAGCTCTTGAAAAGCTAGTAAACCGTTCCTTGAAAACTCTTGAAAAGCTAACAAATTTTTCCTTTGAAGGGGAATAAGAAAAATAATTTACAACCCTTGAAGAGTTAAAGAATTATCACTTGGAGGAAAGAAATCATATATTGGTTTTGTATAAAGTTATAAGTTTCATTGATATTGATGTCATATTGAGATAACAAATGAAAGAAAAATATTGAATATTTTGAATTGGAGAAATTATATATATTTTTCTCTAAATTGTACTACACATATATTAGTGCAATTGAAACACTTGTTATTGTAAACCATAAGTTTATGAATCATAAAAGTTTACTATTTGGCATGATCGATATAGACAAATCATATCCATTGAGCACTCTAATAATTATAAAGTAAATAGATGCGAACAAAAATCTTTTCTTGACCTTAAGAAAAAGATGAAGAACTACATGGTCCTGAAGTACCATATCATAGTGTAATCAAAGCACTAATCCATCTTGTTTGCCATATACAACATAATATATCATTTGCTATATATTTGCTAGTTCTTCACCTCTTGAAAGGCATTGGAACAAACTAAATATATTTTATTGTTACCTTAAAGGTTATTTGCTTACATGTGGCGATATAATCATTTTATAACAATCTATGGAAAAAAGCTATAATAGTCATACCGCCAAATCTCGCAGAAATTTTGGCAATATATGAGGCATAATGAGAATGTGTTTGGCTAAAAGCTATAATCCAACACATATGAGAAAACTTGTGGTTTATGTTCAGGAAAAATGATCTTAATGATCTTACATGAAGATGGGATTACATTGCTTAAATCTGTTCACCAAGGTATTTCTATCAACAATATTAGAAAAGTTTATCTATAATATTGGAGTCTATTGACTAAAGATCTGTATTTACACAAGAGATGCGTATTGTACTCTTTTTTCCTTAACTATGATTTTTTCTATTGGATTTTTCTTGATAAGGTTTTTAATGAGGCAGTATCTTATAGCGTATGAAAGAATGATATACTATTTTCTTTTACTAGGTTTTTGTCTCAGGATTTTTCCTAGTCAAGGTTTTAACAAGACACATTCTTGAGTGATGGACATCCAAGGGGAGAGTGTTATGAATAACCCATGAATGTTATAACCTTTAAATCCTTTATGTTCCATTATCCTTTGTAGGTTATAACTCTTAGGGTCTGTTTGGTACGCAGGAAAGGAAAATGAAGGAAAAGAATGTGTTTTACTTTCCTTTGTTTTGTATTATTTAGTAGCTTTAAGGTAAAAGAAAACTCATTCCCTCAAGATATGACTTTCCATCACTTGAAGGCTATAACTTTCCTTTCAAATTCGAAGGAAAGTCAGATAAAGGAAAGGAAAGAAATTTTCATTTACAAAAAAGTTTAAATTATAAAATTAAAATTACATTATATAACTTTGTATATTGATGGAAGTTTAATTTTTTATATTATAATATTAAAATTAAAATATAAAAATTATATTATAAAATTATAATTATAAAAAATTATAAAATTAAAATTAAAATTACATTAAAGTTTGTATATCAATCCAAATTTTAAAATTAAAATTATATTATAAAAGTCTAATTTTATTTTTTTAATATCAGTCATAAAATTTATGATAATCAAAATGGAAAATAGAGACATTCTTATATAAGTATAAGTTTTAAAAGAAAAGTAAATTTGTACTTATACAAAAATATATATTCTATTCCTTTAATTTTTTGTGCAAACCAAACATTATAAAGGAAAATATTTTCTTTCCTTTTATTACATACCAAACAGACTCAAGGGCTATCATTTTTCTTTATATTCCTTTGGCTCATTTCCTTTCATACTCTTTCTTTTCCTACTCTTTTCTTTTTTTTTCAACGTACCAAACGGAGCCTTAGGTTTTTATTTTCCTCCCCATAACCTCCAAGTAATTATCTAATATAATTCATAATGTATTATTCTCATTTATTATAATTTTGTATAAAATTACAAGTCCTTGTGCATATAAAAAGGCTACCTTATTTGTACATGATGAAGAGAAATGGAAATGAAAAGAAAAACTGTTACTCTCTCAAGTCTTGTGCTTTCTATATTACTCTCTATCTTACATTATTTTCATACCATAAAATAATTAATTGATTTTTCTATTTTTTTCAATTTTTTGATTTTTCTATTTTTTAAATTTTCTTAATTTAGTTTTTTTTTTTTTAGATTATGGATTCTCCTAATTGTTTAGTTTTCCTATTATTAATTTATTGATTTTCCTTTTTTTCATATTTTCTATTTTCTTAATTTCTTTCAAATTTTTTATTTTCATAATTTGTTGACATTTTTCGATTTTTCTAATTTTTAAATTTGCTTAATTTGGTTTTTTTTTTCTTTTTTTAGATTATCGATTCTCCTAAGTTTTTACTTTTCCTATTACTAATTAATTTATTTTCCTTTTTATCATATTTTCTATTTTCTTCATTTCGTTTTCAAATTTTTGATTTCATAATTTGTTGACATTTTTCGTTCTTTAATTGGACTATTAAAAAAAATTTAAAATTAAATTATACGACGATTAAAAAATATTTTAGAGATAAAACTTTTGAGTTTAAAATTTAAATAAAATAAAATTTTACATTAATTTTTCTAATATTTAATTATAGGACAATTAGAAAATATTTTGGAGGATAAATTATATTATATTGATATTTGAGTTACAATTTCAGATTTTTGTAATCTTCGTAAAATAGTTAATTGATTTTTCAAAATTTTCTGATAAATACTCGTCAAATAATTAATTGATTTTCCTATTTTTTCAGATTTTCGATTTCCTAATTTTTTAATCTTCTTAATTTGGTTTTTTCAGGTTCGATTTTCCTAATTTTTTTTAATTTTTTTATTCTCAATTAATTGATTTTCCTTTTTTTCAAATTTTCGCTTTTCTTAATTTTTCAGATTTTTTATTTTCCTAATCCTTTCAAATCATTGCTTTTTATGAAATCAAATTAGAGATAATTTAATCTAATTTGATTAGGTTTAGGTTTTTTCATTTATAACCTATTTGAAAACCTATCAAAAAGATTGAAGTTATTCTAATTTGATTAAGTTTAAGGTTTTCCGTTTAAATAAGAGTTGATACTAATACTATAAATTATCTAAATTCAAGGTTGCAATTTATTAGTTTGAGTTTGGATTTTATGATACTTTCTGTTTCTTTTAGATCTTTCAAAGGTTTTTTTTTTTAATATATTTTTCAAAAACGACGTTATAGATCGTTCAAAGGTATTCCCTAAGCATAATATTTGTTTTTGTTGGTAAAATCATCAACATAAAAGATATTACAAAATAACTGAGTGACTGAAAAATAAAACTTAAGAGTTGCAAACATATAGAGTTTTCCATCATATAACAAAAATAATCTAAAGAAAAAGATTGAGATTATATTTGTAGATTGTAAGGTATGTAATTTTATTGAATTGTTGTCTTCTATTCTGTTAGTATTAAATAGTAGTCTTATGCACTCTCCTCCCAAACTTCTCTTTTTCTATTTGTGTTAGCAATTTGTGGTTATATATACATATATATATATATATATATATATATATATATATATATATATATTCATCGTAGGGAAACTGATTGTCTTGAGAATTGTGAACAGGGAAGGTGTGAATATGATCAAATTCTTAGGTTGGTTCACAGCAAATAAAAAATACCCAGACGCTATTGGAATGGGAGCCCAGGCAAAGAGGTTTTGCTATTGGAAGGTTATTTTTCGTACCACCGAGTGCTGGTGAGCTATATTATTTAGGCTTCTAAATATTCAAACAGGATGCACTTGCTGACTTGTAGCAAGGACAGTAAATGATGTTTAATATACAACATTCCAAGCTGCATGTCATGCCATAAGATTATTAGATGATGACAAAGAATTTATCGAGGGCATAAAGGAAGCAAGTGCATGGGGTTCTGGCTATTACCTCCGAGTGCTCTTTGTGACCCTTCTACTGTCAAATCCTAACATTGTATGGGAGGCAACATGGAAATTTATGGCTGATGATATACCATGGTAACAAAGGAAAACGTTAAATGCACCAGGTATTTAATTTTTCAAATGATACATTTTATTGAGAATTTTTTTCTTTTTTTTTTTTTTAATTTTGTCTATATGTATGTGAATATTATTGAGAAGCTGTTGATTTCAAAAAGTGATTACACCTACAGGACAAGTGATACCAGATAATGATTTGAGAGAACTCACATTATATGAAATAGATAAATTACATGGAACAAATTTGAGTGATTACCCTCCCATGCCATTGGCAACACGAAAAAGTTACTCGAATTTAAACAACAAACTAGTTCAGGAAGAATTAACATAGATAGAATTTAGCACCGAAGCATGCCCAATTATTCTCAAGCCTAACATATGAGCAAAAAGAGGTGTATGAGAAAATTATGTCAGTAGCCATGAATGACAACAGTGGTATTTTCTTCATATATGGTTATGGTGGTATAGGTAAAACTTTTTTATATAGAACATTATCTGCTGTTATACAGTCCAAGGAGGATATAATGCCAGCAGTGGCATCAAGTGTTATTGTTTCTCTTCTACTTCCTGGTGGTAGAACTGCACATTCAAGATTTTGTATACCTCTTAATGTGAATGAACACACATATTGCAATATTAAACCAAGTCACCTAGATGAGTTGTTAGCTGCTATATGGGATGGGGCACCAATAGTCCATAAATATTGCTTTGGGGCACTTGATATAAGTCTTAAAGATGTACTAAGATCTTACAATACACAATCAGCTAATCTTCCATTTGAAGAAAAAGTTGTCGTATTGGGAGGAGATTTTAGGCAAATCCTACCAGTTATTCCATACGGAATGAGACAAGACATATAGCAACAACAATAAGCTCATCATATCTTTGGAAATATTGCCAGGTGATGCTGACCTATGTTATTGACAATTTCTTATAAATCCTTTTAACTTCAAAACTTTAATTTTATAATTGATCTATTTATTTTATTGAAAATACTTGATTAATTAAGACTTTGATTTCATAATCTTTAATGAGCTATAAAAATGTGGGATGCTTTATATCAATATTCAATTTGAAAATATAATTTGGTATGTTATAATATTTAAGTTGATATAGTTACTTAATATAGGTACTTATACTAACAAAAAATATGACGCTAGCAACAGGTTCATCAAACTTCAACACAATGGATATAAATATCTTCTCTAACTAGTTACTAAAGATTGGTGATGGAGACATTAGTGGTGATAAGATGAAGAAATTGACATTGATATTACAAGTGATATAAGTTTGGATGTTATGGACGACCCGATTGCAAAAGTCGCATTCTCTCGAGTTAAAAGTCGTAGTGGCCTAAAGGTGTTAGTAACATGACAAATGATGAGACAAGCAACACAACCAGAAATGTTTATTTAAGGAAATGTTTCATAAAATACAATACTCAAGTATTTACTTTATAAGACTATTTTGTTACTTTAATTTATTTTTTTAGTAGAGATATATTTGTAACTCATAATAATTCTATTGTTATAATGATTACATGTTTAAATTGAGAGGACATGAGAGCAAGGACTAGTGCACATATATATATATATATATATATATAGAGCCAAAAATGCCTTTAATCTTTACTTTTGACATCCTCTACTTCACACTTCTTGACATCCTCTCCATCTTTTTTATATTTTTTATATGACCCTCTCCAATTATCTTTGGTTTTAGAATGCCACTATTTTCATAAAATGAATATCATTATTTCAATTTTGCCCATTTTTCCAAAACAATCCATGGACACCTTATTTTCTCTTGAATTAAAAAGAAAAACTGTTTTAAATAAGCTCTCATTAATATGTCACAACAATATGACACAAGGAGAAGAATGAACATAAAATTAAAAAATGCCTTGAATTCTCAACAATTTGTTTTTTTGTTAAAGGGGAGGAGACTTAGTTTGAACCCGATGTACAAGAATGCTACAGCCTTAACTCTAGGAAGTTGCAACACTCTTTATTTATGTCTTTGGATGAGTTTAGCTCCATTTTAAGTTCTTTAGTTAGCTCAAACCAGATTAATTATAGAATGAAAAACTTGATACTAAGTTTATGCTCCACAAATACAATAGTTAAAGATTAAAAAAAAAAAAAAAACCACTATTTTAAAAAGATCATAATTATTTATAGCACATTATGAGCTAGGAATATGAAAAATAAATAATTGAGTGATGGACAAGAGGATTCTCAATATGAAGTATCATATCTCTTAGTCATCTAATCTAATCTAATTCTGTGGAGGCTAGTCAGGTTTTTATTTAAAAATGAGCCATTTTGTTGAATGTCCTCATGACACTTGTAAAAGTGACCATTTGAATTGGTGACACCTCAAATGGAACCAATTAAAAAAAAATTCCCACAAGCTCGTGAGCCCAAAAATTTTGAATTTTGAAACTCTCCCCAACGCTAATGTAGTGTTTGGTTTGAGGGGTTTGGAGGTGAGGGAAGGGATTTTGGGAAAGTCACATTGTTTGACGAAGGGGAGAGAAAATTGAGAGTAAAATTGTTACATTTTTTCTCACTTTCATGAATGAAAAATGCGACTTTCTTGCTAGAATAATAATATTACGTGGGCTTTTGGCAAAAAAATATAAATAAATAAGCGCACTGTGAATGGGTCTAAATGAAGGGCACACTTTAGAAATTCAAGAAGGCACTCCCTCTCTTCTTTCCAAAAACTGGAGCTCTCTTATTTCTCTCTCTCTTTCTAAACTTACACTTTCCATCTATTCTATATTTCTCTTCTCATTGCGAGATGGGAAAATTCTCCATGGTGGTCAATTTATGTCTCCTTCTCTCTTCTTCTTTTTTTAAATTGCTTTTCCTAAACACGTGTCAGATCTAAAACTTTGTAAGCATTTTTCAAGTACATTGTCTCTTCTTTGCACTAGGTCTATATAGGGCTGGTTTATAAGTACTTTTCAGTTATTTGTCCTTTGCTCTTTAAGCTGCTAGAATGTTAAAATCATTATATTTTTGTTAGGAAGCAAACAATTCTATAAGTTTATTTTGTATAATATCTCAAGTAATGTGCACAATGTTCACCATTTTTATTGCTCCTAACATGCACTTGCATAATTGGATCAAATTCCGCAAGCATCTCAATCACACTCAAAAAGTTGTCATTGCTTTATGCATAACTACTCTCATTTGTCCCACAAAAAGCAACAATATTTTTGAAAATATATGTCACTATAACTATAATCCTAAGTAATACATTTTCTCCACTATTCCCTTTCTTTATTAATTTGTTCTTATAAGTTTTTATCAATTGTCTCTATTCGTCTTAATCATTTTTTCTATTTCAATATCCATTTTCCCATATTAATTAGGGATATGTTCATTGTTTTTTCAAGACTAAGCTTGAAAACCAAAGTTTTTTCAATCTCTTGTTCCTTTGTTAACTATTTGACTAACTAAACTTTTGGAACCAAAACAACTTACAACAAAAACAATACACTCTATCTAAATCTCTTGAATAAACTAGTCATATTCTATCATATTTTCTCCATTTGAAAATATGTTTGTAAAAGAATAATGAATAATGTCTATTAATTTTTATCTTTTGAAAATTATAAATTATTGTGTAATTGAACCTTTTTTCTAATATTAGATCTCTAAACTTTTCATCAATGTTTTTTCATTGCTCTAGGTCATAAATATCTTTAGGAACTCCACGTGATGTATTATTATGCTCAATATTCATTTCTACTAAGTTATATTCATTTAAATTTTTATCTTCTACTCATTCTTGATAGGAATTAGAACTATTATTGTTTTTAACAACCTCTATTGTTGATTATTCTATTATTTCTTCATCAATGAAACTCGTTGAGGTTGAATTAATTTTTCAAGTTTTCTTTTCTTTTTCTTCATTTTTTTCAAAACCATATTCATATTTTTTAGTTAACAGGTTCTATTGCTACGAAGCATAAAAATAAAATAAAATAAAAAACAACAATAAAATATAAATAAAATAGATGTTGCAAAGTGAATAGAAAAAAGGTAATGAAATGATAAAATCTAAAATTTTGAAAGCAAAGAGAAATGCATGTTATATTATCTACCACAACAATTTGATATCAATTCACTTTGAAAATTCACTTTAAAGAGAACAATAAAAAGAGCAAAGAATATGTGAGAGCCAAAGGAAGAATCAAATAGAAAATGTTTTGATTTTTTTTGTGTAAATAGTTAAAAAAAAAACTATTAAATAACATTAGAAATTGTTAATTGGCAATAACGTGGAAGCAACATATCACTATTGGACTACATATATTCTAACATATAGCTTTCCACAATCACTTAAGTAAACCAAACTTATAACTAAATTATTTGTGCTTGAAAGTTCATTAACTTGTGGTGGCATCCAAAATTGATTAGGCCTAAGAAAATTTAGTTATACGTTAAGGAATACAGCTGGATAAGTTATTCATGGAATTAATTGTGAAAATGAAGAACGACACTCGTATTGGATAATCACTCAATAAAGCCGCATTCCTTAATGAGGTGGACCGCATTCCTTGAGAAGAAAAACAAACACTCACATTATCCAACCGCGTAAGTAGAATTGGGAGGCCTAAGTGTCACGGGCTGCAAGTTCTAACAAGCCAGACCGTGCGGCGCTTGCCCTCTGACAAGCCAACCTATCCTCAATTCTCAACAATCGGAAGTATACTCTACAAGATTCACAATTGAAGGCACCATAGCTCCAATAATAACCAAGGCGACAATGCACAGTCAAGCAATCTCAAGTGATGCACATCATCGATAATCAATATAAATAGCGAGTAAGCAACACAACTCGGAACAAGTGAAAGAAGTGGGGCTACTCATTTTATTAATATTTCAAAATATCTCATATGTACAAGTGATTGGATTGGTGTAGGGAAGTATACAGCAACACCAAGCCATCCCCTATGCTAATGCCAAGACCCACTCATGGTCACTCGATGCCCTCTCCCCTAAAGAGCTTTATTTATAGATTCCCTTGTGTCAGAACCTAACATTATTTTTCTTAACCAACATAAGGCCTCTCTTTGGAGAACCGAGTGTCAGAATGGGGCAAATGACCTGCCAAAATTTAGGAAAAAATCCAAAGAACACAGCCATGTGCTTTTCTCTTACACTAAGCGAGTCTTTTAAAAATTACAAAAATACCCTCAATTTTCCGAAAATTGGCAAAAATTATTTGATGATGCGCTAAGTTCTAAATTTGATGTAGAGCTCCTCTAGACCATTCTCTATCTCTCTGCAAAATCTTGAAGGAAATGGAGAAGTATAAAGGCCCGAAAATGCATGTCACAGGTGAGACCGTAACACTAAGGCAAGCATCTTGCTAGTTAAGCCAGAAAGACAAGTATAACAAAACAAAATAAACTTTTATGAGCAAGTAGGATTAATTCATCTAACAATGATTGTACTAATAAAGCTTGGATTCCAATACTATTACAAAAGTCTCCTTTTTAAGTACCATTGTAAGTCAATATTATTGAATCTTACAACATACCATACATAACCTTAGAATAGAGTACCTTCCCTTGACTCTAAACTTTTGCTCATTGATATACATCTATATATATACATTTGAACATAAACACTTGCTTGCCTATATATATATAAAAACTTTTCAAGCACCATTGTAAGCCAATGTTATTGAATCTTGTAGCATACCCTAACCTTAGTTCCTTATACTCCATCTGATTCATATATAAGACCTCTTCTAAAAATTTTAAGTGTTTTTTAATATAAAATCTTTTACTAAGTTTTAGAATTATTTATTATTTTTTTATATTTTCCCTTAATTAATATTGTCTCTTTTTTAATTCCCATATTTTAATTAATGTGGAGAATTAATACAACACTGCAGTAGCCAATTAGAGTTTGGCATTAAATAAAGGTAAATTTGAAAGGTTGCATTTTGTTTTTGAAAAACCAATAAATTACCTACTTTTTTAAATTGTATGTTTTGATTAAAAGAACCTTATAATATGAAAGAAATGGACTATTAAATAAATTAAAATCTATTATCTCATTTCTTTATCTTATTTTATATCTCTTATCGGTTAAACAAATATAAAATAATGATGTTGTCTTACTATTTTATATATTTTTAACTAATCATAAATAATGACACGATATATAAAACACTATATGGAGGAGTAAATTTAGTCCCGTACTAAATAACTAGTCTTTTTGGGATATTTACGATATCTTCAAAATCAAATGCCCATTCTCCTTCAAATTCCCAGATAAAAATATTTTGTATTTTTACCCCTTAAAATAAGAGAAAATTTACTTGTACATTCACTTCTTTTTAGTTATAGTACACAAGTAAAATTATAAATAAAAAAATAAACATATATAAAAAGAAAAAAAATGTGAAAAAAATATGTCTCTTAAAATAATATGTAGCCATTACTTCTCATATATTATTTTTGTTGTGCAAAAGAAATTAAAAAAAAAAATGCCCTTTTTCTATAACCAACTTCTTTCTAGCATTTAACAAGATTCAACTCCGATGTGAAAGGCTAGATACGTGCCAGAAGTTCTTGTGTCATACAAGTTGCAAAATTTCTTGTCCCGTATCTGCGTCATCAAAATGACTACGTTCATCTCGCCATAGTACAACAAAACAGCTGCCAATTGTGCTATATCCCACCAAGGAGCCACTTGCCTAGACATAGACTTAAAGATTATAGGGTTGTTATGTGGGCACTATAGAATATGACCTTTCATTCTGGATAAGGAGAGATAGAGTCTCTCAGGCTCAGCAGAGTGAAAACCGTGTAAAGGGTCATTTCCTAACCTACTCTCTACTGTATCTGTAACCAAGCCATAAATTCTAGTGAGTCCCACAGCAGAACTTGAATTAAGTTCCTTTGCTAGTAACCCACGTAGGACTTAATGTATATACTTTACTCATACCACCGTGCCATACTACCAAAATTAGATATTTGTCTTGTTTCATAGTTTTTCTTTTTTTTTTCATATTTCTTTTAGTTTCTCGTGTCTATATTTTATTAAAGATAATCTTGTTTGAAAATTGGTCAAAGATTGCATTTTCTAACTAAGATTTGAAATGTGATGCTAAGTTAGTAATAATCTTTATTTGAGAGATGAGTAGTAACTATATTTTCTTTCAACAAGAATAACTGCAGATGGGACCATGGTCCAACTAATCCCCGAAGTTGTCAATTTTCTATTAGTATTAAATAGTTTATAATTATTATGCATTCCCCTCCCTAAAATAAACAAAAAAAAAAAAAAATTAAAATTATTTGGTCGCTCTAAGTCTTGGCTTTTTAGTCTTGATTCCTTTTTTATATAAATCATGGCTCTACCGCTAATTGCTAACTTATTTCTCTGTTAGGCACACTCGTCTGTTTATCTATTAGGCAATAAATAAATTATCTAAATTAACTTATCAAATATGTTTTGAGGTGAAGTCCACTAAAAAACCAATTACACTTATTTAGGACATGAGCAGTCACTTTATTTCTTTCCAACAATGATAACTGCGAGGAGGGAAGGGGGATTGTGGCCCTACTAGTCTCCCAAGTTCTCAAATTTTAGTTTAGAATTATATTGATATTATGCATTTTGTCTCTCCAAAGTTTATTTAAAATCTACACAGTCACTTTATTCTGTTGACATTTTAGTCTCAACCTCTTATATAGGAGAGTGGTGCTACATGCATACATACATATATATATATATATATATATATATATATACATATATATATAATATATATATATATATATATATATATATATATATATATATATATATATATATATATATTCTTATTTTTATTTATAGTATTACTCTGTAAATAATTACAAAATATAATATGTAAGAAAAAGTATATATAGATAAGTGTGCATATATTATTTTTTTAATATAAATTTTGACTTTGCCATTAATTTCAAAATTTTGAATTGAGCACCTTCAAATTATTTTTTTGTCCATAATTACGAGGTTATATTATTTATTTTACGTCTTTTAAAGGATATAATTAGATAATTAAAAAATACATTCTTCTAATATTATTTTTATTTAATATTTTATTTTTTAAAATTAAATATATAAAAAATATTAAAATATAACTTTAAATAAAAATATTTTTTTAAAAATATTATTAATTATTCTTTAAAATAAAAAATAATTTTATATTTTTAAACATAAAAAATAATAACTCGAAAGGTAGCCTATTTCAGTTAAAGTCTTGCTGGCATTTAGTAACCTAATCATAATTAAATCATGATAGTGGGTCAGTATTGACACAACTTGACACTAAATAATAGAAAATAGTAAGGTGGGACACTGGTGTGCAGCTTGTCTCACTTCATATACATATATATGGTTGCTTCTCAGTCACTCTCTCAAACTCAAATCAATCTTCTAGCAAAGAAATTTCTCAGTGCCTAAATATGACAACAGCAGCAGAAGACTCTTTAAAGATAGAGATGATTCGCAACCATCTCTTAGGTGAATTTTCTTCCAGTGATCCCTTTTTTGCTAATCTTTTTCCCGTGAAAATCGAACACCCATTATCAGAATTCGATTTTGACTTGGACTCATTTATTTCAGAACAGAGTCTCTCTTTTGCCGGATCCTCCTATTTCGAAGCAGATATCGAAATCGTTGATCTCAGTTCCCCGAAAGTTCTGAAATCCATGGAAAAGAGTTCGTCGGAGGAAACCCAGAAGCCAGATTCCGGCGAATCGGCGGTTTCCGAGCAGAGGAGCTCGGAATATGACGAGGGGAGGCGTTACAGAGGAGTCCGGCGACGGCCGTGGGGCAAGTTCGCGGCGGAGATCCGCGACCCGGCCCGGAAAGGGACCCGAGTATGGCTAGGTACATTTGATAGTGAAATTGATGCCGCAAAGGCTTATGATTGTGCTGCGTTTAGGATGAGAGGACAAAAGGCAATTCTGAATTTTCCTCTAGATGCCGGAGGATCCAATCCGAAGCCGATCTGCAGTGGCCGGAAAAGGAGAAGAGAGAGCAGAGAGGAACAACCACAAGTTGCCAATGGTATTAGGTCATAAGAATTGATCTTCGGAAAATGATGTGTGGCACGTTTGCTTATGTACACTTCAACGCTAAAATTGTAAAAGAGAGAATAAAATAAATGTGAAAAAAATATAAAAAATATGTGTACATAAATAGTTTGCTTGTTACAAGTGCTTATTATGATCCAAACAAGGCTTTAGCAGTGAAGTTGCAGAAGTTTTCAAGACTTGGGGGGTTTAGGCGTGCTTGCTATGGGTGATTGTTAGTTTTATTGTAGTGTTTTGTACCCAATCCTTTAGGACCTTAAATATCTGTTTTTAGTAAATGCTGTAAATATTTTATCTTTTTTACTTATTTTGTACAACTAAGCATAATAAATACTATGCCAACTCACCCTTTTTTGGGTTAGAGCTTGAAATGTTCGAATTACTTCTGCTGTAAGTTATTTGACATTATGGCTATTAGCTTGATTTGGGATTAGTCTTATAATAGAGTATGAATATATATAGAATGACAAGTTGCCAACTCATTAAATGTGAGACATTGCAAAAATAGGTGATTAATTAATGTGTATACTTGAATTATTTATTAATCTTTCTCTGTTGATTAATAAATAAATGATTTGAATTAAAAAAAAAATATATTTATCAATGAATACATGCAAAGCTTATATTAGGGCTGAACAAAATTCAATTAATCGACCGAAACTGACCAAACAGAAAATAATTGATTAGGGTCAGTCAGTTAGTATCAGTTTAGTCGATCGGTTACGGTTTTGAAATTTGAAAAAATCAGTTAATGTCGGTCGGTTTCGATTTTATATTTTTCCTAATCGATAAAGACCGAACCGACCGACTAAAACATTATAAACTTTAATGTTTTCATATATCATGTTAATTAATGATTTCATTATTTTATTAATTAATTAAATCACTCAAATACTATGTCATCTTGATGTATAAAAATAATTATATATTACTACTAATTTGATATGTACTTTAATCTTGTGTAAATATGTTTATTGAAAATAGTAATTTTCTAATAAAGAAATTAAAAAAAATGTTACTTTTGTTATGTATAGATATTTGTTTATGTTAATTTTGTCCTCTCCAAGTATTTGTGCATATGTTTAGAACCAAAAAAAGTTTGCTTTCATTAATATCTTTATATATTTCTAGGTTTTTAAATTTATGTATTTTTATTTTTACTTATATAATTCTTAGTAAGATGTCATAGATACTTTAAAAAAAAAAATTATTTTAACTTATCTAATAGCCACAATCTTAATTTAAGGTAAAACAATTAAATATATATTTCAAGTAGACACAACACTAAAATGAAAACAAAAGCTTTTTTTTATAAAAAAAAATTTGTTACAGTACCGACTAAAACCGAACCGTCGATTTTAAGGTATAATTGGTCGGTTATCGGTTTGATAAAATTATACAATCGGTTAGTGTCAGTCGGTTAAAAATATAATCAAAATCGACCGTAACCGATCGGCACTCACCCCTAGCTTATATGTTGCTAGAAACAGGGTAAATGTTTGTTTTGAATGATCAATTCAATAAAAAAAATTGGATCTGTAAACATATGTTATTGGTAATAATTGTGATGAGTTATTCTTAAGCCTATGGATATGGATATTTATAGAGTAAGAAGTTTTTTTTTATATATGAATTATTGATATTTAATATTATATTAAACATTAATTAATTTAATTTAAATTAAATAAAATTATAAAAAAAATATATTAATTTTTAATATAATTATATTATTAAAATTTTAAACTAAAACTCTTAATTAAACTAAAAATTGCAAAGGATTCCATGTGAGAAAATTGCTGGAAAATAATATCTACAAATGTTTTGTAAAGCACGCTCTTCTTTTTTGTATCATTGACTTGTTGGGTTGAGGATATTTTTCAATCATTGTCATTGGTACAACTTGTACGGAAGAGATTGCATCCCAAACTACTAAATTAATTTTTGGCTTTGATATTTTGTGTGAAACTTATCATGAATTGAGTGACCAGAACCATTAGCCAGAACACTATTTTTTGTTGTATCTTCTAATATTTTTATTTAAAAAATAGATATAATCATTTTAAAATAAAATATTTTAATAATTTTTTTTATAAAAAACATTTAATTCCATTGTAAAAAAAAATAAAACTAATTATCTCACTTAATATCTTATTCTCAATTTTATCTTCATTAGAAAAAGTTTATTATTTTAAAATATATCTTATAATTTATTACAATCTATTTTAGTAAAAAAACTTTTAAATATAATCACTAAATGTATAAATTGATTAATACAAATTATTTTAATTTAATTAAAATTTTAAATTCATACTCTAAAAATATAATTATATTAAAATTTAATAAATTTTGTATTATTTTTATAATTTTATTTAACTTAAATTAAATTAATTATAAATTTAATAATAAATTTAAATCTTACAAATATATATATATATATATATATATATATATATATATATATATATATATATATATATATATATATATATATATATATATATATATATATATTATTATGCGACACTGCACATTTCTTCTTCAAAAGGAGTAAGTAATATCCTTACTTTTCAAGGTTTAGTCATTATCTAGTTCATCAGCGTAAAGCATAAGTCAAATACCTATCAGAAAAAAGTCAAATAGATAATATCTAATCTTATCCTTTCTAGATTTTTTTGTTCATTTTTTAATTATCTTGTTCTGATTGTAAATGTCATTCACTTATCCATCTTCTCATTATTTAAATACAATAGGTTAAATTGAAAATATTATAAGAATAAAGTAATTATTTGTTTCTGTCATGTGTCGAATCCTGAATTAATTCTATCAAACAAATCACCAACCTGGCAAATGCCTACCTTGTCCCATTGCCCATGCTCAATATCTTCCCTGAAATATTCACGAATTTTTAAACGCTAGTTATCTTTTATTTTGAATACCTGTTTCTTATTAAAAATTAACTGACATTTACAAGATTATAGCATATAATTATATGAAGTTAGTTGAAAGAGATGAAATATAGTTAAAAGCTTATAACTATATAATTAATTGATTAAGTTAGAGTTATTTGACAAAATTAATTATAATAAAATTAACTGTATAATTATCTTAAATATATTATATAACTAAAAAAAATATAATATTATAGTAATATAATATTTACATTAATTTAAATTTATTTAAATTAATTTTATTATTAATAATTAATTAAATAACTGAATTTTCATTATTTATTTATTGTATCAATTATTTATTTATTTATTTATTATTAATATACCAATTAAATAATTAAATAAAAAAATTAAGTTTGTGAAAAAAAAAAATGATCACGAGAGAGAGAGAAGGGAAGAGAGGAAGAAAATGATATTGAAAAAGAAATGAGAGATAATAAAAGAAAGAGAGTGAGGTTGAATTATGTGAAGGGGTAAATATGATTATTTATTAAGAAATTAAAGGTAAAAATAAGAATGAATTATTAGTAATTAGTTTTCAAAAGTAAATTTTTTTTTTTAGTAGTATTCAAAAAGTTATTTTTAAAAAAATTATAATATCTTTTTATTTTTGATTTATCAAACAACTTTACTAATTTTTTTACCAAGTTAATAAGATACAATTTCTTAAATAAACTAGTAGCTTCATCTGCCAAACAATGCCAATAAAAGCTCAAGAAATTAAAATCTATTCCTTTTCATAGAAATGTTTTTTTCTTAAAGGAAGCTCATTAAAAGAAAATCATAAGAAATGTTACTCTAGATTTTATTTGATTACTTTCCTTTTTAATATATGTTTTCTCGTGAACTTAAACCTTTGATATTATAAAACTCCTTCAACTATTAAGTCTAATATACTTACCAATTGAGCCACACCTTCTTGATAACAAGATAATAAATATTTTTTTCTTAACATATTATAGTGTAAAAGTGATAATTTTTCTCAACAAATGTTGGTTCAATTGACAAAGATAGAATTCATATCCTAAATAGATATAAGTTTGAATCCTTTTATCGATGTAAATACTTTATTGATAGCTAATATGTAAGAATCTCTATAAATACTTTTTGAACTAAAAAAATGATTAAGTCTGAATAAATTTCTAGGTTCAACTCACCCAAATTTTATCTTTTAAAATAATAATAATAATTCTTAAAAAATAATAAATAAAAATCTCTACAATATTAATTCTACTTAAAAGAGACAAAAGATCAAATCTGTGCATGAATGTCTCACTTTCTACCGGTTTGGTGCCTTGAAGTGCATGTAATAAATTGAGCAAGTGGATACGACTTTGCAACAATCGAAACGACACATAAAAGACTAGGGTAGGGTACAGCTTGAAGGGTCAATTCCCCAAGTGGGCGTAGACCTAGTTGCACATCCTGACCCACATTTTCAGTTACAGTAAAGTGATAGGGGACCATTTTCATCACTCACTGCAACTTGCATTTTGCAACTTGATGTCATACCATCCAGCCAACGTATCCGCTTTCTTCTAACCTCTATTTTTGAGAGTGGTCTATTCTAAATGCGGGGTATTCCTACTGTAGAGCGGATTTTAAAATAAATCAACTTCAAAAATTATTTTTAAATTTTATGTTATGTATATTTTATTTTTAAAATTTTGAAATATATATTTAAATTTAAAAAAAAATTAATAAATCGCATCACGTTATAATCAATTAATTTCTTTCTTGAAATTGATTGACGAGAACAGATGGTGAAAATATATATCTTTTCAATTGCTTCTAATATATTTTTCAGGGTGAACTATTCTAAACGTGGGATACAGTTTAGAGTTTTAAATTTTTTTAAAAATAACTAAGTCATTAATTATGGTTTAGTTTAATTGATTTGAGCAATTTAATAGCTTAATAAAAAATTTATAAAAATCGACATGTTAATTTACATCAAGAGTGTTTTTATTTTCACATCATTTACAATTTCTTTTAAATTTTATATTTAAAACTTAACTTTTATTCTTTAAGAAATTAAACACTATTATTAAAAAAAAAAATCTAAATACAGCCATCATATTCATATTATATACTAACATAAAAAAATTTAAAAAAAATCAGACTCATATTATAATATTTTTTTTAATTATATTATGTATCATATCTATATATTAGTTGTAATTTAAATAAATATTTACATAAAATATATGTAACAAATATGTGATTCGGTTTAGTTTTAATGAATTAAAAATCGTTTAAATTGCAAACAAAACCATACTAACCATTTGAGAAATTTTCAATTCAAACCAAACTAAATACCATGTTAATTAGTTTAGTTTTAGGACAGATTTATTTGATAGAAATAATTTCAACGGTTTGATTAGAATTTTGTTGATCCATAATTGGAGGGAAATAGTGAGAATTGTATTAACCAATTATCGTCTACACGAGGCTTCTAAGGTCATTTCTTTCGGCACACCCCACTTTTTCTACTCACACAACTTTGAAAGAAAATGACAAAAACACCCTTAAGGAAAAATGGTGTTTTCTTTCTTTCTCTTCCACTTTACACTCCCCGATTATCCTTTCGTTGGCAAAAATGGTGCTCAATCCCAATATTTGAGCTGTTTTCTTTGTCTCCAATTTATACGAACCCGCCTAACTCATTAATGGACGTGAGCCGTATAATGGTGAGGGTGATTATCGAGTGAATATTGGCAAAGTCCCATATCGGTTGGCAAGGGAGGTCTTGGGTGTTATATATATGTGTCCGCAATCCTCGCCCTATAGGTTAGCTTTTGGGGTAGAGTTAGGCGGGTTCGTATCATTTTTAGTATTTTAACTTCAAAGTTAGAGAAAAAAGGTGCAAAATAAGATAAAATGGCAATTTTTTTTTTTTTTCCATTGGGTATGGGATGACGGATTAAATGGATCTTGAAGTCTATAAAAATTAAATTTTACTGGTATAAGAGTTTCTATGGATTTTAAAGTCTATATGCTAAAAAAATTTCAAGTGTTTTAATTTTTTAGAAGGTGTTTTTGTCATTTCCTCTGCTTGAGGTGTGTGAGTAGGAAAAGGGGGCGTTTCTGAAAGAAATAGTCCTTAGTACCAAAAAATGAAAATGGGCGGTCAAAATCGAGGTCACTGCTTCTAGTGAAATTTCCAAATACCCTTTACATTTGAAATAATTTCATCTCCTCCTTAACTCATTCACACCCAGCCACGCCACCACGGCACACCCTATCTGTTTTAATGTATTGATAATTATTTTGGTAACTCACTTAGACATGACATTATATAAAGCAATTGGCCTACATTGTGAGATAAAAGCGGGGTTCTCCACTTTGGGAATAAGCACCAAAAGGGTATCTCCGGTGAATTTGTCCCCTATAAACACAAACACAAACACAAACACAACCTTAACAAGGTTAATCATCAATTTACCCACCTGGCTTGATAGAAACCAACAGGGAACCCATCACTCCATGTGGGTAACATAACAATATCCACATAAAACTTGAAGCAATCTCCTTAACCCTATCATCCTCCTCCCATCCTCTCCTATCAGAGTTTTTATTTTATTTTTACTATGTCAAGGGAAGAGCTGTGATTTTAAAACTTTGGGAGCCCAAATTAAAAAGACATATAAATATAATAATTAAAAAATTAAAATTAAATCGGTTAGTTGAACCAGTTATACTAAGAACTAGAGACCTAACCAATCCAAAATACTAATTAAAAGAATACTTAATTTGAAAGTGATTGAGCTAAAAGTTGAGTTACTAAAACTTATCACTTCATACTAGTAAAAAATCTCCCTTATAATCTCATTGTCCCTCTTAAATTTAAGGTGATGCTTAATTCAAATTTTACAAAAATTTTAGGGTCAAATATATAATATCTACATATTACTAAAGAACAATCATGATTGGGTGGTGACCTGAGTAAATCCTTGTTAACACCATTGCTTCAGCTTCACTAAAGTAAGTTCTCCAACAGTTGTAGTTTTTACTTATCATGTATTTAGCAGAATTAGAATTAAGGTTGACAATAGAATTCAAATTAAAAAATTTTGAAAACCCTAATCCAACCAAAATCAATATAGAAACTATAGAAATCTGGCTAGAAATTGTGTCAAGTGATAGAGACATGTAATTATTTTAATCTCCATAATGGTTTCCGATTTGATGTTTGCTTGTGTAGAGTTTTAAGAGATGGAAATTTCGGTCAATAATTGTTAAAGGTAAAATATTTAAATATTATGCATTTTTTTTCATTTTATATTTTAAAAGATGTTAACTTTTCTCAGATTAAAAAAAAAATTAACATGTTAACTAATTAGAATTTTGCAATAAAATTACAGTTTGAATAATATACTTTATAATTTTGTCATCTTTATTAAGTATATAACAAAAAATGGCTTTGTAGACAAGATAATTTTTTAACAAATGAATAAATTAATTCAATAGCTTAATATGAATACATCAAAGGTAAATCAATGAAATCAACCACATCGTACAAACAACAATAAATGAAAAAAATTTAGAAAAAACTGCCAACCTACTCTCACTTCAGAATTAAAAATAAATAAATAAATAGCTAAAAGGGATAAGCACGATGTTGCATCATCTCTCTTTATGGCTATTATTGTAATTATAATAATATATTTTGGTTGTTGTTGACTTTTCAACTAACCATCAGCTGTGAGCATCCAAAGGAACGATGAGGAGATAACGGCGATAACGGAGGTATACTAAAGATAGTCCCCTTTACGTCTGGGTCCCAAAACCCCTTCCAACATGACGGCGTTAACGGACCAATCATTGGAGAAACTCCTTTGGGTGAACAGTCTTCCTTCTTCTTCTTCAATACCTTACTGTTCTCTGCAAACCCTAATTCTTTTTCTTCACTCTCACTGTCATCTTCCCTTCTCCTTTTCTCTCCAATCCTGGCCGTTGAATTCGATTCCGGAGAATTGCAGATTTCAAGAGGGAAATTCAGTATAGCTTTGCTTCCTCTCATCTTGAAAGCGGCTCTATCATAAGCTTTAGCAGCTTCAATGGCGGTTTCAAAGGTTCCCAGCCAAACCCTAGAGCCTTTTCGATTCGGATCACGAATCTCGGCTGCGTACTTCCCCCACGGCCGTCTTCTGACCCCTCTGTAGTGTTTGTCATCTTTATTCTCCAAAGAACTCTCGTTGTAACTGGTTGTTACCACCGGATTTTGGGAGCTAAGAGTTAAGGCGGCGGTGGGCGGGATTCTGATGTTTTCTAAGGGCGGCCGGCGTTTGCTTAAATTTGATGATCTTGGTGAATTAGAGAAACTGGTTTGACAAGAAGCATCGATATTAGAGGTACTTACATGATGCTCTTCTTGGTGTAGCGAGTAATCATTGATATTAGAGGTAGAGAAACTGAAGCTGGATCCATAGGTTTCCATGGTGAACCGTTCACTGTGTTTGAATTTGGAGATCTTTAAAAGAGAGATAGATAGGAAAATTAGAAAGGAGGGAAAATGGTTTGAGTGGAAAGTGGAGTGTGAGAAGGTATATATAGAAGAAAATGGTGGCCTTCGTCCTGCCTTCCTAGAGGGTCTGAGGAAGCTTCCCTTTTTAATACATGTTGGAATTTAGCACGTCTCTTCACTCACGTTTTATTTCTATTGCAAACTCTTCGCAACTTGATTCATTACTCAAACAAAACATTTTGTCTCTTACTAGGAAAGAATTATTTATCTTACACTCATATAATTTTATTTTAATTTTTTGTTGGTCAATAAAAATTATGTAACACTATGTTGACTAATAAAAAATATATATTATATTTTTAATTCTTACAATTTTACTAATTTTTTTTTTAAATATAATTTAAAATATTAAAAATTAACTCCTATAATTTATAAATATTAATAAATTAGTAATTATTATTTAATTTTATCAGTTAACATTGTACAAAATTTAAAATAGTTTATATAATTTAAATTTTATTAAAATTTATTCTTGAATTATCAAAATATTTATAAAATAATTCATACTAATAAATAAATATTTATAAATTATATAAAATTACTAATAAGAGTTAAGTCTAATAGAAAATGCTAGTATTTTATAATATGATAAATTTAAGTTTAAATTTAAAACTAAGAGAAGTACTTACTTATACTTAGCACTCGACAATATTATGAATAAGGTTGTTTTTAATTAAAAGATATTTATAAAAATTAATTCTTAATATTTTATATTTTAAAATTTAATTTATAAATATTTATTGACTATATGAAGTAATTTTGAAGATTTTAAACTAGAAAGAATTTTTAAAATTTATGCATTAAACGTAATTAAACAAAAAAAATAAAAATGAGGGGATTCTCTCCTTCTTTGGTTACTGTCAGTTTGACTTGTCCAATACAGGGGACCATGAGTCCACAAACACTGAATTTTTTTTTTTTGTAATGTTTTACAAAGGCGGACTTTTCCTGGGTATTTCCTGACGCAAGTTGATTCGAGTGGAATGATTACGACCGCAAATGGTATGGGATTTGGCGTGCATCGTCGGCAAACCTTTTACTATTTTTTAGTTTTCAACTTAGTCCATAAATTTATTTTTTAATTTTAAGACTCATAAATTATTAAAAATATAAATTTAAGATTATTTTAATTTTAATCATTTATATTTATAAAATATAAATTTATTATTAAATTTTTTAACTCAACTTTTTATGAATCATATATTTCTTTTATATGTATAAACTCTCAAATATAAAATTATTTTTAAATTTTCACTAAATAATTTAGGTTTATAGATTCAAATGATTCTTCATGTATTACTTAATCATTAGAATATTAAAATATTTTACATCATAGTCTTAATTGAAAATAAATTTTCAGCATGTAATATCAGCATATACTATGTACAACTTACAATTTTAAAGTTGAACTGATTCTTTGTATAAAAATATTATTTAGGGACAACTAGTCATAGATAAATCTTGGGGTTTAGAAGCAAAACAAAACATCAAACACATTAAAAGTGAAATACCAACCACTCTTTAAATTAAAAATGAAAGTATTTATGAAAAAAAAAAAAAATCTAAGTACCTAGCATTTCAAGCATTCAACAATTATATCAAAATTTTTCTAGTTATATAACTATTGTCTTTAATAATTTATACAACTAGGTAATAAAAAATAGTGGTTTTATTTTTACAGTGTATTTATATTCTCTTTTTCACATCGTATTATCTTCCTACTAAACCATTTTAATTTTTATTTTAATTTTTAACTTACAGTGCAAGCTGCTAAATATAAAATTAGTTTTAGTTTTTCACTTAATAATTTAATTTTTTAAATTAAATTAATTCTTAATATAATAATATCAATATCTCTTTAATTAATCTAATAACTAGACGATCCAAAACCATTATTTCAAATACCAAACTTCCTTGAAATTAGAACCAAATTCAAGTGTCCAGCAATTAAATCAAAGTCTAAGAAAGATTTTTCTTTTATTCAATTATGCAGTGACTGTACAATTTTACTTTTCTACTTTCATGTGTCACAAAAGTTCAAGATTCTATTTCGTACCAACGTAACCCGACAAGATTCATAAACTTTCTAGATCCAAGAGGAGAGAAAAAGAATAAAGGGAGTCCTTCTTGTATTTATTTAATTATTCTTAAACCCAAAAAAAAAAAAAAAAAAAAAAGAAGATGTGAGGAACTAGTGCCACGGTATCCACAAATGGGTAAAAAATGAAGAGACAATTAAAAATCAATTGCCACTTGAAATCCTTGTTGAGTTTGTGATATGATTGTAAGAGTAATTTTTGTAGACTAACATTAACCATACTCTTTTATTAAAACTCAGATTTAATTATTAGATTAATTATAATTTTTTTTATAACTTAATTAATTATATGATCCTTTATAGTTTATTAGGTTGCACTTTATATTTTGGTAGATAATTTTTACTAGACCACATTATTAGGTTACCATTGATGAATAAGTTAACTCAATAATCTATTAGAATTATCATAAAGAGTCTTTAATCTTGATCATAAATACTAATACTATTACTTATTGATAATAAGTTCATGACTTTACGTGAAACTCCTTGTGACCTGTGCCAATGGGACAAAAAAAATTTAATCCCTCACCATTATGCCCAAAAGCGCAGTTCAGACAATCAGATATCAAAACTACGATCTGTGGCTTGCTTCTTAAGTGAATATATAATAAGACAACTGTGACCTGTGATTTGCCACTAGCAATTTATAAGGTCACAGATGGAAATTCAATGACATTGAAACAGAGCATGAATCCTGTTTGGGTAGAACCTGAAATTTAAGTGATATGTCAGAGAGCAAGAACTTCTTCCAGTATCAATCCCAAACAAAGCCGTATCAAATAAATAAAGTGTGAAAATTACACGACGTAAAGGACCAAGTGTGAATTGGCAATAATAGCATGACCAAATTTGGAATTTTAATGAAGAAACTAATTCAGCCATATGCGTAGCAATTGTATTTCTCAATATGTTACATATTTATACATTCTATTGAGAAAACGCTCTTTTTCCAGAGACATGTAGACAAGTACAATTTTGTCCTTTATGTCTTTCCTTTGCGCTTGCAATGTCCATAACTTTAAATTTCCTATCCCAAGTGCCTGTTAGAAACACAAGGTTTGAATAAAATTGAAACTGCCAATAGAATTGGCTGGATGGGTTTTTTTAAGGGAGAAGATTTTTTTACAAAGTAAGAAAAACAAAAAAAAAAAACAAAGTAAGAAAAAAAGCACCTAGAAGCATCCTATGGGTTGTTTAAAAAAAAAAAGGCACAGTAGAAGAAAGTGTGCACGGAAAGAGTTTAAAATTGTTATTTTAATTTTTACATGCAAATATCTTTTATGATTTAAAACAATTTTTTAATATTACATCTAAACGGAAAATAACTACTCCTTTTTTTTAAAAGCTTATCTAAATGAGCCCTTATTAGCTACGTGCATTGCCCAAGGGCCACATCAAAATGAAACACATGCAAAATCATCAACATGACTTTCAATATACGATAACATTACTGTTTTTGTAATCTTGTTTGGTTATAACTGGATTAGTTAGTGCTTAATGACACGCCTAGGCAGCTAAGGTTTTCCTGCAACAAACAAAATCATTCTCATCTGCTCCACTTTATTTTTCTTTTCTCCTACTTTGGTGCTTCTGTTTCCAAGTTCTCCCCTCTATTGTTTTTTCCCTTTTTTTTTTTTGTGTTTGAATATGTCTTTCCCCGTACTGTTACTGGTGATTTTGGGTGTGAGAATGTCCAATTGTTTTTTTTTTTTTTTTTCTTGTCACTGCCGCTTATTCAATCTTTACAATTGAATGGGACTGGGGGAGATTAAATTAATACTTTACGGTTCTAAAGTCTATGTTTTAGACATAGTTTTATCATTCCTTATGCTAAATTTCTAATATCTCAACTGTTGTTTTATGTTAGTATATGCACTTAAATTGGGGTATTTTTGTCTTTTCTATATTTTTAAAGATGTTTGGATGTTTTTTATGTTTGTAAACGGCTTTTATTAAGGAATCGTATCTCATGGAGTTCAATGATCCCATATGTCTGTAACATAGTGGCCATGAGTTATTCAATGGGGAAAAAAGTAAAACACATACAGTAAAGAAGTTTTTATTAGCAGCTGCATTCAAATTACCCAATGTATGAATTTGCATTCTGACATTTCAAGTCAGGTGGCTTCTCAATGGTTACTTGAATAATAATATATTACTCCCTCCCTTTCATTTGATCTATCTTCTATCATTTTGGGAAAATTTTTTGTTTAATTTAGGGTATTTATTAAGGCCCCCCTTGTAAATTTTTTTAAAAAATTCCCATTTTACTCTTAACATCAACAACTCCCCTCTCCATTTCCCTCACTCATGCCGAAACCCTAGAACCATCCGTTACACTTTTTCTTCTTCCTCCGAGCTTTATCCCAAAGCTGTGAGGTCAATCTTCACTTGTTCTTCGATTTTCAACACAAACTTTGAGGTATGAGTCTCAATTTAAGTTTATTCTTTAATGTTATACTCTTAAAAACTTCAGTGAGGTCATCCATGGAAGAAAAATGAGGTTGGGAGGTTGCAGAATGAAGAATGGTTCTATAGAGCTGCGTGGTTTGCACAATAGCTCTATAGATCCATTTGGCTGGCCATGCAGCTCTATAGAACCGTTTCTGAGTCCGCAACTTTTTTGGAATGGAAAATGACTGTGGATAGCTGTTTGGATTGCCAAACGGCTCTGTAGAGCCACTTGGACTGCAAAACAGCTCTATAGAGCTGTTTGGCACTCCAAACCGTTCTATAGAGTCGTTTGACACTCCAAACAGCCCTACAGAGCCGTTTTACAATCCAAACAGCTATTTGGAACCTAAAGTGCACTGCCACCTCACCTAACTTTATTTATTTAAATTAGATGGTAAATTGACTGTTTAACATTGTTGTAAAGAAATGGCTAAAAACCCAAGTTACAGAAATGCTGAAGTAGACGAAGAGTCTGAGCATGTGGAATATTGTCAACTGACGGCTTTTGAGCGTAGACAACGGGTCAATCATAGGCAGGCACAAGGTCTTGCTCAAGAGGATTCGATACATGATGTTCGTCCAACGGCTCCCTTAGATGATTTTGACACTATAGAGGAGAACGAGGGAGCAGGACGTTATTAGAGGGTGGAGGGGATCCAGATAGCTAACCTCTTGATGGCTTCAGCCCCTGTGGTCTGTACGATATTTTAGTGCTGAGGAGGTATAGTGGGCACACTACACTATTCATAAGTTGCCACAAAATTTATGTGTATATTCATTTATTGTTATTTTGTTAAATTATAAATCTAACAAGCTGTCGTGACAACACAGGATCGTCCTATCTAGAAAACAGTCATTCATGGCAATAAATTGAGGGCCCTATAATATGAGGCAATGCTTGAGGATGTTCGACATACTACCAGGCATTCTAGGCTAGAGCCACTGATCATCCTAGATTACTCTATGGTGGACAAGGCATTGCTAGCTGTGTTTATTGAACGATGGCATGCAGACATGAACACATTCCACCTATCCATTGGTGAGATGACCATCACTCTAGACAACGTGTCATCTCTATTGCACCTTTCTATGGGAGGTAATTTTGTTTCTGTGCCATCATTGACACTGGACAATGCAACTGTAGTAGTGTGTGATGTCCTAAGGCTCCCACCTGTAGTTGTAATTAAGAAGTTCAAAGCCAGCATTTCGATTTGATAGTTTATTGAGGGTAATCAACAGTCACTTCAGAAATGGCAAGTGAGTGCATCCAGCGAGGGCCACTATGCTGTTTGTGTTGGAATGCACGATGTTCTCTTAGAAATCCTCCACGGCTGTACGGGTCGAGTATTTAGAGTTGATGTGAGATGTGGATGCTATTGCTGATATTCTATAGGGAGCTATTTGTCTCACCCACGTGTATAGACAACTAGGATTTGCTTCCAAGCATAGGGCGAGACAGGTGGCTTACCGTTTGTATGACTTATCTATTGTAAGTTTAGGTTATATATTTGTTTGTCTTGTCATGTTTACTAACTTATTTATGCATATTTACAAGCATAGATATATGAATTCTTTCTTGGCCTTCGTCACGCCTGTTGCCTCAATGTGGTGTATTGTGAGGACCTCTCATGAACAACATAGTGGATATCTCGTCGAGGAAGTGGTCAGCTACATCTGATACGTCACTAGCTGAGTTATAGAGATGTGGAGTGGACACCTTATGTCGATGCTCGTGCATATCACCCAGTCACATTCTTTTCTAAGAGATTGCGATGTTGTCCGAACCTCATTAGCTAGAGCGGGTGCTTCGCCAGTTGTTCCACGTCTAGTCGATCCCCCACCATTCTATCTGTGCATCAGACGATGTTTATTTGACGGAGGTTGATGCATGTGGGAGCACTTTGACGAGTATGTGTTGAGTCACGGGGGCCTGTTGTGACGGTGCTAGGTGAAGTCATGCCAGGCTACATGGAGTGGTATCACATCCATACTTATTGCCCAACTCCACAGATGTCATAGAGCATTCCACTTGGTTTGACCCTAGGAGGAGTAGAGGGTGGCATCAGAGACCGGCCACATATGATGAGTCATTGGTATGTCTTAATAAACTTGTTTTTATTATTTATTAGTTCTGTTGATGAGAATGCTTGTAAAAATCTATATTATTTCCTCATATAGGAACGTATTGCGTCTATAGATGGACATGTCCGTACCATATTTGATAGAAGATTACTAGATGAGCATTTAGAGGTTGGACGGATCTTGCATTAGATATATGCTGAGACTGGTCATGTGTGGGACCATCCTGATTACTATCGTAGCAACCATTATTTTAGTCCCGGTATAAGCCCATCTAAGAGTCCATATAACTAGTCGCATTACATTGTAATTTACGGGTGTAATATTCCAATATAATGACTAATCATGCCTCTGTCTTGAGGTAAGAGTGAATACCACAAAACAATCATATGAACTTAAACAAATAAATTTCATACATGCAATATAATCAGTTTTACAATAACTAGTCATTATATTAGAATATTACACCTGCAAATGTATAATATATTGTAACTAGCTATATAGACCCTTAGATAGGCCCACACTAGGACTAAAATAATGGCCGCTACGACAGTAATCAAGATGATCCTATACATGACCAGTCTCAGCGTATACCTGATGCAAGATCCGTCTAACATTTGAATGCTCATCTAGTAATCTTTTATCGAATATGGTATGTACATGTCTAGCTATAAACGCGATACGCTACTATATGAGGAAATAATATAGATTTTTATAGACATTATCATCAACATAACTAATAAATAACATAAACAAGTTTATTAACACATAATAGACATACCACTGACTTATCTTTGATGCCACCCTTTGCTCTTCCCAAAGTTAGACTAAGTGAGAGGCTCCATGACATGTGTGGAGCTGGGCAATAAGTATGGATGTAATATCCTGTGATACCACACTATGTTACTTGGCATAACTTCACCTGACATTGCCATAACAGGCCCTCGTGACTCAACAAATGCTCATCAAAGTACTCCCACATCACATCAACCTATGCCAAATAAACAGCACCATCTGATGCACGAATAGGAAAGCGAGGGATCGACTAAACGTGAGACAACTAGTGAAGCACCCGCTCTAGTTGATGAGGTTCGAACCACATCGCAATCTCTTAGAAAAGAATGCGATTGGGTGAAGTGGGTGATATGCGAGAGCATCGGCATAAGGTATCCACTCCACATCTCTATGTCTCAGCCAATCTAACTAGTGACATATTAGAGGTAGCTGACCACTCATTTGACGAGATATTTACCGTGCTGCTCGTAAGAAGACCTTTCAATATACACATTGAGGCGACAGGCGTGACAAAGGCCAAGGAAGTGTTCATATATTCACGCTTGTAAATATGCACAAATAAGTTAGTAAACATAATAAGACAAACAAATACATAACATAAACTTACAATGAATAAGTCATACCAATATAAGTGGTAAAAGAACACCGTGCATCTTAGCACAAATAGCATGGTAGCCCTCGCTGTATGCACTCACTTATCATTTCTAAGGTAACCGTTGATTATTCTCAGCAAACTATCAAATCGGAATGCCGCCTTCCTGTTGGCTTCGAACTCCTCAACTACAACTACAGGTGAAAGCCCCAAGATATCACACACTACCACAGCTGCATTGTCCAATGTCAGTGTTGACACAAACAAAATTACCTCCCATAAGGAGGTGCAGTAGAGATGATACCTCGTTTAGAGTAACATGTATCAGATCTTTTTGAGCAAGACCCTATGCCTACCTACAATTGACCCATTGTCTACGCTTAAAAGTCGTCGGTCAACGACGTTCCATGTAACATCTCCTAATTGAGCAATATGTAAGGGATACATGTACACCATCCACACTTATATGCATGTTCAAAGCATCTTCTAATTGAATAGCTTATATGTATGTTAATATATTAGTCATATTTACAATTTCATGTGAACAAGCATATATGCATGTTTGTGACAAGTAAAAATTTAATACTTTGCATGAACATGTGTAATTAGAATTATGTTATTTAATTCATAAAGACTAAATTGAACAAGATTTTGATAAGTGGTTGCACATTCATAAATAACCAAAAGTAGGAAACAACTAGTTGAAATGGAATGAGAGAGCTAGATTAAGCTAATTGCACTAAAAGGACCTAGCCTTAAGGGAACAAAGAAGGCAGCAGCCCATCCCCTTAAGGTTCACGCCACTCACCTTGCCCTAAGCCTCCAAGGTTTACTTTGAGTTGGTCAAAGTGCCAACCAATGGAATGGTGACACTAGTCATGACTTGTATGCATACTTCTATGATATTTATCCAAGTAATAAATGAAAAAAATTCCAAACCAAGGGGAGGCGGCAAGGCAAGGAAAAGAAAATAAAAAGGAGAGAAGAAGAGCAAGGTGTGTAAGAGAAGAAGAAGAAGAAGAAAGAGAGGAAAAAGCTTGTGTGTGAAGCCTTGGTGTTGTTGCCACTTCAACCACTTGAATCAACCATTTAAATAGTATCAAAAGAGAAAGAGAAGCTGCCATAGAGACCCTAGAAGAGAAACCCTAGAGTTTAATTCAAGCATAGGTTGTGGTTTTCTTTGTATGCTGAAAATTCTACACTTCTTACTATTGCTATTTCTTGTCACTTGTGTATTTAAATTTAATGTTATATCGCGTAATTGAATATATGCTTGATGGTTGTTTTATGGTGGTTTGGTGCCACATATATCTGCCTTAGATGGAAGTATGTAAATCCACAAGATGTTATGGGAAGAGTGTGGAGAAAGTTGTGTAACCTTGAGTTAAGTGTATGCCAAAATGGAACCAAAAGTAGCATTTATGGATAGAATGATGTATGACTGCTTCATATTGGTGATTAGTGCCAAAAATGGAGCACTAAATATGCCTCACCCTATGAACAAGCAGGGGTGCCAAAAAGGGAGCACCAACCCATGTATGCTGTCCATAAAAATCCCTAGACTTAGTTATGCCTCTTTCTTTGAAATTTCTACTAATTACTTTCAGTTGATGCCATCTTTTAACCTTGTTTGAATGGACTAACTATTGAGAAACTATTGGTTTCTCATATTATTAGTGTTGAAAATTGTATACAAGTGACAAACCACAAGAGATAACTCAGGATTGAATATGGATGTTGGTTGTGCTCTGTGTTGATTAGTGATGACCTTTATGTAATGCATTTTTGAGGATTATGTGATATAATTTGAATCATATTTAGAGCACTTTGCATTGGATATTTAGTCCATGTATATTATGAACTCATGTAACTCCTAAAGATAATAAATATAGACTAGTGTTTTCTGGCCAGTTTGAAATAAAAAATTACGAGTACCTTCAAACCACGAGATAATTACATGAAATTATTCTTCCAAGCTCATGAAACACTATATTTCATCCCTTCAAATTTTCAATAGATTTGGTTTAGCCATTTAATACAGAAAATTTTTCAAAGTTACTCCTCAGGATTTTTACCGGTAAACAGGACAATGCACAAACTTTGCTTAATTGACCCATCAAACCAACGAAATTTTGTATTAAAAATTTTACGTGTTCTGGACATATAAAACTTGTAAACTGAAATTTTTCACGATTTTTGGACATTTATACACCACGTTTTCATATTTTACAAAACAGGACAGTAAGCTGTCAAAGTCTAGAAGCTGTCCACTTGAAACCCTTACTTCAAATTTTCAATTTCCCTATTGAATTGAGATCAACGGAAGGTGTTTTCATATTTATGAAAGTTAAAATAATGTCACGTATGGGCGTTACATATCGCCGTCCCTAGTGTGGCAACAAAAGGTACCTATTAGAGCATTCACAACTATGCGTTACGTATACACATCCCCAGTGTAAGCCCCTGGGCGGAGAGCCACACTTCGCCACCGTTCACGCGTGAGAGTTCCCAAGGATCGAAAAAATCCTTTGCTTTGATACCAAAAATGTAACACCTTATATTTATGAAAGTTAAAATAATGTCACGTATGGGCGTTACATATCGCCGTCCCCAGTGTGGCAACAAAAGGTACCTATTAGAGCACTCACAACTGTGCGTTACGTATACCCATCCCCAGTGTAAGCCCTTGGGCAGAGAGCCACACTTCGCCACCGTTCACGCGTGAGAGTTCCTAGGGATCGAAAAAATCCTTTGCTCTGATACTAAAAATGTAACACCTTATTTTAACTTTCATAAATATGAAAACACCTTCCGTTGATCTCAATTCAATAGGGAAATTGAAAATTTGAAGTAAGGGTTTCAAGTGGACAGCTTCAAGACTTTGACAGCTTACTATCCTGTTTTGTAAAATATGAAAACGTGGTGTATAAATATCCAAAAATCGTGAAACGTGGACAACATACATGGGTTAGTGCTCCCTTTTTTGGCACCACTGCATGTTCATAGGGTGAGGCATATTTAGTGCCCCTTTTTGGCACTAATCACCCATATGAGGCAGTCATACATAATTCTGTTCATAGATGCCACTTTTGGTTTCATTTTGGCATACTCCTAACTCAAGGTTACACAACTTTCTTCACACTCTTCCCATAACATCTTGTGAATTTGTATACTTCCATCCAAGGCAGATATATGTGGCACAAAACCACCATAAAACAACCAACAAGCATCCATTCAAATACGCAAGATAACATTAATTTTCAATACACAAGTGACAAGAAATAGCAATAGCAAGAAGTGCAGAATTTTCAGCATACAAAGAAAACCACAACCCATGCTTGAATTAAACCAACTACCTTTTATCTTCAATTCCTTATTTGACAGCTCTAAGGTTTCTCTTCTAAGGTCTCTATGGCAGCTTCCCCTTCTCTTTTGATGCTATTTAAATGGTTGATTCAAGTGGTTGAAGCGGCAACAACACTAAGGCTTCACACACAAATTTTTTCCTCTCTTTCTTCTTCTTTCTCTTTTACATGCCTTGCTCCTCTTTTCTCCCTTTTATTTTCTTTTCTTTCCCCCCTTGCGGCCTTTGCCTTGCCGCCTCCCCTTGGTCTGGAATTTTTTAAATTTTTCTTCATTTATTACTTGCACAAATATCATAGAAATATGCATACAAGTCATGACTAGTATCACTATTCCATTAGTTGGCACTTTGACTAACTCAAAGCAAATCTTAGAGGCCTAGGGCAAGGTGAGTGGCGTGGACCTTAAGGGGATGGGCTGCTGCCTTCTTGGTTTCCTTAGGGCTAAGTCCTTTTAGTGTAATTAGCTTAATCTAATTCCCTTATTCCATTTCCATTAGTTGTTTCCTACTTTTGGTTATTTATGAATGTGCAACCACTTATTAAAATCTTGTTCAATTTAGTCCTTATGAATGAAATAACATAATTCTAATTACACATGTTCATGCAAAGTATTAAATTTCTACTTGTCACATATGCTTGCTCACATGAAGTTGTAAATATGATTAATATAACAACATACATAAAAGCTATTCAATTCAAAATATTCAATTAGGGGATGTTTTGAACATGCATATAAGTATGGATGGTGCTCATGTAACCTTACATATGGCTCAATTAGGGAATGTTACATTTTAACTCTTATATTTATGAAAACACCTTTCATTTAACTCTATCTCATAAGGAAATTACCAATTAAAGGTTTAAACCTCTTTTGGATAGCTTACTGTTTTAGACAACTTGCTGCTCTGTTTTTGTAAAATATGAAAACGTGGTGTATAAATATCTAAAAATCATGAAAAGCTCCAGATTACAAGTTTAATGTGTCTAAAACATGTGGTAAAAATTTTATACAAAATCTTGTTAGTTTGATAGGTCAATTAAGCAAAGTTTATACATTGTCTGGTTTAGCAGTGAATTTTATATTTAGTGCTCCCTTTTTGGCACTAATCACCCATATGAGGCAGTCATACATCATTCTGTCCCTAGATGTCACTTTTTGTTCTATTTTGACATACTCCTAACTCAAGGTTACACAACTTTCTCCACACTCTTCCCATAACTTCTTGTAGATTTGTATACTTCTATCTAAGGCAGATATATCTGGCACCAAACCACCATAAAATAACCAACAAGCATCCATTCAAATATGCAAGATAACATTAAATTCCAATACACAAGTGACAAGAAATGATAATAGCAAAAAGTGTAGAATTTTCAGCATACAAAGAAAACCACAATCTATGCTTGAATTAAACTAACTACCTTTTTTCTTCAATTCCTTTTTGAACAGCTCTAGGGTTTCTATGACAACTTTCCTTCTCTTTTGATACTAATTAAATAGTTGAAGTGGCAATAACACCAAGGCTTCACACACAAGCTTTTTCCTTTCTTTCTTCTTCTTCCTCTCTTACACGCCTTACTCCTCTTCTCTCCCTTTTATTTTCTTTTCTTTCTCCCCTTACAGCCCTTGCCTTGCCGTCTCCCCTTGGTCTGGAATCTTTTAAATTTTTCTTCATTTATTACTTGCATAAATATCATAGAAGTATGCATACAAGTCTTGACTAATGTCATAATTCTATTGGTTGACACTTTAACCAACTCAAAGCCAACATTGGTTACCTTGTGCATGTGAGTGGCGTGAACCCTAGGGGAGTGGGCTGCTGCCTTCTTGGCTCCCTTATGGCTAGGTCTTTTTAGTGCCACTAACTTAGTCTAGTTCCCTCATTCCATTTCAACTAGTTGTTTATTACTTTTGGTTATTTATGAATGTGCAACCAATTATCAAAATCTTGTTCAATTTAGTCTTTATGAATGAAATAACATAATTTTAATCACACATGTTCATGTAAAGTATTAAATTTCTACTTGTCACAAACATACATATATGCTTGCTCACATGAAATTGTAAATATGACTAATATAACAACATACATATAAATCATTCAATTCAAAAGATTCAATTAGGGGATACTTTGAACATGCATATAAGTATGGATGGTGCACATGTAACCTTACATATGGCTCAATTAGGGAATGTTACATTTTCTCCCCCACTTAAAAGAAATTTTGTTCTCAAAATTTATCTTACCTTAGACAACAAATCTTTCAATCAAAAGGAAATCACATAAACATATACACAACAATACATGTTTCATAACAGCACAAGTTACATCATCAACCCCAAAGATAGAATAACCAAACATACACAACAACTTTTTAAACTTTTCCTCAAGTAGTGTTCCTTAAACCTTGTGCTCTAATACATCCTCTGATTCCATAAGGGAACTTGCTAGGGTAGTTGAGGGGTTAGCCTCTAGTCAAGCAGCCACTGCAGCTAATCAAGCTGCCACTGCTCAGTTACTTCAGTAGCTCCTGCAAGGAAATCATCAAGTTAATGGAGGGGAAGGTGTTAATCAGCAGGGAAATCAACTTAATAAGTTGATGACTCAATTTAGAAAGGCCAATCCCCCATCCTTCTTTGGAGGAGCTGACCCTGATAGAGCTGAGAAATGGTTGACTCAGATTCAGAAAATACTAGGCATCTTCAAATGCACTAGTGAACAGAAGCTGATGATGGCTACATATATGTTTGAGGGGGAGGCAAAGTATTGGTGAAGAGGAGCCAAAATGCTGTTGGAAAGTAGGGGAGAGGTGATAGTTTGGGAAAATTTTGAAGGAGCCTACATGGAAAAGTATTTCCTTGAGAACATTAGAATTCAAAAGGAAACCGAATTTCTTACTTTACAGCAGGGAGACATGACAGTGGCACAATATATAACAAAATTTGAGGAGTTAACCAAGTTCTCTAAATATGCCAAGGAGAATATGAGTGAAGAATGGAAGTGTATTCACTTGCAAATGGGTTTAAAACCAGAATTAAAGGATAGAGTGGCTGTCTTAGAGATTAGAGAATATCCCAAGTTAATTAATATGTTTGGGATAGCTGAAAAGAACTATAATGCTTGCTAATTGGAGATGAGGAAGAGAGCGGAAAAGAGGTGTCAACCTCCTTTTAATGGGGCTAAAGCTGAAGGGAAGAAACCAAAGCTTCCCAAAGCTTCATCTCATTCCATAACTACCAAGGATAACCAACCTTTGGGGGAGACAGAAAATTGTCCAAAATGTGAAAAAAAATCATGAAAGTGAGCCTTGTAGATTTGGTACCGGTTTATGTTATAATTGTGGTAAACCCGGTCATCTAGCGAAGCAGTGCACCAACAAGAAGAATAGTGAAAAAACTTAGAAACAAGGAGATCTAATTTTGAGGTAAGCCAAATTTTAAGGACAAAATTTATCTTAAGAGGAGGAGAAATGTAACATCCCATAATTGAGCCATATGTAAGGTTACATGTGCACCATCCATACTTATATGCATGTTCAAAGCATCCCTAATTGAATCTTTTGAATTTAATGACTTATATATATGTTATTATATTAGTCATATTTACAACTTCATGTGAGCAAGCATATGTGCATGTTTGTGACAAGTAGAAATTTAATACTTTGCAGAACATGTGATTAGAATTATGTTATTTCATTCATAAAAACTAAATTGAACAAGATTTTGATAAATGATTGCATATTCATAAATAACCAAAAGTAAAAAACAACTAGTTGAAATGGAATGAGGGAACAAGATTAAGCTAATTGCACTAAAAGGACCTAACCCTAAGGAAACCAAGAAGGCAGTAGCCCATCCCCTTAAGGTCCACGCCACTTATCTTGCCCTAAGCCTCAAAGGTTTGCTTTAAGTTGGTCAAAGTGTTAACCAATAAAATTGTGACACTAGTCAAGACTTGTATACATACTTCTATGATATTTGTGCAAGTAATAAATAAATAAAAATTTAAAAAATTCTATACCAAGGGGAGGAGGCAGGGCAAGGGGCGAAAGAAAAGAAAATAAAAGGGAAAGAAGAGGAGCAAGGCATGTAAGAGAGGAAGAAGAAGAAAGAGAGGAAAAAGCTTGTGTGTGAAGCCTTGGTGTTGTTGCCACTTCAACCACTTAAATCAACCATTTAAATAACATCAAAAGAGAAGGGGAAACTGCCATAGAGACCCTAGAAGAAAAGCCCTAGAGCTGTCCAAGAAGGAATTGAAGATAAAAGGTAATTGGTTAAATTCAAGCATAGGTTGTGGTTTTCTTTGTATGCTGAAAATTCTACACTTTTTGCTATTACTATTTCTTGTCACTTGTGTATTAAAATTTAATGTTACATTGCGTATTTGAATGGATGTTTGTTGGATGTTTTATGGTGATTTAGTGCCACATATATCTACCTTGGATGGAAATATGCAAATCCACAAGATGTTATGGGAATAGTGTGGAGAAAGTTGTGTAACCTTGAGTTAGGGGTATGCTAAAATAGAACCAAAATTGGCATCTATGGACAGAATGATATATGATTGCCTCATATGGTTAATTAATGCAAAAAATGAAGCATTAAATATGCCTCACCCTATGATAAGCAGTGGTGCCAAAAAGGAAGCACCAACCCATGTATGCTGTCCATAAGAATCCCTAAGCTTGGTTATGCATCTTTGTTTGTAACCTCTTCAATTTACTTTCAGTTTATGTCATCCTTTAACCTTGTTTGAATGGACTAACTACTGGGAAACCCTTGATTTCTCATATTATTAGTGTTGATGACTTTATACAGGCAAACAACTCAAGGAGGTAACTCAAGATTAAATGTGGATGTTGGTTGTTTTCTGTGTTGATTAGTGATGACCTTTATGTAATGAATTTTTGAGAATTACGTGATGTAATTTTAATCATATCTAGAGCACTTTGCATTGGATATTTAGTCCATGTATATTATGTACTCATGTAACTCCTAAAGATGATAAATATAGACTAGTGTACCTTATGCTGAAATTCTGTTTTCTCACCAGCTTGAAATAATGAATTACTAGTACCTTCAAACCACGAGATAATTACATGAAATTATTCTTCCAAGCTCATAAAACACTATATTTCATCTATGCAAATTTTCAAGAGATTTGGTTAAGCCATTTAATACAGAAATTTTTTCAAAGTTACACCTCAGGATTTTTATCGGTAAACAGGACAGTGCACAAACTTTGCTTAATTGACCCATCAAATCAACGAGATTTTCTATGAAAATTTTACCACATGTTCTAGACACATTAAACTTGTAATCTGAAACTTTTCATGATTTTTAGACATTTATACACCACGTTTTCATATTTTACAAAAACAGAGCAACAAGTTGTCTAAAACAATAAGCTATCCAAAAGAGGTTTAAACCTTTAGTTGGTAATTGCTTTATGAGATAGAGTTAAATGAAAAGGTAAATCCCATTAGTTAAGGTGCTATGAAAAGGTGCAACAGAGGAAGAAGCTACATGGGAATTAGAAGACCAAATGAGGGTGGATTATCCTCACCTCTTTGTCTAAGGTAAGCTAAATTTTGAGGACAAAATTTCTTTTAAGAGGGGAAGAAATGTAACATCCCCTAATTGAGTAATATGTAAGGGATACATGTGCATTATCCATACTTATATGTATGTTCAAAGCATCCCTAATTGAATCTTTTAATTTGAATAGCTTATATGTATATTATTATATTAGTCATATTTACAACTTTATGTAAGCAAGCATATGTGCATGTTTGTGACAAGTAAAAATTTAATACTTTGCATGAACATGTATAATTAGAATTATGTTATTTCATTCATAAGGACTCAATTGAACAAGATTTTGATAAGTGGTTGCACATTTATAAATAACCAAAAGTAGGAAACAACTAGTTAAAATGGAATGAGGGAACTAGATTAAGCTAATTGCACTAAAAGGACCCAGCCTTAAGGGAACCAAGAAGGCAGCAGCCCATCCCCTTAAGGTCCACGTCACTCACCTTGCCCTAGGCCTCCAAAGTTTGTTTTAAGTTGGTCAAAGTGCTAACCAATGAAATTGTGACACTAGTCATGACTTGTATGCATACTTCTATGATATTTATGCAAGTAATAAATGAAGAAAATTTCAAACCAAGGGGAGGCGGCAAGGCAAGGGCTGCAAGGGGAGAAAGAAAAGAAAATAAAAGAGAGAGAAAAGAGAAGCAATGCGTGTAAGAGAGGAAAAAACTTGTGTGTGAAGCCTTAGTGTTGTTGCCACTTCAACCATTTTAATCAACCATTTAAATAGCATCAAAAGAGAAGGGGAAGCTGCTATAAAGACCCTAGAAGAGAAACCGTAGAGTTGTCAAAGAAGGAATTAAAGATAAAAGGTAGTTAGTTTAATTCAAGCATAAGTTGTGATTTTTTTTGTATACTGAAAATTCTGCACTTCTTGCTATTGCTATTTCTTGTCACTTGTGTATTGAAATTTAATGTTATGTTGCGTATTTAAATGGATGCTTGTTGGTTGTTTTATGGTGGTTTGGTGCCACATATATCTGCCTTGGATGGAAGTATGCAAATCCACAAGATGTTATGGGAAGAGTGTGGAGAAAATTGTGTAACCTTGAGTTAGGGGTATGCCAAAATGAAACCAAAAGTGACATCTATAGACAGAATGATGTATGATTATCTCATATGGGTGATTAGTGTCAAAAAGGGAGCACTAAATATGCCTCACCCTATGAACAAGCAAAGGTGCCAAAAAGGGAGCACCAACCCATGTATGCTGTCCATAAAAATCCCTAAACTTAGTTATGCCTCTTTTTTTGTAATTTCTTCTAATTACTTTCAGTTGATGCCATCCTTTAACCTTATTTGAATGAACTAACTATTGAAAAACTATTGGTTTCTCATATTATTAGTGTTGGAAATTTTATATAGGTGACAAACCAAAAGAAGTAACTCAGGATTTAATGTGGATGCTGGTTGTTCTTTGTGTTGATTAGTGATGACCTTTATGTAATAAATTTTTGAGAATTATGTGATGTAATTTGAATCATATCTAAAGCACTTTGCATTGGATATTTAGTCCATGTATATTATATACTCATGTAACTCCTAAAGATGATAAATATAGACTAGTGTACCTTGTGCTGAAATTCTATTTTCTGGCCAGCTTGAAATAATGAATTATTAGTACCTTCAAACCACAAGATAATTACATGAAATTATTCTTCCAAGCTAACAAAATACTATATTTCATCCCTGCAAATTTTCAAGAGATTTGGTTAAGGCATTTAATACAAAAAAATTTTCAAAGTTACCCCTAAGGATTTTTACCGGTAAACAGGACAGTGCACAAACTTTGCTTAATTGACCCATCAAACCAATGAGATTTTGTATAAAAATTTTACCATGTGTTCTATACATATGAAACTTGTAAACTAGAGTTTTTCACAATTTTTGGACATTTATACACCACGTTTCCATATTTTACAAAACAAGACAGTAAGCTGTCCACTTGAAACCCTTAGTTCAAATTTTTAATTTACCTATTGAATTGAGATCAACGAAATGTGTTTTCATATTTATAAAAGTTAAAATAAGGTGTTACATTCCACATGCTCAGGCTCTTCGTCTGCTTTAGCACTTCTGTAACTTGGGTTTTTGGTCCTAGCCATTTCTCTACAACAATGTTAAATAGTCAATTTACCATCTAATTCAAACAAATGAAGTTGGGTGAGGTGACAATGCAATTTGGGTGCCAAACAACTGTGTAGAGCTGTTTGGACTGTCAAACAGCTATGTGGAGAGTCGTTTTGCAGTCCAAGCGGCTCTATAGAGCCGTTTGACACTCCAAACAGCTCTCCACATCCGTTTTCCACTCCAAACACATCACGGATTAAGAAACGGCTCTATAGAGCCACATGGCCTGCCAAATGGATCTATAAAGTCCCGCGGCCTCCCAATTCCATTTTTAATCCATAAATGACCTCACTAAAATTTTTAAGAGTACAACATTAAAAAATAAACTTAAATTGAGACCCATACCTCCAGGTTTGTGTTGAAAATCGAAAAACAAGTGAAGATTGACCTCGTAGCTTTGGAATGAAACTTGAAGGAAGAAGAAAAAGTATAAGGGGATGGTGCTAGGGTTTCAGCGTGAGTCAGGGAAATGGAGGGGAGCTACTGATATTAAGGGTAAAATGAGAATTAAAAAAAAAAAATTAAAAAGAAGGGCGTATGGTAAAGTAAGGGGCCTTAATGAATATCTTTTAATTTATCTGTTGTTTTAGAAGTTCAAGACAACATTAATTGCTATTTTTCTAACTATATCGTCATTTTCACTAATTTTAGTTATTTTACATCATTAAATTAAATATTACTATAATAAATAAGGGTATATTAAGAAATTTAAAAAGAATTTTGATAAATTAATTACATTTTTTAATCTGGGTGCACTAGCCAAGAACAATAGATAAAATGAAATGAGAAAGGGTACTTACCACCCTTGCGGTACATCTTCATTACAAATAAACTTGTAAAATTTTATGCCCAAGCAAAGATAGATAATAAATAACAATAGCCTAAATTTTATATCCAAGTCCGATTGAATCATACACTACTTATATTAGTCTTTTCCTTAAGAAAAAAAAAAAAAAAAGAAAATGGCGCTAAACAATCAAGGATTATTTCAAAAAATTGAAAAATAGTCCAATAACTTCACGACTACACCAAACAAACGCATCAATTCAAGGTTGTTTTTTTATTTTTTATTTTTTACATAGATAGGGAAAAGAAGCATACCCAGGTTTGATCCCAGGACAAATGAACCAAAGCCTTAAGGCTCCTGGGGTTGTCATTACACCACACCCGTGGGCTCCAATTTAGGTAATCACTTAGCCATTTAATTAGGAAAGACATTGTTAACAGGATGCATCATGCAACTTCCTCCATCAACCAAAACCTTTTTAAAGCATTTTGTCTAAGAGTTACTGTTTCTTTTAGCTTCTATCCTAGGAATAATTGCACTTCCCAAGTATCATCAAGTTAATCTAAGCAGTGATACAAATTGATAGCATGCACAAAGACCACTGCATAGATCATGCCATATCAGAGAAAAAGAACTTACACAATTTGTGTACTGAATTCTCCAAGCCGGAAAACCAAGGTGGTACCTCACTGGTCCATAAACCAATAAAAGGTCAGGATCAGGCCCTCTGCTGCCTGACAATTAACCAAGATAGTTATTAATTGGTTAAGTGCTAATTTGCACAATGCTACCAATTGCATACACTACTAGAAGTGTAGAAGGAAAACACACCAATATTTTGCAGTGCCTAGTGAGGTTCTTTTAGTCCTCCAACCAAAGCTATGTCGTTTCATGTTGTCCATGAAAATCAAGTTAGCTGCTCTGGTCTGGTTACTGCCTCCTTCCCATCTGTGTAAGAAGCAATTTCCAAAGACATGTGATCTGGATCATGGAGTGTGTCAATTTCATTGGCTTTCTGCACTAGGTTTGTGCTTGGTCAGATCATGTAAGTGATAAAGTAACAGTTCCCATTGGAAGCTTGACAATGATTGCCAATCACTGACTCATCCAATTTCAATCTTCTGTAAATTAAATTTGAGACACGAGTTTCTCACGCAACAATGGATGCATAGGTATTACTTTTATCTCCACATCAATAATATTACAAAATGATTATGAGAATCATGTCAAAATCAAACTTCAAGACATCAGAAAGAAATTGGAAACCTCCGATGTAAAACCATTCTAATTTAATCTAGAAGAAGTAATCCATTGAGATTTAAATAAAGATAGGTGTATTCTCCTCACCCCTGCATCCTTGCACAAGACAAAGTCCAACTCCCACCATATGATAGAATTTGTGAATTTCTGAATTAGATGGTTAACATGGAAACTGGAAAGAGTATATAAGATGCACTAAATGCAAATGAATTCATAAACTATTGAATTGAAATTTATCAATATGCAAAGGAAGAATGTATGTGATACCTCAAAGAATTTTGCATTCTTCAATTTCTGCAATATGGCATCCTTAGACTTATTCAAGACCCCTGGAAATAAGAGTTGAAGAAGAAGAAAAGAACTCATTATAAGATTACAATAAAAAAAAAAAAAATTAGCATGACTGATTCTCCAACTCATTTATACCATCCATATAATAGAGGCATACATTCTTTACACCAATAGTATCCAGCCACTGCAAGAGCTCAACAACTTTTGAAATCTGATGAGCATCTTCACTTTCTATCACCACAGCAAGGTGCTTAAGCTTCCCTAAATGAAGAGACTTGTATCTCTTTAATACTCCACCAGAGATGAGATAGCTTTTGAACAGATTACTCATGGCTTTTATGAAGTACCATATACTGAGAATACTATGTAGAAGGTGCCATAGTAGTTGAAGCCCACAATTACCAACTTGTCCAAGCCTTAAAACCCACAATAAACATTTAAATTTTAGATTTAAAGGAAAATCATGGACTTAGTTACACAAACAAACCGGTTTAATAGCATGCCAATGCATTTTCATATTACCTGAACATCATTCTTCAGACTCATCACATTTAACAATTCGGATGAAAATTTAAATGTGAGAAGCACTTGACACACTTAAGACCACATTTCTTGAATCACCAAGACATGGTTGGCACCAGGCCTTGCATTATAACAAGTACATAAGTTATAATAAACAGGAGGATCACATGGAAACAACTTAAAAATCTTCAGTATAACATCAGAAAGATATGACTAAACCAAAAGTTCCTTATAAGGCTACACTGCAATATCAAGTGATTTATAACACCAAGAAACACACTTCACCATTCGGAATTTAATTAGCTAATAGCTAAGATATAATACCTTAATTTTACCATACTTTGACAAGGAAATCTTCCTTGCGAAAATATTAGGAGGTAGGTGTACCTACAAGTGGTATTTCCTTGCTGCCCCTCCTCTTATGCTTCTGCTTCTGAAAATGGTAACGAGATGTTAGGTGGTCCCCATGAGAGGAATTTAAGAAATCTAAGTTAGACATAAACAGATTTTCTATGAAGATTTAGCATATATGGTCTTCTGCGGTTTGGAATTTCATCTTTAAATTGAATCAATTAATAATTTATAATTTACATAGACCTGAACTTCATATCTCAACACCAGAGAAAAGATAGAGACAGAATACAGAAAAATGAGATGAAGAAGTGTGGGTAATGGCATATCTAAACACAGTGGAATGAATCAAGAAAGTTAGATATCAATTTAGATTAACTCCATAGAGTCCCACTTCTTACTTAAAAAAAAAAAAAAAAAAATTAACCAGAACTAGTTCCCTCCACACATTAATGGAACCACATAACCATTTTTCACCAAAACAGCCACAGAGAATGGGGATAATCAAGAGTTTCAGACATAATCCATAACAAATTATCATAAATTAAACATGGAGAACTCAATTATTACACCCCAATGAAGCACCATTAAACTCAGAAAAACAGTGTCCAATTTCAGAAAACCATAATCCACAGCTTGAATAAAACAGAAACAAATTTGAAAGTCATGGAGACTGTAATTATTCCTTTACTCAAACCAAACTCACAAACCAAATATGAAGCAGAGAAAGCACCGATGCTAATCAAATTGCTAAATCAGTAGATGCTCTTATGAGAACCCAAATAATATTATTCAACCATTTACTGAAACGGAAATCAAAGACCCAGAAATTCCACCATTAAGACATCAATACTGAAGGGTTAATCGAGATTACAAACTAGAAAAAAAACAAAAGCAGGACCATCAACACGTGAATCTAAAAAGTAACATCCATTTAAAGCAACCACAAGACCAGAATTTCAGAGAAGAAAGAAATAGACAGAAACAGCTAATCCATGTGATGAATATCCATCTAAGTTGAAACTTCTGCAAATTAAAATTCAACCCAAAAAAATCCCAATCATCAACAGTAGAACAATTATGAAACCTTGAAGTGAAAAAGAAAAATAAAGAACCTCATACCTGAACCACGAGAATGAATGTAGTTGGGACTTGCTCAGTTGATTATTCTAGCTTTTCACACGAGAACTCCTCAATTGCTTCTCCTTCTAGTTCATTCTTATGCACTCGATTTTCCTTCACCCTGTCTCTCTCATTCACTTCACCGAGTTATTCCTACTCAGAGCTCTCAATAACTTCAGCTCACCTGAGCCTTCTGACAGGGAACCCCCAGACCCAGAGAGCGTCTTCCAATTCCCTCAAGCCCCAGTGCACCCACACCCCAAAACAATGCTTCTACTAAATCTCAGAGTTTCGCACCTCACTCAGCTCGAGGAAGAGGTTCAAAAATCAATAAAAATTTTAAATGTATATGATTAAAATAAATATTTATATATTATTTTATGATAATTTATTATTTTATGATTAAATTTGATTTTTTTTAAAAAAATGATATAATAATATAAAAATTTATTTTTTGTTTAATTTTTTTAAAAACTTTAAGTATTTAATAAAAATTTGTTCATAATATTAAATAAATCTTTAAAATTTGTTACTCATTAAATTATGAGACAAGAGTAATGAATAAAAATTTTAACTTTATTATCTGTCAAATCACCTTATAATTCTTTATATTTTGACTTATTAAATTAATGACGATAGATCCTAATAACGATCATCAACTGACAAAATACCAACGATCCTTTTTTAAATTTATTTTTATAAATTATTTTATTATAATAAAATATCAAAATTTTATTATATATTTTTTAAAAAATAATGTAATATAAAGTATTACAATAAATTAAATAAAAATGATATTAAATTTTTATCCAGAACATTAAGTGGCAAACAATAAATAATACGAAAAGTTATACTATACCTCAACTATTTGTATTGTATTATTTTACTTATGTTATTCAGTATTGTATATTAAATGCACACCAATTTTGGAGGTATGGGGTGACTAAGTCACATTAATATTCACATTTGCGGGTGAGAATATAGTGTTGAGGGAGGGAGGAAGATGGAAGGGGTTTAAAATGTACAAGCGGTTGTTCTGAGGGTGGGAATAAATACTTTAGGGGTGCTAAAAGAAATCCTTTATATGGTCCATATGAAGGACAAATATAAGGGCCTATTCCAAAGGCCCATTTGCAATTGTAACCTGTAAGCTATTTTATAGGAGTTAAGAGTTGTTTGGTTTCTATTTTTTATTTTTTAAAATGTGTTTTTATTTCTCATTTTTATTTTTAAACATATATTTGTATGTTTTACTATATTTTCATTTTCACTTACTGTCATATTTATTTAGTTTTTAACAATTATCTTTAATGAATTTTATTAAATTATTAGTCATTTCTTGTTGAAAAGAAAATAAAAGAAGTTTAAAATTAACAAAATTGCCACTACCATTTCATTGAAAACAATTTTTCTCTGTTTTCAGTTTTCAACTCATTTTAGAAAATGTTTTCACTAGAAACTTTTCTAGTTCACTAAACCAAATATATTTTCATGTTGGATTTTATTTTAATTGGAAATGAAAACAAAAAACTCTATTTGTGTTTGGTAGAAAAATTTTAGGGTGAGGAGGTGGTGCCCAGTCTAAGATAAAAAAAAAACCTTTGTGCTCAAAAAAATATTTATAAAAAGACTCACATTTATCTCATTCTAAGAGTTGAGTGGGGCTCAAACCTACAACCTATCAAATATAAAACCTTGTCTTGCTCTGCCCAACCAACCCCCCTCCCCTTCTCTTTTTGTTTCAAACTGAGCTGACATTATTCTTGTATTGCCAATACATAAATGTTCTTCCCTTTTTTCAGGAGAATCATATGCATTTTTTGACGAGAGTTTGGTACCCTCATAATTCCTGCTTTTAGAATTAGAACCAGGTGAAGGATATGTATGATATAGACATAGTTAATTTTATTTATTTATTTATTTTCACTAGATACATATTGTTTATGAAAGTGTTTGGCCAAAGGGAATTTTGGGTCCTAGTCTTGCACAAGTTTTGACATGTAATTCCTTCCTTGCTTACATTGATTATATCCACGTAATCTAGAAAATCCTTGTATACATGAGCTGAAGCATTTGTCACATGCTCCTTTGCATTTGTCAGCTTATTTCCACTATATCTTGTCTTTCGTATTTTCTTACTGGGACTTGATTCAGGAATCATCATTATACTTCTTTCATTTTAAAATTGTTTGAATGTTTGGTAGTTGGTAAAAAGATCTCGGGAACTAAAGATAGTTGTTTGGTCTTTTCTCAACATACCTTTCAAACTTTGCTGACTTGTATGTTGTAAAGTTTATCGCTAGGGGCATAATACGCTTTGGTTAGTAATGAATTTAAGAACGTAGTACGTTACTTAGTTATTTATGTGATATGGAGGGGATAGTTTCATTGGTATACTATTTTGAGATGTGGTACGTTTTAAGTTTTGGTTCGGTTTATTATTTGGTATACCACATATTTTTTAACATGTTCAAAAGAAATTCATATTTTCTTACACAAAATGCTGCATAAAAATGGAAGGATTATGTCTCTCCTTTTTCTTTTCTTTGTTTCTAATTTTTATTTGAAGCTCTGGTTATGACACCATTAGGATTAAATATGGAAGCATTATATCTCAATTATTGGAGTTATTTGAATCTTCTACTTTCTCTATCACTATTTCTATAATTTATATCGTCTACCAAAGCTTTACATTTGTATTATTGATGTCACAACATACTTTTTAGGGCTAAAACACTACAATGAGGAACAACTTTTATTTGAAATTTTTTTAATATGGAAGCATTAGATCTCAATTATTGGAGTTATTTGAATCCTCTACTTTCTCTATCACTATTTCTATAATTTATATCTTCTACCAAAGCTTTACATTTGTATTATTGATGTCACAACATACTCTTTAGACGTAAAACGGTACGATGAGGAACAACTTTTATTTGAATTTTTTTTAATATGGAACCATTATATCTAAATTATTGTAGTTATTTGAATCTTCTACTTTCTCTATCACTATTTCTATAATTTATATCTTCTACCAAAGCTTTACATTTGTATTATTGATGTCACAACATACTCTTTAGGGGTAAAACGCTACGATAAGGAACAACTTTTATTTGAAAAATTTTTATTTTTTGAGTCATCATCAATTGTTTAAGAATTATGATACAATTGAAAATTTTATTTATTTTAAAATTTATTATTTTTTTTTGGAAAAGCATCGGAATGCAAATCAGAGATGAGTTCGGGAGTTGGTTATGTGTGAGGCACCTCAGAGCATCCATCGAAAACGGTTTACCCAAATTAGTTATGCAAAATAACGATATGACCAAAATTGTATTTCATTTATTACCAAAATAAATATTACAATCTCTAACAAAATGATGAAAAGATAAATATGTATGCATGAATCTTCTAAATAAACCTAGAGTCATTTTATCCTTTAATCACCTAGGTTAGATAATGCAAACTCAGTCTTATAAAAAACTGGACCATTTACCCTTCTATGATAAATGAGAGGCCTCGAAACAATAAAAATTCAAATACATAATAATGTGTATGCATACTAATTACAATTTTAAATTGGGGAATGAGATGCAAGAAAATGACAACGGGGTGAAAATCTTAATAATTAAACGACCAACTTATATATCTTTTTTCTTTAACTTAACCTGGATACAATAATACTAAAATAAACAAAGAAAAAGTGAATAAAATAAAATGAAAACACAAAGTGCCTTTCAACCAAGCATGATCCCATTACTTTCTCTGTTCTTTTTCTCTACTTCGAATTGCAACTCTTCTTCTTTTTTTATTTCCTTTCTTCTTTTTTCTTTTAAAGTGAGACAATAAAAAGAAAAAAAACAAAACAATAAGGAAGGCCTTTTGGCTAAGTAAGCAAATATGAAACTATTCTATTCTTTTTTTTTAAGAAAAACATAAGTCAATATATATGCAAACAACTACCAAATTAAACATTGTCAAAAAGGCGTAGACAACCAATAAGCATTTAGACAAATAAGGAGGCAGTAAAATCACACTATGAATAAAGCTCACAGATTGTCAATAAGGTCACATCTTAGACAAAAACTCACTCGAACCAAACAACTTAAATCGCATTCACTTTCTCTAGTTCAAGACTCAAAGCTCAAAAAACTCAATAATCACATATTGGAGATAACAAATGAGCCAATAATCTTAAATATTCATCAACCAAAACTCAACATAATCCACACAACCCAAACCATAGCTGGCAAACACATGTTTCAAAGCTTGAACATCAGCACAACTCATAATCAAGGGAAATAATATCCACAAAATCCTATGCCACATTACTAGTCTGCCATAAGGGCAAAATGAAATTCAAAGTGTACATTTAGATTCACAACTGAATGAAAGGAAGGGTGTAAAACATGCTTTAGTCAATAAAATGGTCTCAAAACAACTAATCTTCAAATGAGCATGCCAGTCCCCAACATCAATTAAATCAGTCCATAAAGAAAGAGATGAAACCAACACAGGGACATTAGTTCATTTTATGCTATCATGCCAAGATTCAAACAAAGAAGGAGAACTAATTCATCCTATGCTTTCTCTACCTCAACTTCAAACCCAATCATTTTATCAAGCAGTATATGTGAATCATATCAACAAATTTCATGTAAAGAACATCAGGAATACAGTGAACCAGAATGCATTGCCCAAAGGCTGGAATTATCTAATAAGACCATTCGAACAAGCAGGAAACAAAGAAAAATTAAATCAATTCAGGCCTCCTCAAAGTTAAACTACAAAAAGCTTGTGGTTCAAAGACCAAAGGCAACAGATTTTTATTCCCTTCAAGCTGGACATTATCACATTTACAGATTGTAGAATTTAATTAACATCTCAACCTTAATATCAATGAAGAAATGCAAGAAAAATTCAAGCAATTATAATAAGGAGGATACAAAACATGCAATCAGTCATTTGAAACTCCCATGCTTTTCAACCTTCAATATCTTCAATCAATAAGCATATTATACCCCAAGAAACCCCAGAAAACCCCCAAGATATATGCACCATTCAAGCTCATGAGCAAAATCATTACTATACACTTAGCATTTTTCAAACCCGAGGACAAGGAAACTCTTGTTTTCTTATATGCATACTACTACCAATATCAAGCACTATATGCTAATCAAAATGTCCTGCTTAGAAAATCAAACAATAAACCCAAAAGGAGACCAAAGATTCTTTGACAAATCCTATTGTAATTATTCTTGTACCCAATCACATCTCATAAACTAAAAACAACCCAAAAGGAGACCAAAGATTCTTTAACAAATCCTATTGTAATTATTCTTGTACCCAATCACATCTCATAAACTAAAAACAACATGAGCAATTAAACCTGGAACAAAGATATTGGTAATTTAAACCTAGAATTCCAACACAAAATATAACATGGACTGTCAACCAACACAGGGGAGTAAGAAACGTATGTGAATTACTCAAAAATCACACTCATAATTTCCCACAAACCAAGTGTTAAATACCTAGAGAATTAGCCCATTACTCACAGTAATTAAACAGAGAAATTATGGATATGAAACTGATCTAGAATGAGGAAAATAACACATAATCATCAGGTAACCAAAAATCATGATATCCAAAAACAAAACTATGCTCAGAATCGACTGGACCCAAGCATGACTTCCCCAGGCACAGTCACAACTAGACCACGTGCCTCATCACTCAAGACGTGGTCGTCGAAATCTTCCCACATAGCGTCAACCTCCGCCAAGTAGATAGGGCCATTAACTGCACACATCGGAGGAGGAGGGATCGACTAGACATGCGACAGTTGTCTCAGCACCCTTTTCTGGCTGATGCAAAAGGAAAAAAATTAGTTTGCAAGACCATAAATACAAAAACATAACCTGATCGAATAGTTGACATACTAGTAAAAGCGGTAAGCAACCAACGACTTGCCTCGCCTTGTGCCTTGTAGCATAACCGAGTTGCCTATATAGGTGGGTCAGACATATAGCTCCCCACGGCAGATCATGAATAGCATCTTCTTCCCGAAGCAGTTCTAGATAGTCGGTGCGCACAACGGTCGATGATTTGTCTGCAAAGATTGTGCAACCCAAGACAAAAAGCATTATTGCCCTTGCTGCTTGGAGCCACCGACCATAGCTCAGCTGAACGGCAATGATGTTCATCAATGACTCAAACCTGATTGCTGGCTTCCTGCATATTTCAAATTCTTCAATCACTGTTGTAGGTGGCACTCCCAACACATCTACAACCGGCCCAACCGCTTGCTCTCTGGTTAAGGTTGGGACAGAAACAAATTTACCTCCCATTGGGAGGTGTAGCAGTGATGACACATCATCTAGTGTGATGGTCATCTCCCCGATCGGTAGGTGAAACATGTAAGTATCAGTGTGCCACCTCTTGATGAATGCTACTATCAATGCCTTGTCGACCATACAGTAGTCCCAAATCACTAATGGCTTCAGCCTTAAATGCCTGACTATGTGGCGCACCTGCTCAAGCATTGTGTCATAATGTAACGTTTTTATCTTATTCCCGTGAATCATTATTTTGATCAAGGGCTGCTCCTGTTTTATGACAACACCTTATTAGTTTTATATAATATAAAAATAAAGAAATTGACATCTACACAAAAAATAGATAAGTGTGCTAACTTACTGGTTCACCCACCCATACGTGTGGTGTAATATGCCCTCTGTATCTCTTAAGTATTGAGATATCATGTAGGCCACCTGGTGCTGTAGACGTCAACAAGTCAATCCTATGTATAACCTCCATGACAGTCACGCGATCTGCTACCTCAGCATTATCTGAAGAATTTGAGTTATTGGAGGGGGAGGCAGGTCGAATATGATGAATCGGTTGGGGTTCAGCATCAACTTGTGCTTGCCTTCGGTTGACACGTTCTCTACTCTTAGAAGCTATCGGTTGACGACGACCACGTGGTTCTTCCTGCTGTCCCCGCTCTGCATCTCTAATAGATGGGTTTTTTGTCTCACCATTTTATCCTGCAACAATGTCAATTCAAATACTTTAAGATCAACTGAATGTTAACATTAGACAACAGGTGTTAAAGAACTAATTTTAACTCAAACAAATTCTAACAATTCAGTACAAGTGTTAATTTAACATAAAATTCGTGACATTAAGTAAAAATCAAAAAAGAAACAACATAAACACACTGCATCCCAAAAACGGATGTATAGGTCTATACTGGATAAAAAATGGCTCTTTGGAGCCGTTTAGAATTCAAAAAAGTTCTCAATTCCCCTCTTCCTTACTGCTTCGCTCCGCTTGCCGTTGTCCACTTTGCTTTTTTCCTTCTCTTTGCAATCCTTTTTTTTTCCCCTATACTTTCTCGCTCCTTCGTTTTTCTTTTCTTTTCTTTTTCCATTTTTCCCTTTGCTGATGTCTTTTTTTTGTTTTTCTTTTTTCTTATAATTAATTTTTAATATAAGATGGAAAGATTAAAAAAATTAATTTTTCTCATTTTTTCTTTTTATAAAAAATAAAATAAAATAAAAATATTTAGACAAAATATAATGTATCTATCCCCAAAAAAAATCTTAGGATGACCAGTCAACACCTTCAGAAAGGGTTAGGGAGCTGCTTAAGGCGCCCCCCGCTTTGTTACCCACGCCCCCCTTCATAAAAAAAAATTCAAATTTCAAAAATGCCCATGGAAACCGTAGCCCCCCTTCACTATTTCCTTCCCCCTCCCCTTCCCCTTCCCCTTCCCCTTCCCCGAGCTTCACATTTGCTCTCTGTTTCCTCCTTTTTCTCCACTTAAACCCCACTCAATCACTCCCATTCTGAAGTGAAGCATTTCCTCCTTCTTCATCGTTAGGCATTCCATTGGTGACGGTGCATTTTCTCATTGACATTGTCCTCATTTCATCTGCGAGCATCACTTGAGGTATGGGTCATGCAATTTCTTTCATTTTCACTATATTTCGTGATTGGGTACTGTTATGTTTGTGTTTTGAGTTAAAAAATCAAAGGAAAACATGGGAACTGGATTGCGGAATGGCAAATGGCTCTATGGAGACGTTGGGGCTAGAAAATGGCTGTGGAGGGCCGTTTGACAACCCCAACGGCTCCACATAGCCGTTTGCCCTTTTTTTTTAGCCATGCATGACCAAAACGGCTGTGTAGAGCCATTTGGCCTTTCCCACGCCTCTCACAACTATTTTTTCCATTTTGCTTGTGCAATTATTCTTTTACATAATTATTTCATTAAATTTGTGTCAGTGTTAGGATATTATATTATAAGTTCTTGATAAATGAACATGTACAAAATTATGAGTTTTATAATAGTTGGGTGTTAGTTGCAAAAACGGGTGTGAGCAGTCATGAGATAGGCCCAATGGTTGTGTAGAGCCGTTTAGCAGCCCAAACAGTTGTACACAGCAGTTTGGCCTATCCCACGGCTGCTCACATCCCATTTTTTTTCCATTTTTCTTGGGTAGTAATCATTTTACATAATTATAAAATCCTATTTGTCTCATTATTAGTATATTACATTAGAAATTCTTGGTAAATGAATATCTACATAAGTTTAACTTTTATACTAGTTGGGTGTTAGTTGGATTAATGAAAGAATGATACTAGAATTTTTATTTTTAACTTATGGAATATAGATTGGAATTGGTACATTGTCGTTAGCTATATTAAATGATATAAAAAAAAATTAGGATTGAGTAGATAACTACGAAACTTTGTGTAATATTTTGGTTTAATTGGTGGTAGTGAACTTGACTTGATTTGTTTTTATATGATTTAAAAATTTTTGCTTGAACTTGTTGCAGGAAAACATAACTAGAAATAAGAATCTTGCTTATAGGCATCATGAACCAGAAGAACAACAGGAGGATGTTATACGTCATCGATCGACGGTTTTCGAGCAGAGACAAAGGGTGAACTGTTGGCAAGCAAAGCGTGCTGCACTAGAGCCTCCAATTGAAAATGTAAGACAAGTGGCTCCATCGAATTAATCGGATTCTGAAAGTGAAGATGAGGGTGCAGCACGAGATTAAGTAGTGGAGGTTATTCAGAGAGCTGACATCTTAACGTCTCCATCTCCCTGTGATCTGTACGACATCTCAATGCTTAGGAGATACGATGGGCACACTGCACTTCATGTATGGGTGGGTGAGCCGGTAAGTTAACACAGTTAGAAAATTTATGTGGATATTCATTATATTTTATCTTGTTGTAATATGTAACTAACAAGCTGTTTTGACAACACAGGACCGTCCTCTATTGAAACCAATGATCCACGGTAATAAACTGCGGGCCCTTCAGTATGATGGCATACTTAAGGAGGCCCGGTATATAGTTAGACACTCGGGGTTGGAGCCACAAATATGCTTAGAGTACTCAATGGTGGACAAGGCACTCTTAGCTGCCTTTATTGAGAGGTGACATGCAGACACCAATACTTTCCACCTACCGATAGGGGAGATGACCATCAGTTTGGATGATGTGTCATCGTTGCTGCACCTCCCAATGAGAGGTAGCTTTGTTTTTGTACCGACCTTAACTATAGAGCATGCCGTAGGGCCAGTTGCTGATGTATTGGGGCTCCCACCAACAGTTGTGGTGCAAGAGTTCGAAGCATGCAGAAAGCCCACATTTCGATTTGAGGCCTTCTTGTTAATTATCATAACCCAGCTCAATGCTAGAAAGTAGGTGCATGCAGCGAGGGCGATAATGTTGTTTGTGCTGGGATGCACGGTATTTGCTAACAAGTCATCGACTGTTGTTCGAACGGACTATTTAGAGCTACTTAAGGATGTAAATGGTATTCATAACATTCCGTGGGGACTAATTTGTCTGACCCACGTCTATCAACAGCTCGGATTTGCCTCGAGGCATAGAGCAAGGCAGGTGGCAGGGTGTTTACCCCTTGTTCTAGTATGACAAGTGCATTGTAAGTTTAGGTTATGTGTTTCTTTTGTTTTGTGGTGTTGACTTACTTAGATTTTGTTTGTTTGTAGGAGTGGATTTACGAGTATTTCCCTGTCATACGCCAATCTTGTAAGCTGAATGTCTTGTATCGGGAAGACCGCCCACAAGCAGCACATTGGTCATCTCGTAGAGGGAGTGGTCACCTAGGCCCGATACGACACCAGCTAGACTATTTGAGACACCTCGATGTGGAGTGGACACCATAAGATGATGCTCGCTCTCATCATCCATTGCTCCCAGTTGCTTTCTTCTCTGGGAGGTTGTGGTTTGGGTAATGGCTTGAACCTCATTAGCCATAATGGGTTCTCAGATAGTTATCATCATCCATTTCGTTCAGTTGATGGTCTAATCTACTTGACAGAGGTGGACGCAATGTGGGAGCACTTTAACTAGCACATGTTGAGTTGCGAGGCACGTGGGCATTTTGTGACTGAGAATGGACAAGTTATGCATGACTACATGGAGTGGTATCATTGAATATCACACCCATACATGATGCCCGCCTCCACATGTGTAGTTGACCTTCCCACATGGTCAAACCCTCAGAGAATGGGAGAATGGACACAAAGGCCTAGAACTTATGATGAGTCGCTGGTATGTATGTTATATCCTAATTGACTTATAATGTTATTTTTAAGTAATTATGCTGAAATGTTTGTAAAAATACTGATTGATTGTTATTGTAGGCGCGTTTTGACAATATTGCTAGATATGTGTGCACCATTTTTGACCGGAGGTCAGTCGATGAGCATTCCGAGACTGAACGGATCTTACGTTTGATTCACACTAATACTGGTTGTGCGTGGGATGATCCACATGACTATCGCATGGGCCATCATTCCAGTTTGGATGCAGGGCCATCAAGGAGTCCACATAACTAGTTGAATGACAGTATATGTGAATTGTAATATTTTGATGTAATGACACTTTAGTATGTAAAAGTTACAACCTCTTTGTTTATATAAATTGACTTGCAAAGTTTCCTTGTTTTTTACTGGGTTTAAATTCATCTTATTGTCATTTTATGTTTAAATTGAAGAATTTTATCAATCTTCGAGAAACATATTTAACAATGGAAGCATGCACAAGATAAACAATGTTTACTTAGAAGAAATAATTACCATTTCATTTTGTTTTGCAAATAGTAAAATTTTAACTTTAATTTCCATTGTACTTCTTAACAGCCTTATACATTCGTTTAGGATTACAAATGCATTAACAAAGCACTGTGCACCAAAACGGCTGTTCAAAGCCATATGGGAAGAAAAACGGTTGTACATCGCCGTTTTGCTTACTAGACGGCTGTGTATAGCCATTTTGTTAAGGACACTTCATCTTGTGTTCTACTTTCACAAGGCTATGTTGAAATGACTTCTTTATCTTAGTGTGTTGCAGCGTGATTACAGCATGCACTGCCTCCCAACATTTGTGTAGATCCCCAGTTGATGTTTGTCATATTGTTTTCAAGCTAGCATGTGAACCCTTCACCCTGTTATAAAAAAAACAACATCATTGTCAGAGTGTAACACACATATGGCGATAGGGTGGTGTGATAATTTATGTTGTGAAATAAAAATACAGTGTTACCTATTTGTCGTGGTGTTGCCCAAATGCATCAACTTATCAGTCCAAGCTGGAATAAATCTCTCTTTGTGCAGCTTCAACCACGTATCTTCCACGTATGCAACAAAGACATCCAGTCTTCTACATGTCTTACGAAATTTTATCAAAGCAAGAAGGTATTCTTCCTCATCAGAAGCATCAGCAACTGCTTCCCACGCATCTATCACCCTTTCATACTTTGTGACATCTCAAACCGATTGCTTGCATGTTGATTCAACATTATTGTTTATGTGATAACGACATAACATATTCACTGAAGTGGTAAATACAATCTCCACATCCCTCATCAATGCAAGATCTATATCAGTAACAATCAATTGTGGACATATGTCATTCCACCAAAATAAGCCTCTCAACCTCTGAAGCGCCCATTCGAAGTTGTCGGTTCGCTCAGACTCCATGTATGAAAATCCCACTGAAAAAGTCAGCTCTGTCGATTTCACACTAACAATCTCAAGTAGTGGCAGATGATACCTGTTTGTCTTGTATGTACTATTCATCAATAGAATAACAAGAAAGGCATTCAACAACTTCACATAGTCAGGGTGCGTCCAGAAAATGTCTTTTCACAATATTTGAATCCTCATCACTCCTATACCAATATAGATATTCTAATTCATCTAAACACTTCATTAAATGCTGCATCGACGTTCGTGGTCCCTTAATCTTCAACCTTAACTACTGTCTAACATTATATATCTATTTGATTGTAGTTATGTTGTCAACATTTTTTTTCTTCAAGGATAACATGATATCTCTAGGAGGTACTCTACTCATTGTCATGTCCTCCATCATAGTTAACTCTTCCTTATTCAATCGTCTCACGTATGGATGCCTAACCAAAGACTCTACTTGAGGAGGGTTATGGTATCCACACTGCACTCTCACCTTCCACTAACCATCAGCCCATTGTCTTCCCTTCACTCTAAATGGACACCCACACTTTCTTGTTGCAGTCTCAGCCCTTGTATTGCTTTTATTTCAAGGCCTATACTTCCCCCCACGTTCACACCCTAACTTCACTTGTGCCCGCTTCCCTTCACCTTCTAACTCAGATTTAGCAATAACCACAACAAATCCCAATGACTTTGCTATTTATCTTGCCCATTTCAGAAGGTCATCTCTTGTGGCAAATGTCTATTAGCAAAAGTAACATCATCACTTACTTTTCATTGAGCTAATTATGTATTATGTTTATGTCGTTAAAAATAAAAATACATACTTCATCGATGCAGAATAGATCACTCAAGTCATCTCCCACACAAGAATGTCCACCATCTCATATTTCATGTTCATTCACCTGTCAATAGAAATTTCTATACCAATCACTAAATACGCAAAAATATTCAATAGATAGCCTAAGAATAGATTTTTAACATACCTGCTCAACTACTAAATTTGCATATCTCATAACATCTGCATCCTCAAATGGGATGTAGTCACAATTAAAATATGAATCTCTATGCATTTTGTAAGGTTATATGCGAGGAATAAAACACCAAAATCAACCAATATTTATGTATTATGTAATATTATTTTTTAGAACTACAACACCACAATCAACCAATATAGCAATAGAACCATCTGCACACATTTTATTCGCTCAATGGCCATTCAAGGATGTTGCCATGGTGAAACAGCCATTCATAGCCGTTTACTCTCAAAAACGGCTCTTCAGAGTCGTTGAGCAACATAAATGGCTGCCTACAACCGTTTTCATTAACAGGCACATCTCCAAATTGGATTTGCCCAATGGCCTTGGAGTGATGTTTACAGCCTGAAACGGCTCTCCACAGCTGTTTTTCGTTCAAAACGGCTTTGTAGAGCCGTTATGTTCCTAGAAATGCAGTCAAAGGTTTTACAGAAAAAAATAATTCCATACCTATGTATCAACTTCAAACGAAGATTGAACACCAAAATCAAATACTTTATTACTCCTTCAAACAATAAAATTCTACAAACGAGAACAATTTTCAGAATCGAAGAAAGGGATGTGCGAAGAAGATGAGGAGATGAAATGGACGAAAAGGGGGGGATGGTTTTATGAGCTCAGGGGTATTTTGGGAAGCTTGGGCAAAAATTAGGGAGGGGGGGCGCATTAAGCAGCCCCCAAAGGGGAATAGTCTCGTTAAATTTGAACATTTTAAAGTATGCTCTATCGTTGACTTCCTTGAGCTGAACCATATTTAAAAAGAATATATATAACCTTCTCTATGTGCACTATGAGGTAGTTGTTATCGCTAGAAGCACCCTGTGTTGCACCCTTCTTAGTAATCCATGGATGCGATGTGCCAAGAGTGGCCCTTCTAAAAGAGGCAATAGCCTGTCTCTTCAAGACATAGCCTTTACTCCCCCTTAAGGTAGCCGTGTAGTCTAGATCATCGCACTTCCTCAACCACAACCTAGGGTCAAAGACCTTAAATACTCCATTTCTAAGTAACATGGACAAGATGCTTGGTGAAGCATTGTGTACAAAAGCACCTAGTAACCAACAACATCCTATATGAGGCGAATCTTTGACATGGAAACTTCTTAGGGTTAAATGGCTTGGAAGGGTTTAGGCCAAGAAAACCAAACTATTGAGGTTTTAATCCATAACCTTTTCGAAGACTTCCGTAGTGACCTGAGGGAAGTTGAAAGGCCCCAACTCTAACAATTGACATGACACTCGAATAACATCTCCTACATTCTTTCCTCTTGACCACAATTAAAATTCTGTGACATTGTTTAAGTTCCTTGACACTTGATTAGAAATCATTGACCTTGTTTAACACATTCCCTAAAGCCCTTGAACCCTTTGTCCTCAATAATAGATAAAAAGGACTCACCAACTTTTTAGAAAAGCCTGTAGAAAAGAGTCATTCCTCGCTAACATGCCCTCTGCATGCTAACCAAGAGATCTCTTTCCTAGTCAAACATGCAACCCTAGTTGTCCCCAATGACCTCTCTCCTTCCGTGCTACGTGTAGATCCACTTCTACGATGTGTCCCAAGCTATCCGTTGAGCCCAAGGCTTATGTGGGTTTTTGTCCTTCCATAAATATCTTACTTCAACCCATCAGAAAATGAAACAAACTCACCATACTATCATGCTGCTCAAAGCACACCTCAACTATATTTTTCTTCATCACTCTTGCTTCACCTCTTAGAACGGCTGTCTCACCACACCTTTTCTAGTCATAGAAGTGCCACCGAAGCTATAGACCGGGGAACCATTGGCTTTGGACTTGCTTTGTGATAGACCATCTACCCTATGGTGTTCTTCATATACTTCGCTTCCCCTCTCAGGTGTACGGATTACTTGACATGTTCTTTTTTGAGTCACCTAAAAATTGGTACTTTCTTTGACCACATCTCTTCCTTAGTGTACTACAAACGCAAACACAAAATTAGCAAGTTGAGAACTTGGTTTGTTGTTGCCTTGTGAGAGTACAAATTTCAAGTTTGATGGAAACAAAATTTTGGCCAAACAAAGTTGACAGTCCATGGAAATTTAATTTCCAAAAGGAGCATTTGTTTTAGTCCGAAATTAAATTTTTACCAAACAAAGTGAAATTTAATTTTCGCAATGAGCAATTTTACTTAAATTCAATTTACGAAATTTTAATTTCCACAAAATCTAATTCATCTTACTCAAAAATTCATATTCCGAGAAAATGAAAGCTTATTTTACATAATTTAAGGTTCTAGAGAGATCACAATTTAAACTTCTGCAAAATTATTACAGTAGTTTAAGTAATTTAATCTTCCAATCAAAACCTCTGTAAAATAAAATGATGAGTTCAATGCAATTATGAGCTCCTTCTAGAGGCTGTAAAACATCCAAATGGAGCAAATTAGAGGAAGTGAGATGAAGTGACGGGGACAACAAATTCCGTGTTGGCAGCAACAACCGGAGATGAAAGGGGGTGAGAGCTGAAGTGGGAGTGGCAGTTGAAGCGGTAAAAGCATGATAGTGTATGAAAATTTTAAGATTATAGCAGGGTCATTTTGGTAATTTCATTTAAAAAAAAAAAAGTTTAAGGGAGGTGAGAAAATCAAATCAAGGAAGTGGGACTAATTTAGCCCAACAAAAAAACTAGTTCCTTTTACATCTATGTCTCGGCCTTGCTAGATCCAACAGGCAATCCTTACTGACACCTGGGCATCACGTGCCAAGCATAACGCTTTGCTTGTCTAGCAATAAATATAAAATAATATTATTATTTTATCATTATATATATATATGTTACGGCCAAGCGGTGAATCTTTTTGGGTGTCATTGGAAGTGTCCGCCCTGTTAGTGTTCTTCATATATATATTGTCTTAGAGGTGATGGGCTTTGCATGGGTTAAGCCCATGGGCTCCGGGTGGCGGCCTAGGCTATTTATATGGTTATTAATGCTTGCCCTCCAATCTTAAGGTCGGGACTTCAAGAGATCGAGTGCACGACCTGGGTATGGTGGACGAGTTATCTCGAGTTATAAGCGGTGGCCAAGCCATTGGACAGTAATACACTAATATTTTGTCTGGTCAGACGTGTCCCTATTCTAGCAATGCCTCCTTTATATACTATGAAATCAGGGAGAGATGGACTTTGTATGGGGAGTGGGCCTCGTATTGGGTTAAGCTCATGGGCTTTAGGGGGTGGTGTCGGTCCAGGCTATGGATATTAACAATATATATTTATCAATCATAATTAGTGAAATAATATTCATAAGATTTGGTCCTCATCTAACTGACGACTTTGGCAAGCCTGAAAGAACCAACTTCCATGACCTTATTTATATAGAATTTCTTTAAGGCACTTGCGTGGGCTATCTTCATCTTCAATGGAGATTGTACAAATAATTGTATAATTTATGCAACTTGAAACAATGAGTTTCACTATTAGAATACAACTCTCAAAGTTCTATGTTAACACATAGGGTGCTAGTATGGCAACCCAAAATGTGGGTTGCATAATTGATTATGTAGGTCAAATATTTATTATATGAGTTTTATATATTATAAGATGGGAAATAATAATTTCTATTTAAATTTTTTTATAAAGTTGTATTATTAAAGTGAATTATTATAAAAATGATATAAAATAATATGACATTATAGATTCATTAAAAAATAATTAAAATAAATATATATAACTTCATAAGAATTGCAGATATTTACCACTTTTATTATTGAATCTGAAGTGGGCACGCAATAAAGAAACAAACAAATAAATACAAGCCTAACAACAAGAAAGCAAAATAGCAAAGGCTTCAACAACTATACCAGTTAGTGAAAGGCTCCCAAAGGGACACGTCTAGGTCATGGGCTCAATTATTGGTGATTTTGTTCTGAACTTAATAATTGACCCATTAAGCTGTGAGGGTAGTTGATAATGAGAAACAAATTAAGGGCCTGTTTGATTTAGATGTTTTCTGTTTTCATTTCCATTAAAATCAAATTTGAAAATATGTTTGGTTAATAAATTAAAAATATTTTTATTAAAAATATTTCTTAAAATGACCTAAAATCTAAAAATAGAAAAAAATTATTTCCAAAATCGTTAGTAGCAATTTTGTTAATTTTAAATTTCTTTTATTTTTTTCAACAAGAAAAGATTAGTAGTTTAATAAAATTTATTAAAAATAATTATTAGAAATTAAATAAATATCAAAATAAATAAAATAAAAAATAAAAAAATAAACATTTTTTTGAAAATAAAATATAAAAATAAATACATTTAAAAAAATAAAAACAGAAAATGAAAAATTGAAAATGAAAACCAAAAATCCCAGCTTGTTAAAGAAAGGCGAGTGTAACTCATATAGTCCACAAAATGGGCCAAATATCTGTGCAGTACAGTGCCCACAAAGGCCAACTTAAAGTAGCATTATGTTGAAATCAATGATTCCCACATTATTTTGTCCACCTTAAGCCACTGGATTTGATATTTGATAGCATTAGGTATTTGTTTGTTTGGCTTTACAATGATTAAATTAATGAGTACCTTGTAAAGTTGCTTTGTACCATAAATGTGTTAAATGTATATCTATATATCAACACCTACTTTTATTTATAATTTTATTTTTTATTTATATCTATATTTTTTTATTCCTCTTATTTTTATTTTTATTCATAATTTTATCTCAATAAATAAATTAAAACTAGTACGTTTTCCACAAAAAAATAAGTTAGGATAACGACATAATTTTAAAAAAATAAGCTTTTAATATTTTTATATTTTAAAATTAAATTTGATCTCCTCTTTAAATATTTAAACTAATATTAAAATTTTATTATTATTGTTCTATAACAAAAAGATTCACTTTTGTATTTTTTTTACAAATAAAATTATAATAATAAATATATTCTATCTATCTCCTCTTTTACTTACAAACTAAACAAAGAAACGCATATAACCAAGTGCAATTTTAGTCATATTAATCAACATTTATATCTTTTGATCCAACAATAAAATTTTATTTCTAACAAGTAGTTTTGTTGTTTGATTAATTGGTCAAATTTTATTCTTAAAGTGGCTTGAATTTTTAATAGACTGGATAATTTATTTTTTAAATCGAATAAATACAAAATAAAAATATTACATGTCTTAAATCTATTTTTATTTATTATTTACTAGTTAATATAGAATACCTTGCCCTCTTTAAATTATGGGGTAGTGGTAAATAAGGCTAGATCCAACCATCAGTCCTTACCGACAGTGGGCCATTGTCACATGCCAAGCAAAATGTTGTCCACAACTAGTGACTCTGCCAAGTCTAAAAGATCTAACTTCGATGTTGATAACTTTTATTATTGATTCTGAAATGGGAACACAAGAAAGAACGCAAATAAATGCAAGCCTAACAAGAAAGCAAAATATCCAAGCCCTCAACAACTAAACCAACTTAGAACTGGGGGTAGGTGCAGTGGTAGAATAAAATCTTCTATCTTAAACTTATTTTATAGATTTGAGATTAGTTCAAAAGAGAAATTAATTTTACTTATAATTTTATTTTATTATTTTTAAATTAATCTCTTATGAAACAAAAATTATAATAAGTAATAATAAAAAAAACTTTATTGCATTGGGAGCTTAAGTGTGGTTGGCCCGGGTTCCGAGTTCGCCTAGTTGAGATTCTTATATCCCCTCTACCTATGAGAAAAAAAAAAAAAAAATACTACTACTAAACCAGTTATTGAGAGGGTGCCAAAGGGACACTTCTAGGTCATGGACCTCAACTGGGAAACCAAATCAAAGATGTATTTGTTCTGAACTTCCTTATCTAGCATAAAGTTCCTCCATTTTTGGTGATTTTGCCTTATCTCCTTCCCTGGCTCTTTGTCAGCATCCGCCATGATGGTCTTCACAGCTTCAACTATATCTTCTTTACGAAAATACCCATCTTCCTCTCTCCTATTTACCTCCACACCCGCCTTCAAGTCCACAGCAATGAGCTTGGAATTAAAAAACTGGTCACCCTTGAATGGTAACAGCACCAATTGACAATCACTGACCATAGCCTCTATCACAGAGCTGAACCCTGAATGGCAGATATAGCATCCAACCCTTGAATGTGCCAAAATAAGCTGCTGTTGCAACCAACCAGTGTGCACAATTCCCCTATGTTTCACTCTTTCCATAAACCCTTCTGGCAAAGCTCTTGCTAACTCCATTTTAGCGTCGAGATTGGATGGAAAATTTAGAACCAAAATGAAAGGTAATCCAGTGAGTTCTAACCCAATGGCCAGTTCTTTGATTTGATCATCACTTAGAAAAGTTTCACTTCCAAAGGAGCAGAATATGACTGACTTCGATTGAAAACCGTCTAGCCATTTGCTCCATTTTTCCTGGAGCACACCCATTGGTGGCAGAGGCTCCGGCACCAATGGACCGGCTAGGAGAATTGGTTTTCTAAATTGGGTCTCCAAGTAATCAATATAGGGCTTTTCTATTTCCTTACAACTCTTGAAAATAATAAATGAGCATTCACTGAGGCTTTGCAGAACTCTCTCATACCCAGTAATGCCTTCACCAAACTTGTGAAATAGAAACATGAAGTCCTTTGCTTCGAATGCTCTTAGCGAATGCTTGCAATTTTGAGGATACCCAATTGGGGGCTTCATAAGGTCCTCAAAAGTAATGCTTCTTCCTTGGATTCCATCAAATCTCGAAGGTACAGTTATGTAAGAATCAGAAATGGCAGAGTACACCAAGAAGTGTGCTGATTTGATTCCGAGTTCAGAAGCTAGTTTTGGAAGCCAGTTCTGGGCAAAGTCAAAGAACACAAAATGGGGTTTGAGTTCAGAGAGAAGGGACTTTATCTGAAGCTGCATCAGGTCAAGTGCTTCCATGAGATTTCCAGCCATTTCAGGTGCCAACTCTGCTGTGCTGGCCACGTTATTTGGGAGTTTTTCACTGGGTGGAAACTGAAGAGGGATTATTTGGACTTTTGGATTGAGATTGAGAGTTGATTTGATTCTGGGAATGTTTGATGGAGCTGACAAGAATGTGACTTGGACTCCATGAGAAGAGAGCTTGTTGGATAATTGCACAAATGGGCTAATGTGGCCGAAGGCAAAGAAGGGGAACATTACAACGTGAAGCTGATCGTTAGACATAGTTGACATTTTTCTCTATTTTATTGAGCTCTCTCCACTCTTCTTTCAAATGATGCTTATGGGGTTATGGAAGACAATGTTCTTGGTGCTTTTTATAGACGGTGCTATGTGCACATTTTTTTTACCCTCACTTTTACTCTTTTTGTTTTTTAATTTCCCTTTTAATTTTTTATTTACAATTCTATTTCTATAAATAAATATAAAATAAAAAAAATATACAATGGGTATACATTAGTAGTCATGCAAATGGCATTTTCTTTATATATATGCTCTACACGTGTGTGTTAGGTGACAATATTTTTTAAATGCTTTAAATAAAATACTAAAATATATCTAATACAAACCGAACTGAAACAAAACACTTGCACAAATATATGTGTCTAGTAAATGCTTTATAGCAATTTGAGTAAATGTGTTACGTCGATTAAAGCAATAGGTTAGTTACTACCTACCCATACACGAGGACACAATATTTAATGATATTTCACCACACCCTTGACTCTCATGTGTTAGAGTTCCTTCCTATTTTTATGAGAGGGGGAAAGAACTTTCAAAGCCTAAGTTAAACAAACCCCCTATAATACCCATCTAGAAAATGCAAAATGCTATGCCTATATTTATTATAATGTACACTCCCATTTACATTTATGGGAGTTTAGTTATTTGTAATTATAAAATTATAAATAAAAATAAAAGATATATATATATATAACACTATTTTTTGAATGTTTTATCTACGTCCTCCACCGTCAAATCAACCAAGTAGTGCGTGAATTCTTAAAACAAAAAAAAAAATCAATGATATATTCCAATAGAATATGCCTTTGAAATTTTAGAAATTAATTTTGTATTTTTTTTTTTTAAATTCCAATTTGCAAGTTGGCAAATGAACTTATAGTTCTTTTAACAACCTTTCAAACTAGACCTGAGGAGTCAAATAAACGTTTTAAGTTTATCTGAACATCCAAGGCAGTGGAAATTCTAGTCCCCTGGAGGTTGTGTTGGCCTTCCAAGATTATAAAGCTATAGCGTTTTGAATGTCAAGTCTTTTGAAGAAATGCAGATCCTTAAGTTTTTGTCAGTTTAGGTCTCAATGGATTCTCAAACCCCACTAAATATTACATTTTATTTAATTATTTTTTATGCAATATTACTTTGACTATTTGTGTTTTTTTTTTTTTTTTTTTTTTTTCTGTTTATTAGTGAAAAATTATATTAAGAACAAAATTGATGTATTATATTTTTTTATAATTAATAAAACTAACTAATTTTATTTTTTAATGTAATTCAGTTAAATATATCTTGTAATAATGATTTGAGTGAGTAATATTAATACTACATTTTTATATGAATTTAATATTTGATTATTTTTTCCGTATTCCCAACATTATGAGCTACCTACCAAGGGTTTAAAGTTTGCTGTGGTATTCTCAGAACTGGACCACCGGCTGGTTTGACTATAAATCGGTTTTTTCTGGTTCATATTTAAAAAGTTTGATGCAAACCAGCCATTACTAGGAAATAGTTTTTTTTTTTTCATTTGGCTCTCTCTTGAGTTGGTATGACAAAATCCTTTATTCACCAGTCTTCTTTGGATCCAGCTCCGGGCTTCTTTAGTTATCCTTTGTTATCTTTTTATTTAACTTTAAATGAATGATTCAAATTTAATTTAAAATTATATATTATGTGATATTATTTATAAATATTTTAAATAAATAATTAAATTTAGCTAATAGAAACACAACTTAGCAAAGGAGCCAAACAAGCCCTCTCCTATTTTCCCTCATCCATAGTAAAATATTTCAATTTGATGGAAACAGTTGCATGCACATACTGGGTCCCGTGCAAATGCTCAGCTGATAAAGAGGAATTTATTTCTTGGTTTTACATGAGCGGCAATATTTGCTATCTCAAAATATATTTTATAACTTGTTTTAAGGTATATTATTGATCAGTAAAATAATATTCCATATGTTTAAAATTATAAGATTGTATTACTTATTTTATATCTTTAAAGAATATAGTCAAGTGATTAAAAAAAAAAAACATTCTTTCTACGATGTCTTTATTTAATATTTTGTTTCTTGAGTCAAATATACGAGAAATTATCAAAACAAGCCTTTAAGTAAAGGTAATTTTTGAAAAAATATCATTAACTACTCCATAAAATTAAGAAATGATTTTATATTTTTAACATAAGACTTTATAAATATAACTTTATAATTTTAAATAGAAAGAGTAAAATAGTTTTACATGCATTGAATATGTACAATATTAACCAATAAAATATTTTGACACAACGTATTTGCATCCAAATATAAAGTGCATTAAATGATGACCCCAATATGATACATTTTTTTTTTTTTTTTCTAATTCCCCCACATGTATATAATTTGAAATCGAATCAATATACTTTGGTGGACATAACTTTTTACTATTAGGATCAATGCCTCTTGGTAATTTTTTTTTAATCTATTTAATTTCATATAGATTATAATGTAAAATAAAATTGAGATCTTAGAATTTCATAGAAATTTGTGTATTATATTTTGTTATTTCTTTTTAGAAGATATGCATATGACCTTGGTCTACCCAATTGAACATTGTACCGTGAGTCATTCCACTCATTGGTTTAATGACTAGTCTGGTTCTCAAAAAATCAAATAATTGCTTTTTATTTTATTTTCTCTACAAATAAGTTTCTTAATACATATTTGTCCTTTGTCACTGTAATATATGTTAGTTTTTATGATGCTTTACTTATGCTATGTAAATATCTATCTAATTAAAATGACAAGAAGGCTTTTAATTGAGAATTATAGTATAAAGTGGATATTACTTTGTTTGTATGTGATAAATTATTCATGCATTTGCCAACCCTTTATATATCAAGCTAGGAGGATTTCCTCTTAATTAATAGGGATTTGATTGTATGAAGAAAGTACAAGTCATAGGAATTGAAACTTATCATTTGTATAAAATCAATTTGTGCCTTTACATATGAATGAATGCACTACTTTAGAAATACTCTGCTATAAGTCCCTTATTATGGTCCTTATTATATATGCTATAATAGCTGTTGTTTAAATAAGCAATTTTAGGTGTGAGCATTTAGTCTAGTGGTTACGTGTGTCCTTGTCGTACGATGGAGTCTTGAGATCAAACTTGATTAGTCATGACCTAATCTCTTTCAAGTTAAGCATTCCCTTAGGTGCTCATTTATTTATTGTAGATCCCTTGTCGGATGGGGTCTATGCTTAGGTTTATCAATCCGGTAGTCGAGTTTCCAACCAATATTAGTTGAGGCTCCATCGAAAATTAAGTTTCTGCCAAAAAAAAAAAAAAAAACATTTTATGAGAGTACCTTTTAGCAAATCTTATTTAAATAAGCTCTTGGCAAATTTAGACTCATAAACCATCCCTATACTCAATCTCGTTCTTACTCTTAGAAATAGAAACTCACATTGAAGCTTGCTCTCACGACACCCAATTCTTTTTCCTCTTGATTTGGGCAGCTTCAAAATCTTACTCTCATGACACCCATTTCTTCTTCTCGCCTTTGGCCACCTGATCTCAGTTTCTGCTTGTATACTTTGTTTGCTTTAATGAGTGTTTTCTTTAGCTCAAGTATTATGAACCATGTTGTTAGGAACTCAAGCCCAAGAGGAGAGCCCAACCCAAAAGACTAGCTTATTAGGTGAGAGAGCCCCTTGGACTTAAATACCATTCCACATTACTGTGTGGAACCGATGTGGGACTCGTAACATTGCCACCCCCTCAAGAGCCGACGTCCACGGCGGCTTTCACTCTATCGACCACTGACCCGATGGCAGCCCTTTCCCTTTTTTGGCAGCTTTCACTCACCTACCAGTAGCCGATAGGTAGCCCTTTCTGTGGTCCGACTCTCAACAAGAGCACCAAATGTTAGGAACTCAAGCCCAAGAGGAGAGCCCAACTCAAAAGACTAGCCTATTAGGTGAGAGAGCCCCTTGGACTTAAATACCATTCCACATTACTGTGTGGAACCGATGTGGGACTCATAACATTGCCACCACCTCAAGAGCCGACGTCCACGGCGGCTTTCACTCTACCGACCACTGACCCGATGGCAGCCCTTTCCCTTTTTTTTGGCAGCTTCACTCACCTACCAGCAGCCGATAGGTAGCCCTTTCCGTGGTCCGACTCTCAATGAAAGCACCAAATGTTAGGAATTCAAGCCCAAGAGGAGAGCCCAACCCAAAAGACTAGCCTATTAGGTGAGAGAGCCCCTTAGACTTAAGTACCATTCCACATTACTGTGCAGAACCGATGTGGGACTCGTAACACATGTTGCTTGTGAAAACGTAAAAGGAGAAAAATCCTAGTGTTTTGGTTTCTAGTTCATGGATATTGGTCTTATTCAAGATTTTCTTCATCTCTGTTTTTGGGAACTAGAAGAGCTTGATCTTATTAGGGAAAAACTGTGTATGAATTTTTATATATTTATTCATTATGTCAAGAAAGACTTTTGACATCATATTTTTTTACAGCGAAAATTAGATAAGTGTTATTTATGAAAAAAGAGGAAGATTTTAGACGGTCGTTAATATAAAACCACTGTCTATGAGAAAGTATGAGAGATTTTAGACAGCACTTCAATCTAACCATTGTATATGAGGATTTAAAACAATTGTTTACTACTTAACCATTGTCTAATATGAACTATAGACAACAGTAATGCATGAATTGCTATCTATTGGCCTAGCAACTTTTACAGCAAAAATGAGATAAGTGTTATCTATAAAAAAGGAGGAAGATTTTAGACGGTCGTTAATATAAAACCACTGTCTATGAGAAAGTATGGGAGATTTTAGACAGCACTTCAATTCTAACCGTTGTATATGAGAAAGCACTGAGGATTTAAAACAATTGTTTACTACTTAACCATCGTCTAATATGAACTATAGACAACAGTAATGCATGAATTGTTATCTATTGGCCTAGGAACTTTTAAACTCCCACCTTGTAACTTTTGAACCTCTATCTATATAAAATAATTGAAAACAATTTCAAAAACTTTACTGATAGTTACTCGAAACAACCATTTAAAAGTTCCACCTCTCTTTTCTCCTTCAACATTGTCTTATTGTTGAGAGTTACTGGAAACAACTCTAGCATTAGCTTCTCTGTTTTGGCTTCTTCACCTTCGACAATGACCTCTTGGTTAGAGGTATAATAATAGTGGGAGCCCTATTCTTTTCGCATAATACCTATTCTTCTTCTTTGAGATTGTATCTTCAAGCACCATTTTCTAGAACTTTCAGTCTCCTCCACCTTGTCTCTGGTTACCTTTCATCTATGTCAGTACTAGCTAGCACCACCCACAACCATTATTTTTGAAGTTGTGCTTCTTCTCAGATGCGGTCGTTACTCTCTATTTGGTAAGTTATTCTTCCATTGAGCCTTTTATTTTCAATCTCTTTGATGGCTTTATGTATTTATGATTTTTTTTTTTAATCTTTTCACATAATACACATTCTTCTTCTTGGAGATTGCACCTCCAAGTATCATTTTCTACAACTTTTGATCTCCTCATCCTTGCTACCAATAGCTCTCATCTACGTCGTTACTGGCACCAGCCACAACAACTTTAAGATATGGACATGTCTTGCTATGGGTTTGAATTGGGATAATATTGTAAATGCATATAGTCAGTTGGGTTAGTTTGTAATCAGTTAGAAAGTTAGTTAGGGTTAGCTATCATATTTTATCTATAAATTCTTTCTACTGTAATTACCATATTAATTAATGCTAATTACACATTCTCTCTCATAGTTTATTCTTTACTCACGCTTCCTCTATCATAACAAGGTATCATCGCAGATTCTGAACCTGCTTTAAACCTAACCTTAATTTTTTTCCACCGTTACGTCATCTGTAGTTCGTGCTTGAAATCTTGTTTCAATGGCGATTGCTTTGTCTAGCTCTGATGATTTGACTAGAAGAGATGGATCTTCAATTGATGCCTCTAGGTTGTACTTTCTTCATTCTTCCTATTATCCTGGTTCGTTGATTGTCTTTGAGAAGTTCAATGGAAATGGCTTCAGTTCGTGGAAAAAGCCGTAGTTATTGTTTATCAGCAAAGAACAAGCTAGGATTCATCAATGGATATATTTGAAAGCCTGATTTTGCTTCTTTGTTTCTCAGTGCTTAGAACAGATGCAACTTTATAGTCATCAGTTACTTGTTGCATGTGAAAGTACAAGTAAATGTGTCCTACGGGCGGTGAATATGACACTTAAAAATTTTCGTAAATTAAAATCTTAAGTTCCATAATTAAGTACAATATATTCAGCTTGGTTTAAAATAGTCTAGGCTTAATTATGAAAACTTCACAGTTTTAAAAAGTGGTAAAATATAGAGAAGCTTAAACACAAATAATATACTAGAAGTAAGTAAATGTTAAAAATAAATAGTATAAGGAAGAGAATTGACTCAGTGATTTATAGTGGTTCGGTCATAAAAAGACCTACATCCACTCCTCTCAATCGCCTTTGAGAGAGTTATCTTCACTATATTTATTGGTTTACAGGATTCCAACAACCTTTTACAGCTACATAGCAGCTTTGTCTAAGCTTGGTTTTCCAGGATACACCAAGAACCTTTACCACTTCGAAAATGTCTCTTAAAGACTATGTCTACTCTCACTAGGGCTACAATATAGAGTATTAAGGTAGATAGCCTTTACAAGAAATATTTTGGAGATGAAGTGATCAAGTACAAAACGTGCTACTTTTTATTATTCCAGTATGCCCAATACACCAAAATGATATCCCATATGAGAGAATTGGTGTATGAAAATGAAGAAGAGAAAACAAAACTTAGAGCTTTTGAGAGTATTTGCAAATGAGGCTTTATTGTATTCTCTTATTTCTTCATCACTTTAGATATGTGTCTCCCTCTCCTTTATATAGACTTTGAGAAAAATAGCTGTTGGAGAGAAAAAAATGACTGTTGGATCATGACTAGATTTTCTCTGGAGTATTTCTCTTCTCAATGTGCTTGATTTTGTAAAGTTTGTCATATGTGTATTTGTTTTATCCTTGTGACTCTTCTTTTGATAAGCTTCCTTGGGCTGATGCACGTTGGGCCTTCTTGGTTATCCATCAATTATTTCTTACCTATGAGACAAGTGTGGGCCATTTGGCTTTTCTGTTTTCTGCTGGGTTTATGAAAAAACAGTGTTGTTGGATTGCAATGACTGTTAGACAACTTTTACACACTTAAAAGGCCATGCTTGACATTTTTTGTGGCCTAATAAAGTGAGTTGATATTACTTTGTGCAATGGACTAAGTATATAACCCATAATTAATATAAAATTGTCATTTAAGTAATTAATGATTTGACTTCTGTTGCAACACGTGAGACAGATAAAGTGAAGTTTGCAGCTTCTGCATATTTACTTTTCTCATGCCAAGTTGACTTTGTAAAATGAAAAAGGAGAAGGTTTTGCTACTATTACTTAATGGAGCACGTGAAAGGATAACCAAATTTGCATCAGAACATCAAAAACAGCTACTTAATGCTGTGTGGCAGTACATGTGAGGGAAATACAATAATTCTGCACTGCTGCATATTTCTTTCTTGTTGCAAAGGATAAAAAATTTATTTATTTAAAATAATGATTGACTTTTCCACATAATAAATTTATTTTGTAAAAGAAAAATTTTTTCTTAATAGAAAAGTTTTCTTTTTAAAAGATGTTTAACAAAAATAATTTTAAGAAAACAACCCCAAAAAATATTTTAAGAAAATATTTTTAAAAATCATAAAACACATATTTTGCAAGATAGAAATTTTTTTAATAAATTCAACAAATCTAAAAAATATTTTTCTCATTAAAATTAGAGTAAATACCTATTTTTGTCTCTTATAATTCAAACATTTATCAATTTAATCCCTCACAGTTCAATCCGTCTACCATTTTGGTCCCTCCATCATCCTCCATCTAGTTGGCTTAACAGCACCTGCTTAAGTGGCACATTAAGTGCCATGTGTGCGATTAATTGTTGATGTGGCTTAGGCATTGAATCTTCTTTTTCTTCCTGTTCAATATCATGCAAAACACTCCTTACTTGTGGTTTTTAACCTACTTCTGCTCGGAGTCTCAACATTATTTCTGTCAGTTTATGATGAGCCAATTTCAATCATGCTCCAACCTGGAGTCTTTGTCATCCTCTGTTCAGTTATTGATCTTCTTATGGTGGTAACTTCCTTCCATTTCCCTACAATGACATACACATTTGAAAGAAGTACATGGTCACCGGAGTTGTTTGGATCCATTTCAGAAAGCCTTGCCTTCACTAGCTCCACCAACTCAACATTGCCATGTATGCTACAAGCCCCAAGGAGGGTTCTCCAAATAATTGCATTAGGTGAAATTGGCATTTGACATGCAAATTCATAGGCCTTCCCTAACTTACCAGCTTGACCATACAGATCAACCATACAACCATAATGCTCAATTGCAGGTTCAATGCCATACACATTCTTCATCTTAGAGAAGTCAGCACACCCTTGCTCAACCAAGCCAGCATGACTGCAAGCATATAGAAGTGAAATGAAGGTGATACCATCTGGCGTAACTCCACACTCTTCCATCTCATGAAAAAGTTCTATTGTCTCTTCTCCACGACCATGCATTGCAAGTCCTGCTATTATCGATGTCCAATAAACAACATTCCTTCCCACTAACATGCTTTGAAAGACCAATCTAGCCATAACAACATTTCCACACCTTGAATATGTATCTATTAGAGCATTACTCACTGAAACAATCTGAAGAAATCCAGATTTCTGGATAAATCCATGTAAAATCTTCCCAAATTCAAATGCCCCAACTTGTGCACAAGCAAACAGGACCCCTGTCAAGCTTACCTCGTTTGGTCTAATTCCTTCCCGCTGCAGCTGCCTGAAAAATCCAAAAGCCTCATCGAATAAACCGTTATGAGCAAACCCAACAATCATAGTACTCCAATAAACATCGTCTTTGAGAGGCATTTCAGAAAATGCTTGTCTTGACGACTCGAGCTTACCTGCTTTGGTATACCCAGCAAGCATCACATTCCATGAGGTCAAATTTCAAATGGGCATTCGTTTAAACATATGTTCTGCACCCTCCATATCCCCACACCTAAAAGACGCAATGACAACTGCATTCCATATGACAACGTTTGGATCAGATATTTCCTCAAAAACCTGTCTTGCAGAGTGCACGTTTCCACATTCCGCATACATACTTATCAGAGTTGTCCCAACAAAAATGTGGCTGTCCAGCCCATGACATAAAGCCTGACCATGCAACTGTAAGCAAGCTCTCAAAGACCTACAATTAGCAACAACTTTGAGTGTAAATATGAAAGAGAAACTATCCGGGAGAACAATGGATTGTTGGCACATTTTGACGAAAGTATGAAGGGAATCGCTAGTAGTTTCAGACTCAGCAAGTCCTCGAATAAGCGTGTTATACATAAAAGCATCTGGGTTAGGAGATTGCTGGAGTAGACAGCGAGCATAGTGGAGAGCATCGGAGATGGAAACTGCGCAAAGGAGATGGAGCTTGCCAATAACTAAGGGATTAGTATAAAGGCCATTCTTGTAGACATAGGCATGTATTTACTTTGCCGATTTCAGGCTCTTGCACTTACTCAACAGGAAAAGGCATAACTGTTGCGAGTTGCTCATTTCATCTCAAAAAAAGCCACGTTAACAATTAATGCACACAGCACTTAACGTGCTAGGTGCCGTTGACCCAACTAAACGGAAGATGACGGAGGGATCAAAATGGTAGACAGATTGAAGTGTGAGGGACTTATTTGATAAAGATAAAATGTGAGAGATTAAATTAATAAAAGTTTGAAGTATAAGAGATTAAAATAAATATTTATTCTTAAAATTAATTAAAAATTTATAAAAATTCTGTTTGAGCTAAGAGCATGCTCTCCTGAAGGAGACGGCGAAAAGTGTGATTTTCTTGTCTAACGCTGAAGAGATTTGGACGGGGTTAGTTTAGCATTTTGAGAAAGTCAATGGTGCTCAAATCTTCCAAACTCAAAAGGAGTTGTATACTATTACTCAGGGAACCGATTCGGTACCGTCGTAATTTACAAATAGTCGTCGAATTTGGGACGAACTGAGCATTCTACAACCAATTCCAGACTCTTCATGTGGAAGCTCAAGAGCGTTGGCAAAATTCTTGGACAATTAGAAGTTGTTCTAGTTCTTGATGGGATTAAACGAGTCATTTGGTGTTGTCAGAGCCTATATTCTGCTCATGGCTCCTCTACCAGGCCTATCTTAAGCTGGTTCATGAAGAAACATAGAGACAAATTGCTTCTCCTAGTGTTCCTTTCTCTTTTGATTCTGCGGCCATGTTTGCTCCTTCAATCAAGAACTGTAATCCTCCACGTTTTGATTCTTTTAAGAGGCCAAATGTCATCTGTAACTACAATAAAAAGCCTGGTCACACCAAGAATAAGTGCTACAGGATGAATGGATTCCCACCAGATTTCAAGTTTACTAAGGGAAGAAAGTTCTTAGGGTCAGTTCAATCAAATGTTTCTGAAGATGTCATACTAGTAACTCTGCAGACCATTTCCCCTGAGCAATACAATAAATTGCTGAGCCTCTTGAATAATCTGAAACCTGCTAACCAAGCTAACCAGACCCCTGTTGCTACTGATAAACTTCACAGGTAACATCAATGCCTCTTCTAATCTCTCAACTGTTTCTTACATATGGATAGTTGATACAGGGGCTTCTGATCATTTGTGTCATGATAAGCATGCTTTTGTTAATTTGATTGAGGCTAAAATTCCTTATTCTGTGTCTTTATCCAATAGTGAAATTGCTACTGTAAGATTTATTGGTTCAGTTGCTATTTTTTCTGGTTTAGTGGCTACAAATGTTCTTTACGTTCCTTCTTTTCGACTTAGCTTACTATCTATCATTAAATTCACCTCTCAATTCAATGCCATGTTTCTTTCTCTAATATTGATTGTTGCATACAAGCCCCTTTTTTAAAGAGGGCGATTCCCCTTGGTAAACAGTTTGGTGGCTTGTACATGTTTCATCCAAGTTCAAGTCCTTCCAATTTCTTTTCCAATCATTCTATTGTCAATTCCATTTATAACAGTTCTACTATAAATATTGAAACTACTCTCTGGCATCTAAGATTAGGCTATATACCTTTGTACAAATTACATCATTTACCTGAAAAAATCTTGAATAACTATAAAGATACTACTTCATCTCCTTGTCTCATTTGTTCTCAGTCCAGACAGCGTAGATTGCCTTTTCCAATTACTACTTCATTTACTTTTGCACCTCTTGATCTTTTACATGTTGATGTATGGGGTCCTTATAGGATTCCTGCATATTCAGGACATAGGTATTTCATTACACTAGTGGATGACTTTACTCGTAATACTTCTTGGATGCATCTTCTATCCAACAAAGCCTATGCCTTTTCTGTTCTGAAATCCTTTGTTCTTATAATACAAACTCAATTCCAAAAAGTGATTACGGTCATAAGAACTGATAATGCTTGGGAACTTGATCATAGTTCTGCTGGTCAATCCTTCTTTTCTTCCCTAGGAATAGTACATCACTCTTCTTCCCCTCACACACCACAACAAAATTCGGTGGTTGAATGCAAACATAAACATTTACTTGAGGTCTCATGTGCTTGACTTTTTTAATCTGGGTTACCTAAGGCATTTTAGGTTGAATGTGTGCTCACAGCTACTTTCCTAACAAACAGATATCCCTCTCTAGTCTTGAACCACAAAACACCTTATGAACTATTTTTCAATAAACCTCCCTCATTTACTCACCTAAAACCCTTTGGGTGTTTTTTCTTTGTCACTGCCGTCCCTAGAGATAGTGATAAGTTTAGCCCTCATTCTTTTTCAGCAATCTTCATTGGATATCCTTATGGCAGAAAAGCTTATAGAGTCCTTAATCTTCACACTAACAAAATCTCAGTCACACGTAATGCCATTTTTCATGAACATATATTGACATTTGTTCAAAAGTCCCTTATGATTCTTAGTATTTACCTTTGCCACTTCCTTCCCATGAAGATCACTCTAGTAATCCTGATCAAAGTCCTCCAGTATCTTTACCTAGTCCTACAGAGTCTTCATCTCCCACTTTACCATCATTATCCATTGATTCTCCCATAAATGACCATCTACATCTCCTGCTCATCATTCAGTCATCAATAGTTCTAAGCCGGTAGCTCCTATTAACAGTGAACCTTTGAGAAGGTTACATAGATCAATTAAACCTCCAATTAAATTACAGGACTATGTTTGTGGCTCTGCCCTAATACATGATAATGAGGCTCTCCTTGGTGTATGTCATCAAATCATCACAAATGTTTGTACTACTCATAAAGCTGTTTTTTTCAATGCCTTATCTACCACTGATCAGCAACTGCTCGCAAGTTTACTTAATGATCATGAGCCCCAATCTTATAAAGAAGCTGTAGGTCACCCTAAATAGGAAGAAGCCATGACAAAAGAGTTTGAGGCTTTAGAGGCCAATAGGACATGGGAGGTTGTCAAGTTGCCAAAAGGGAAGAAACTAATAGGGTGTCGATGGGTGTACAAAATTAAGAGGAGGCTTGATGGCATAATTGAGAGATTCAAAGCTAGATTAGTTGTTGAAGGTTTCACACAAAAGGAAGGCATCGACTTTGTTGAAACTTTCTCCCCTATTGTTAATTTTACTACAATCAGATCTATCATTACAGTTGTTGTCAAGAGGCAATGGCCCATTTTTCAGTTTGATGTGAACAATGCATTCTTACACGGGGACTTGTATGAAGAAATATACATGAAACCTCCTCCAGGCATGCAGTTAAGTGATTCATCATTAGTTTGCCATTTGAGAAAGTCACTCTATGGTTTGAAACAAGCTTCTAGGTAGTGGTATGCCAAGTTATTCGCCAATCTCAAACAATGAGGCTACCAGCATTCTCCTTATGATTATGCTCTTTTCATCAAGTCTACTTCTTCAACTCTTGTCATAGTTGTAGTTTATGTCGATGACTTGTTAGTCACTAGAAGTGAGACACTTGAAATCTAGTTACTGAAGGAATTCTTAGATGACACATTTAAAATAAAGACCTTGGCACTATTCATTATTTCCTTGGGCTCGAATTTTCTACTTCAGATCAGGGTATGATCATCACCCAAAGGAAATACACTTTGGATCTCTGTGTAGAGTTTAATGCAAACAAATTGGCTCAAGTTGCAACGCCTTTCTCTGCCAATATAGATCTTGTTCATGACATGCATGATCCTTTTGATGACCCCACCATCTATCGAAAACTCATTGGCAAACTAAACTTCCTCCTTCATACCAGACCAGACATAGCCTTCACAGTGTAGTACCTCAGTCAATTTAATCAAAAACCATGTCAAGCTCACTTCCAAGTAGCACTGCATGTCCTTCAGTACCTACACTCATACCCAGTCCAAGGTCTTCTCATGAACAATTGCCCTGATTTTTCTTTGTTTGCATTTTGTGATTCTGACTAGGCATCTTGCAAACTAACCAAAAGATCTGTTAATAGGTTCTATATTCTTTTGGGTGGAAGTCCTATTTCTTGGAAATCTTAAAAATAACTTACTATTTCATTATCATCTGCTGAAGCAGAATACAGATCTATGAGGTGAGTAACCATTGTATTAGCTTGGCTCAACAGACTCTTGTCTGAATTTCATCTTTCCAACATCACTCCCATGCCTCTGAAGTGTGACAATCAAGCAGCCATATACATTGCTTGCAATCTTTTGTTTCGCGAGCGCACCAGGCATATTGATATAGATTGCCATTATGTATGAAAACAACTCCTTCAAGGCCTCATCTCCATCAGTCATTTTCCCACTGCTATTCAATTTGCTGACATTATGACCAAACCTCTCCCTAGCCCATTATGGCATAACAAGTCTACATTTCCCACTCACACATAATGAGACAGGTTACATAAAAACCTTCATATCATCTTGAGCTTTCATACGCGGTGCATTGTCGTGATTGCATGGGCATGACATCATCATCTTAGATGTTTGTACTAAAAAACCTTTCGTAGGTCTAGCACAAAACAACCTTGCTTCTTCGTATTTGTATTGTACCTCGCATGCTTAGATTAACCCATATACACTCCCTATTAGGTAATCTGATGCCATATAAGCTTCTTTTGTAAGCTCAGATTATATAAGCTTCGATGATGCTAGATCTCTCCTAAAGTAATATTTGGTGTCTATATTATTGGTCTTGTTTTAGTACTTTAGATCCTTTGTAAAGGCTATGGCTGCCTAACTATCATAGTTTATCAAGATTTGGCTTAGCTTTTCTCCATAGATACCCAAGTCTTCAATGAATTTCTTTAGCTTAATAGCCTATTGTAATGCTAGAGAACATGCCACAAACTTTGCTTCTATATTTGACAATGCAATTATGTCTACTTCTTGTTGCACCATTATATGATGCCATTATTCACCAAGAATAAGTACCTCGAAGTTGACTTTTGTTCATCTAAATCTCTTACCCAATTTGTATCAGAGTACCCACCAAGCAAGAATCATTTCCATGATAACATAGCATAAATCAATTTGCCGCGGTAGCTGCTGAATCTTCTACTGGCACATGGACAACTGTGATTTCTTTCAAGTATCTTAGGATCCTTTTGACAATTTTCTAGTGTTTTTGTCTAGGCTTTGACTAGCATATGCTTATGAGTCCAATCACATGACAAATATTTGATCAGGCACAAATCATTGTTTACATATGGCTACCTATCACACTAGAGTAAAGAACTCTTCATCTTATTAGAAAAGATAAACTAGTTTCTATGAATAATCTCTGGAGATCTTAACTCCAACAATGGAATCTGCTTCACCCATGTCTTTCATCTCGAAGTTTGAAGATAGCCATGATTGAATCCAGATTGTTCCCAGTTAATAGTATATCACCCGCTAACGGGATAATATTATTAAAATTGTCTTCAAACCGCCATATGCAGACACAATTGTCTTCATCAATCATTTTGAAATCATACGAGGTCACAACTTTGTGAAACCTTAAATAATTGTTTGGATGATCTTTTTACAAACTTTGCTCTCTTGACCTACTTGTATTAAACCTAGTTGTTGTTCCATGTAGATTTATTTATTCGGTTCACCATTTAGGAATTTTGTTTTCACATTCATCTAGTGTAATTCCAAATTTAGACTTGCAACTATTCATAGTCTATCCTTTCCTAATGTATATACCCCTTTACAACTGATCGGGCTTTATATCTTTTAGTTGATCGATACGCTTTTCTCTTAATCTTGAGAACCCACTTGTTCCCAATTGCCTTTCAGCCAACTGGTAGGTCAACTAACTCTCGGACATCGTTAGTTCTCATTGAATCCATCTCTTCCTGCATTGCTTTCTTGCCTTATATATTCATATAGCAGGACAAGATAGTGCTTCTTGCATAGTTCTAGCTTCTTCATCTTCATGAGATGTGACCACGAGGATTGATCCTTCAATAGGGAAGTGCTTTTTGGGTATTTTCCCTCCCGTGCAATTCTATTGTTGGATTTCTTGTTATATCGATTCCAAGTTAAGAATCCTCATTGATTATCATAGAACTCTCACTCAAATTAGCAGGTAATCCTTATAAGTTCCCACTAGGATCAAATGCATAAGCTTTTATATTATCCTTTTGATTTTGCATCTCACAAAAAAAAAAAAAAATACAACTTGGTTAACATCTTCTTTGCTAGGAAATTCATTTTCAAGCGTCCTTGATTCTTTGATGGTGCCAATCTCAGAATGTGTGGGAAGCAGGAAAGACAAATAAAATTAGAACATTAGAGAACCAAGAAACGAATGGGGTTGAAAAGAGAGATTGTATTTCTGAGTTATTTACATAATAATCATTGCCTTATATAGAGTAGGATCTACTAGCTAGAGTACAATTGTCAACTAATTGTATTTACAGGCTAGCATAATTAACTTAAATCAGTTATAAACTAACTTTATATTAGAGATGAATTAAATGGTTCTCCTTCATCCAACACCCCACGCATGGTCAAAGATCGTGCAAACACTGTGAGCTTGGATTTGTTGAGAAGAAATGACATTGTAGATAATGGTTTAGTTAGAATGTTAGCAATCGAGGCCGAGGCTAGTAGATGAGACAATACATGATTGTTGAGTAGCTTTTCCCTAACAAAATGGTAGTCCACTTCTATATGTTTGGTTTGAGTGTGCAACATAGATTCACAACTAAAAAAGAGGTGCTGAGATTATCATATAGTAATAAGGGAGGACGTGGAAAAGATATGTGCAATTCTATCAATAAAAACTTTATCTACTGTAGCTCAGAAGCAACATTAGCCAGGCCTTTATACTCTGCTTCAGTACTCAATCTTGCAACAACCTTTTGTTTGCTTGCAATCCAAGGAACACTTCATAGCCACTGGTACTACATGTCTCAGGGCATCCAACCCCAGTCAGAGTCTATATAAGCTAAAAGAAAAAAACTTGAACTTTTCCTAAGAGTCACACCATGAGTTACAGTGCCATTTGGATAATGAAGAACTCTCTTGCAAGCTTTCAAATGCTCATCAGTGGGGGAGCTCATAAACTAACATAACCTATTAATAGCATATGCAATTTCTAGCCTCGTGATAGTATAATATTGAAGTGCTCCCACCACTTGCCTGTAGCTGAAAGATTTAGAAGGGGCTTGCCATGTTCAGGTAACAATATTTTAGAGCTCACTATAGGAGTGGCTATTAGGTTAGAGTTCTCCAAACCTATTATGGTTAACAAGTCCAAAATGTACTTTGTTTAAGACATATGAATGAAGTGAGGCTGGAAGTGACTTTCAATGCCCAAAAATTAGTGTAATCGTCCTAGATCTTTGAGAGCAAAATAGGAATTCAATGCTTTAATCAGCTGTTCCAATAGAGTACTGTTGGAACCTGTCAAGATGATATCGTCCACATAAACAAGAGATAAATGGTATGTTCAACAGACTTGAAGGCAAACAAAGAATGAACAGAAATTATGCAATGAAAACCCCAAGCTACAGGAGTATTTTTAGCTTAGTGAACTAGGCTCTAGGGGCCTATTTTAGACCATATAAGGCTCTTTTAAGTTTGCACATATGATTAGGATAGGCTAGACTCTCAAATCCCTGTGGTTGTCTCATATACACTTCCTCATGCAAATCACCATTGAGGAAGGCATTATTGACATCTAGTTGCCTAAGAGGCCATCCTTTGTGTAAGGCAACTGCAAGTATGATTCTAATTTTGGCTAGCTTCACATCAGGGCTGTATGTTTCAAAGTAATCCTAAAACCCTGAGCAACTAGTCTAGCTTTACACCTTTCTACACTCCCATCTAATTTTTCCAAGTTTACAAACCCATTTGCATCCAACCGCATTCTTATCAAAGGGGCATGGCACTAATTCCCATGTGTTGTTTCGTTGAAGAGCCTAAAATTCAACAAGCATTGCTTCTTGCGAGCATGGATGTTAAGCTGCTTGTTTGAAGGTATTGGGCTCAGTAAGCTTGCTATAAGAAACAACAACTAACACCTCAGGTTTAAAAATACCATTTTTAGCTCATGTCACCATTGGATGTCTAGACTGTAATAGAGAGACATCCCTTTGTTCAGAAGATGCAGTAGAACAGCTAGCATAATTGGAATTGTATCTCAACTGTCAGATGAAGACTGAGTAGTGGTAGAGCTTGAAGACATGTCACGCCTTCTAACAGCTGTTGTAGGACTAGATGAGTCACGAGAGAGAGGCTCAATAGGAGGAGTAGAGGGCTTGTTATCAGTAGAGGGAGTTGTGTTGTCCTCAGGGCAATGACCAGACATACTGGGAAGGACAACATGTATGAAGGTTTGTTGAGACAGACTAGTCACTGAGCTTTCTAAAGATACCATTTTAAAGGGAAATATATGTTCAGCAAAATTTACATGACATGAAACAATATGCGTCTTGTCACCATCTCAAGACAAAGAAACCCTTTATAATTTTGACTATAACCAAGAAAAGCACATAAGGCAGACTTATCATCTAGTTTATGTTTATTATGTTTGCAGATATGGAAAGCACAGACATCCGAAACTACGAAGCAAAGTACTATCTAGCAGCCTTTAATACAACAGATAATAAGGAGACTTGCCATCCAAAACTGGTGTAGGAAGCATATTAATTAGAAAGATAGCAGTTTGAAAAGCATAATCCCAATACCTTTGTGACATACCAGTAGTTTGTAGTAAGAGCCCAACTTCAACATGTCGATTTTTTCTCTCAACACGTTCATTTTGCTTAGGAGTGTAAGGGCAAGAAAGATGATGAACCATGCCACATGATTTGATAAACTCAGGAAGAGCCAAAACTCCACCCTCATCATCTGTTAGAACAGCTTTAATATGACAACCAAATTGCTTCTGAATCATGACGAAAAAATGCTTAAACACTTTCATAGTCTAATCTTTAGTTTTAAGAAATATAACCATGTAAATCTAGTAGCACCATCAACAGTCAACAAGAAGTAATGAGCACCATTAACTGAATTATCTCTTATCTATCCTTCATATATTCTTCACTCGACCATTTTTTTTTTTCCTTCAAATTCACCATCATTCTCTTTTTTCACAGCCTAAATGAATTTTTGCCCAGAAACCACAAGACGCATTGCAATCTCCACCACCATCAAAATTTGTCTCACTTCCAAAGCAAATGCTTATTATTGAATAGGGTCTTTGAGAGTTATGCCAATTTAATACCCGTGTTTATCCACATAGCATCCTTTGCCAATTTCTTCCTCTCTAAGGCCTTATTCACCATTTCTCTAACATTAAACAAGTCCAGTGCCTCCCTCACAGCTGAACCTGTAATTGTTTGTTGTTTATCGAAGAAGGGCAATCATCAAAACTCCACCTTGATAAAAGGCCTCCAATTGCTGGGTGAGATAGTACTAAAACCAACTTGATAAAAGGCCTTTTCTTTTATATTTTATCTTTGTTTCAAAACTTGGAGGAATGCCTTGTCACAATTGTTTAAAAAATGGACTGGTCCGACTGATTCAACCGATGGCCCGGCTAATTCAAGTGATGGAGCTGGAAACCGGACACTAGGTCGATCCGATTCTATATATTATACCATTTCTACAATTCAATCGATTAAAAACCGGTTAACTTCTGGTAAAACTTAAAAAAAAAAAAAAACTTATCCGGTCAAACCTATTAAAACAGTTCTAGATTTAGAAAATAAAAAAAATAAAAATATTACTAAAATGAAAATACTTTAGGCACACATAATCATGTGTACCACAAACTTCCCGAGTAGCCTTTCAGCCACTCTCAAGAGGCATGACTCATTAGATGGGGGCCTTTAGTATAAATAGATGTGAGGGCAAAAGAGGACTTCATACTCGAGCGATGTAGGACTATTAAAAAAAAGAAAAGAAAAGAAGCTCTAGCCTTAACAGCCAACCATATAACTTCTAACTTCAAATCTCCCACCATAACTTTCACAAAATTGTTTTCTTTCAATAAAATCATATTTAATTTATTTATAATTTATAATGCTAATTATTTAAAATAATATTCTCCTTTTATCTTAACAAAATACTATAAAACTAGTAAAAATGTGCCTATGAACTAAACCATCCAAGCAAGTGATCCTGGTTTTGAATGTTGAGTACACTTTATAACCAAGCCTATGCATCTTACTAAAACTTGATGCTTTAATCTTATTTAGAACAGCAACAGTTCAATTCTAAATTTTATCCCTTGAATTCTTAAAATATATATCCTAAATATCACATATTCATGTACAAACTAAAAAGTATTTTATAATATAAACAATTTTTTTTATCACCCTATAATATAGACAATTAAGTACTCTTTTTTTGTATATGTAATAATTAATGCTAAGAATATATAAAAATAAAAATTCAAATAGATGAACCTTATATATCCTTGTGTTTTTTATTTATCTAACAAATATATAAAATGTATATATTTTTCTTTATACAAAAATAAAATAAATTATACTTATTTTTCATGTAATATATATTTTAAATATTTTATAATTTTTCTAGTTGAACCGATGAATCGACGGTTGAACCAGTGAACTGATGGCTTCTCCAAGTCTGATTTTTAAAACATTGCTTGTCACTGTCACCGGAGAAAACTTGAGCAAGTGCGGTGGAAGGAAAAATCATTGGGGTAAAGGTAATGGCAGAGAAGAGAAATGCTTTTTGAGAAACATATGCATATCACATGCTTTTTAATGAATTAATCTCAATCATTAGATTTGATTGAAAATGGAAGGCTAAGATGAAGAGTGGGTTTGAAGACTTACCGTCAGAAGTAACGGATCCTTCCTTTTATATATATCTATATTTGTTTTTACTAGCCCATTATGGGTGTAACGGTCTACATGCGATAAAGCATTGACGCTCCTTGTCCAGTGGATCGCCTATTTGAAGAGAAAGACAATTTTTATTTTGTAACTGCTGTATCTTTACGCACCCATTATTTTTGTAACTACTATTTCTGAGGGTTGTTCTCCTTGGCACTTTTATAAATCTACACTTATACAACAAACACAAATAAGAATCCTCTTCATTAAATTCAATTTGAATTATGAGCTTTAGTAATTAACTAAACACAATTTTGTGTGTGTATTTTTGAAAGAAGGGCTAGCACATCTTAGTATTTTGTTTGACTTCATTCAATTACAATCCTAAGAAAAACGTTTAGAAGTTCAAAATGTTCCTTTGATAGGAACTAATTGACAAATTAGTAGAGCCTTTTATTGAGTCTGAACCTTGAGATTCTTGGAGTACATTTAGAAACCCCTTGTTTATTTTTCTTGCATCATTCTTTTTCGTTTGGGTACCGTACAAAGTAAAACTCTAAAGCATGGATGCACCAAACTTGAACACACCTCCTAGCAACAATAAGAAGAATTCAAGAATTTAAAAACACATCACTGGACACATTAGGCCCTTATTGACTATTTGATAAAAGATTAACTGCAACCTTGCTAAAACAACATTAGCATCTTCTTCATATCTTTCTTCTCAAGCATGGATCTTAGTGACATGTTTCCTGTGCAAATCCAATATTTCAAGGGAAATAGGCTCAAACGAAATTATTTATCAATAGTTCTGAGAAAATACAAAATATCATGCATGTAAAAGAGGTAATCCTATATATGGAAACTTACATTGGGGAAGCTTTAAGGCGAGCTTTGACTGCTGCTGAAGTGAATAGGGGATCAGGAAAAATTGGATCTTTATCACAATTGTTTGCAACGTTTTGGCAATCTACGAATTCCTTGCTTTGATTGTCCAAACACTGTATGACCTCCGAGAGGTAAACATTGCCAACTCTATCAGTCTCACAGACAATGTCCACCATCAACTTTGTAGCTTTTCTAATAGCAGTTAGAATCCTGTCTGCCTTATATGAACTTCCATTGGCAACAATACCTGAGATCACATTCTCCCCATGTTAATGCTTTTGTTTGTGGTTGAAATGCTGATATATGATTACTTGAATGTAATAATTATGCATACCTGCATTGGTCAAGATTTGGTACAGATTATGGGATTGTCTGAGGTTCATTGCTTTCGATATATAACCTTCAGCCAACATTATGTCTGCAGCGCATGATCCATATGTTTCCCATTGATTTTTCCACAATTTCTTGCTATCTTGGAAATTATATGTTGATAAATCTGGCCAGAACTTGAGCAGGTCAACTTTGTGGGTTGTAATCTGTATCATGAGAGTATATACCAGCAATGTTGAGAAAAACAAACTTGTAATTGAAGATATGGAGATTTAATGATAAAAGAACAAATCAAAATTTCCTTGAAAAGGAAGTCCTTACTATCTTGTCTGTCAAATAATTAGTTGTCTTGCAGTTTTCCATCACCTCTCCATCGCTGTTCACTGCCCAAAGGCCATTGATGGTGAAATATTGCGGCACAGAAGGTCTGCAATAGTGATCGTTTGTCAAGCAGTATGAGTTTGGCCATATTAGTGATATTTTGAAAAGATCAGTTTTGGAATCCTGTCCTGCACAGGACAAAACTCCAACAAAGAACAAAACCAAAACGAACTCACACTTCATCATATTCTTGGCAAAATAAGCTAATTAGTTTTGTTGTATGTGAGATTGTAAACTCTATGGATACAGCCTTTTATAGAATTCTCTTGCTGAAGATATTTTGTTTCGTAATTCTTTAATTAGCTAGCCCGATAAGTTGAGTCAAGACTACATTAAGATATTTCTGAGTGGAATTCTTTCTTTTTTTTTTGTTCAACGACAAAAGTATAGTAAAAAATTTAGTCTCACCACTTTATTATTATATTAATCTCAAGCCAGTGCGCTAAACTTAAATTAAACTACGCGGGGCCAATACTTTTCGGACTGGTGAGGATAATTTCCATTATACATGGTCAAATGCTCTTTCCTTAACTTTTGATTTTAGATTTCAGAGTCCCGTCAAGGACTTTTATAACACAAAATAGTTACTCATTGCTCACTAATTTCTATTTCTATCCCTTTTCGCTTTACACTGTTTATTCTGCTTTTTTAATTTCATATTCTAATTTGTCAGTGATTAGAAGAAAGATAATTATACACAAGAAAACCAATAAAACTAGCACTTATCTACAAATGTCTAATATTTACCTTTTGGTTCATTAATAGTTATTACATGGATTAATTTTACAATAATACATGATAATATATGTAGGAGAAGAAAATTTTAATAGGAAAATATCTTCTACGAGGCCATTTTCCAAGATGAATGTTATCAAAAGCGGGATCAGAAATAAGATGAAAGATGGTTTTCTTGCTAATTGTTTGATTATTCATACCGAGAGAGGAATTATTAAACATTTCATGTAAAATCTATTAATATTGATGATTTTATTATAAGAATAAGTTAACAAGCTAGATCTCAACAAATGTATTTATTCAATTTTATTAATTTTTATTTATTATTGAGAGAATTTTATAGTATCTTTGGCCACATATGTCTTTAATGATAAGACAAGCTCGAAAGCAAGCAGTAAACTTAGATATAATTCCCACCGAAATCAAAGATTAAAAATAAATAAATATGATGAAATTAACCAATTTTGAATAGTGTAAATTGCCAATGTATTTGTGATAGAAATCGTCAACAGATTAAGGTGCATGGTCAGATACATTGAAATATCGAAAAAGTTAATGCTCAAGAAATTAACTAACTAAATACTTCTCAGTTGGACCCTTGCCTTCCTACTAAGTGGAGGACAATACTGAAAAGGAGTAGAAGGCTGAGTTGGCTAACCAACCAAACCAAATGTTCTTCTATCTACCCAAGGAAGTGATAGTAAGACTTCATCAGGATGGAAAACTTCAATTCACTTATAGTCTCCTTCCTGGAATGAAGACGATACTCCCCGTAAATCAATTGTAAAGGGATTAAGAGTGATCTAATAATGAGGAGTTTGGGTAGTTTTCCAAGTTGTTGAATTCATACTTACTTGATGTCATACGTAACTAAAAGAAAAAAAAAAAAAAATCAGTTGTGACGATGTATTATATCCTATACTGTCCTTTTAGCAAATAGTTGGCTACAAAACGTTTGGTGGAGGATCACAAGCTGTAGTCTGAAACTGGGATTTTGGAAGGTATATTGAGAAGTTTTCAACTGTATTATTAAACTTTGTGAAAAGTTTCGTCCCCTAATGTTTCTGTAACAGTTTTGGAGCAGTTTTATAAGAATTTTTTATTGTATAAGAGAGAAGAGTTTACTTCTATTTGCCTCTGTACCTTTGATTTGTAATTTTGATCTTTATAGTGAAGATCTGTTGCTACCCGTAGATACAGCATGATTTGTGTGAACCTTCTAATTCTTGTGTGGTTTTTCTGTGCTTATGTTTGATTTCTTGATTGATTACCATAAAAATAATGAAAATACAAATAAAAATTCTAGAAAGAAAAATAGAAAAGAAAATACGAAGAAAAAGCAAGTGGACATAATACTCAAAGAAAACTCACTAATTCCACACACCCCCCCCCCCCCCCCCCCCCCAAACCAAAAAAAACAGGGATAGTTAAGATAAGTTTATTATTGTAGAAACATTCTCCCTTAGGGCTGATATTAAGAACTAATGTAGTCCTTATTAATTTTTTTTTTTTAAATTTTGGCCAACTATTAATATTTAAATAAGAAATATTAATTAATATAAAAAAATTAATGAATTTTAATGTAATTAATAGAAGTAGTAATAACATCTAGCTTAAGAGTTTAACATTTAATGTTTTATGATTTTAGAGTTTAATGTTTAAGTTTTGAGAGCATAGAATTTACTATTTATGTTTTAGGAATGAGTGATGAGAGGGAATGTAATTAGTATAAGAGGGAGAAAAAAAAAAGTAGTGAGATTTTAATGTGATTAATAGGCTCTAATTCTTAGCATCAGCCCTAAAAGAGTAGTAACATCTGATATTAGAAGTACCCATTATTAAAATGTGCTTCTATATTGTACTTCTTTTATCTCATATTTTTTTTTATCGTTTGAGAGATTTTTGTCCTCAAAACTATTAAATTTTAAGACTTTCAAAGTAATAAAACTTATTTTTTTTATGTATATCTTTATTTAATTTATGATAATTTATTATATCTTTTTAAATTACACCATATTTAAAAAAATTAAATAAAAATATTACAATCAATATATTGCACTATTTAATAATGTTTTAATCTATGTACTAAAACCTTAAATAACAAAATATTTGGATAGGAGGGAATTTCTAACAAAGCCATTTAGAACCAACAACATTCAAAAGAAACGGCAAATGCTAACCTACGTACACCAAATCTAAAAGGATTTTTCTTCGATGTTATATTTTCAGTTGACTTGAATGACTTCTCTCATAAGGTAGATATACTTACAACTTTGTTTATGAATAGATGGCAAAGTTGAAGTTTTTGTCCCACCCCCAGTAGTTAGTGCGTCTAAATATCAAGATTTTCAAGAAATCATAAAAGGCGCAATTTCCTGCAAACAATAAACATTACGCACTTAGTTGCAACTTGTTTGCATCATATGAGAACTGTTTGGAACTTGTATTTTAAAACTCAAGCCACACTTCAAAAGGTTATTCTTTCTTTTCTAATTTTCTCGTATAAAGTTATAAGATAAAGTTATAAGATTATATGCATTATTTCTGTGATGTTTTTATTTAATATTATCTCTTAAATTAAATGTATAAAAATTTATTAAAATAAAATTTTAAATAAAAGAATTCTTTAAAAAAATATTATTAACTACTTCATAAAATCAAAAAAATAACTTTATATTTTTAAGCATAAAACTTTATAAATATAGCCTTATAATTTTAAATAGAGAGAGTATCATTTTACACAACTAAAATATATTGGATTCAAGGAATTACTCAGTGTGTTATTCTTGCAACTGTTTTATTGCGATGGCACCCCTGTTGAGGCTAAGGAGTTTAATCCTAGGGAGCAAAACTCTTTTAACCTTGCACCCATGGGAGTCATAAATCTACTCTTAACTATAATGTATTCATATAGACCTCAATCGCTGAATAAATAAGTTGTTTCAATTTCATCTTTATTTTTCTAGATCTTAATCTTTATATGCCCGAAACTGAAAGATGTATAAGCAGGGTTCCGATAACTTTTAGAAAACAATTTTAATGGTGTTTTATGTATTTTAGTTAGAAATATAAGCTTAATGTTTTGTGATTGATAAACACTATTTCATTCTATTGTTTTCTTAATTACCTACTCAACAAAGTGATAGTACAACTCCAGGAAGGTGAAGATCAATCGGTTCTAGCCTCTTTCCTGGAAAGAAGACGATACTCCCCTAACAAAGCCATTCAGCACCCAACAAGATTTGAAGGAAACACAAAATGCAAACTTACTAATATAAAACAGTAGGCGAAACTGATGTGAAACGAGGAGAAAGAAAAAAAAAAAAATCTTAAGATACTGTTTTAAGCAAGATACTCCCTAAAATAAACTAAGAGTACTCTTTTAAGATAAGATACTTCCTTAACTAGACTCGGATACTTTCTGAAAAATAATGTTCATAATATATTAATTCATCAAAAGTTCATTAATGATTACAAAATAAACCTATTTGTGGACAAAATAACCAAACACTCAAAGTAATAAAATACTATTATTCTAGGGGCTAGAATAAGATATCTCAACATGTAATAAAAAGCCCAACCTAAAATAAAATCACAATATAAAAGCAAACTCTAATTAAAACCTCCAAAAAAAAAAAAAAACATAATTTTATTTTACATCGCCTACTTACCCCAAAAATCTAAAAGGATTCTTCTTCATGGGTATTTTTTAAAATGAGTCGAACGACTTCTATCTTAGATAGTTGAAGATTTTGTGCAGATGACAAAGTTCAAGGTTTTGTCCCACCGCACTAGATAGTGCCCAGATATTTCAAGATTTTGAAAGAATATTCCAAGTACTATATTATTTGATGAAGAAATAATATATCTTTTCAAGTCAATCCTTTCTTTTCCTTGTAAGTTGTTTACTTGGTTGCCTCTTCTTTTTGGTATGGATTAATAAATTGGCCCAAATTCCTTCATAATGATCATTCCTCAAATAAGGACTATGGTCTTCATTGGAACCACCATCATGTGAACGAGATGTCTTAACAAAAAGATCATCGTCAACATCTTAATAGTCATCAAAAGGTACTCATCACTCTTTTTTCTTTTTATCAAGAGAACAGTTGACCATTTCTTATCTACTGTGTTAGTGACAAAAATACACTTGCTACACTTGACATGCTAAAATAAATGGCTCGTCTTTGTACCCAACTTTATTAAGATCTACCTATACAAACCTCATATCATCAATCCAAAGGTTATTATTGTTATGAGCCCACTTGTATTAGATTATGGGCTCCCAAAACTCAGTGTAATCCAACTCGTATGTGTTAAATGACCTTGAAGTATGACATTTTTGCATATATGGAGTTTCTATCCTTGACACTAGAGATATGCATGGATTAAGCTACAAGAGTGACATCACTATTCTACATTGTATTTCAGTCATATTGTTTTTTTTTTTTTTAATAAAATGTGTACCCATTAATCACGTAACTGGTGTAAGAAATATGTATGTACTTGGGCCATTTGCTAACCATCTCAATTTTCAAAAATGGAGCCAACGGGTTCCATATCCAACTCCCTAAAAATCTCTTTCTTTGTTAATGTATAAAAAATGAATTGTGTTCTTTTGATACCCAATTTTTTATTTCTATTTGAGTTCCTCTCCTCAATATGACCTTGTGTCTTTTAGCATATGACTCAACCTTTTCAGTGTTGTGTAGAACATATAAGTGCCCTTGTTTCCATTATCTATTTATTGTGTTATGTATGTATGTATATATGGAAAAAAATAAGTAAAAGTATAAAAAGAAAAGTTATGAAATTGATGGAGATTGAATCAAGTGTTGTTTTGATGTCAATTTAGGAGAAAAGGAAATAAGAGTGAGAGCTTGAATCAATGTGTATTAATGTGTTAGTCTTTGTGCTCGAACTCATACTTCAATGTCTTGTAGTTTCTTTGGTCTTTTACCCTATCATATATCCATTTTATCCTACCTATACCTTAGCTTCTTCATATCCTTAAAAGCAGTCCTTTGAGTGACATTTACATTCTTGTGAGATCTTTCATTGTTCATATATGTTTCCTTTTCAAATTGTTTGGCTAGTTTTTTGAGAAGAACTGTTGGCATGACTAGGTATGATCTTCATTTCTATATCTTAAATGCCTAACGATGTATATTTCTATTTAGGAGAGATTTATTTTAGTTCTATATTTTGCTTGAGGACAAGCAAAAACTTAATTGTGAACGGATTTGATATTGGTATATTAGACTATGTTTTATCATGGTTTTAATACTTGTTTTCCTCTATATTTGAGTATATTTATGCATAGATTTGATACTTAATTGCTTCATATTTATAAATCAAATTTTAATTACCCAAGTAGAGCCAAAGAGAAGACAAATGATGAACTTTTATTGAATATATTTCAAGATTTGCAAGCATACGCGCTAGACACAAGCCGTGGGCCAACCCATGTTGCAGTCAAAAAGTCGTACGTTCATGTTTAAGCCATGCACAACGTCCTATTGAAGTGCACAATCAGGTGCACTCCCATTGTTTAGGGTGTAAGAGGTTTGTTTTGGTGTAGTTTGAGCAAAAAAATATATTGAACCAATATAGGTGGTTTGAAAAAAACATAAATTGACATTGTTTTGACAGTTCGAGAGTTGAGACGGTTTGGGACAATCTAACAGTAGTTTGAACTATCAGTTAAGTGCGATTCGGTCACATTCCCACCCATTGTATGCCCGGTGTAGAGTTTGTGGGTCATGAGATTATTTGTTTTAGAGATCATATCATGAATTGTGCTTTTTAGTTTTTTGGAGAGGTCCAACTTGTGATTTGAGAGCATGGCTAAGAGTAGATTTTTGGGCTCAGCTCTGAGAAGGGAAGTTGTGCTATTGCTAATGTGGTTTGGGTTGCAAGAGATCCACAGGATTGGATTGATTCTCTTGTGTGGGATTAGTGAGAGGAACTTTCTTCCTCAATACTTTTATAAATCCACACTTGTACGACAAAGAAAATATGAATCCTTTTCATCAAACTCAATTTGAATTGACTTGGAGTAATTTAACTGAAATTCTATTATGTGTGTGTATATATATTACAAAAAAAATTTGTATATGTTATTATTTCGTTTGACTTTGCTTGATTATTGCATTAATAAATATTAGAAAGTCAAAAAATTTATAATAGAGACTAATTGAGAAAGAAAAATGTGTGCACTACATTTATATGTCTCATGTTTTGTTATTATTTGTAGAGGTAAAATTATAAATAAAATATAGAAAAAAAGTCTAAAAAATGAATATACTGTACACAAAATGTATAACAGAACCTTGAGAATCATGTTTATTTTTATTGCAACATTAATCTTTTCCATTTGTGTAGGTAACATACAAGTAAAACTAAAAGAGAGTTGCACCGAATTGGAACACACCCTCCTAACAACAATAAGAAGAAATTAAGAATTTAGAAAACACATTGTTGGACACATTAGGCCATTATTGTCTATTTGATCTAGAATTAACTGCAACCTTGCTAAAACAACATTAGCTTCTTCTTCATTTGTGTCTCCTCAAGCATGGATCTTAGTGACACGTTTCCTGTAAAGAAATCCAATATTTTAGTGAAATATACTAAAATATTTTATTTACAAATAGTTAGGAAAATCTATACAAAATAACATGTATGTATAAAAGGAAATCCTGTATATTATTATGGCAACTTACATGGGGGAAGCATTGCGGCGGGCTTTGACTGCTGCTGAAGTGAACAACGGATCAGGAAAAATTGGATCTTTATCACAGTTGTTTGCCTTGTTTTCGCAATCTACGAATTCTTTGCCATGATTGTCTAGACATTGAATGACCTCCGAGAGGTAAACATTGCCAACTCTATCAGTCTCACAAACAATGTCCACCATGAACTTTGTAGATTTTCTAATAGCAGTTAGAACCCTGTCTGCCTTATACGAACTTCCATTGGCCACAATACCTGAGATCACATTCTTCCCATGTTAATGTTTTTGTTTGTGGTTGAAATGCTGATATGTGATTACTTGAATGTAATAATTATGCATACCTGCATTGGTCAAGATTTGGTACAGATTATGGGATTGTCTGAGGTTCATTGCTTTCGATATATAACCTTCTGCCAACATTAAGTCTGCAGCGCATGATCCATATGTTTCCCATTGGCTTTTCCACAATTTCTTGCTATCTTGGAAATTATATGTTGATAAATCGGGCCAGAACTTCAGCAGGTCAACTTTGTTGGTTGTAATCTGTATAGAAGTATATACAAGCAAAGTTGAGAAAAACATAGTTGCAATTGAAGATTTAATGATAAAAAAATGTCAAAATTAGGAAGTACTTACTATCTTGTCTGTCAAATAATAACTTGTTTTGCAGTTTTCCATCACCTCGCCATCGCTCCCCACAGCCCAAAGGCCATTGATGGTGAAATATTGCGGCACAGAAGGTCTGCAATCGTGATCATTTGTCAAGCAGTATGAGTTTGGCCATACAAGTGATATTTTGAAACTATCAACTTTGGAATATTCCTGTCCTGCACAGGACAGAACTCCAGCAAAGAACAATGCCAAAAGGAACTCGCACTTCATCTTATTCTTCTTCAAGAAGCTTATCAGTTCAATTGAATTTGAGTTGCAGGCTGCATGCATACAGCCTTTTATAGAATTCTCTGGCCCAAGATATTCGTTGGCTTATTAGTTTTTTAATTAGCTTGCCTAATAAATTTTGACTCAAGTCTACACTAAGATATTTTTTTGAATAGAATTTCTTTCTTGTTCTTAAGTATAGTCAAATTTAGTGGCTGAAAATTTTCCAGTCTCACTTTAATCTCTAATCAGTGCCACAAAACTTTTATTAAATCGTGTCAAGTCATACTCCCACTATTGATAGCTATTAGACTTCATGTTTCACCTAAAGGACTTTTCCATTACTAAAAAGTTTCTGTACTCACAATTTTATTAGAAGCTTGTTAACATTTAGAAATTATTTTTAGGTATTTTTTTTCCTTTTTATTTTTACCCTCTTTTCACCTTACACTATTTATGTAGTGTTTTTTGATATCATCTTTTCCTATTGTAATTTGTTAGTGATTAGAAGGAAGTTGAGTATACACTAGAAAAGCAATAAATGTAGGAAGGACTTGTCAACAATGTCTAACATTTCACTTCATCATTACAAAATAAAAATAAGTGATACCTATATTTATTAAGATTTTACAATTTCAATAGAATTTAACAATTTGTGAAAGACCCAAATGACAAAGTTAACCAATTTGTGATACTAATTGTCAACAGATTATGGTCCACTATCATATTCAATGAAGATGCATGTATTAATGAATAGGGGAGAAATTTCCAGTGTAAATACCAGCAAAGATCCAACTTTGGTCCATCACTTGAAAGAGCGTAAAAGTTAATTAATGGTCAAGAAAGTAACTCAATATTATTCTCATGTGGACCGTTAGCTTTCCACTAAAGGGAGAATAACAATGAAGGAATAGAAGGCGGATATGATAAAGAACTGCCAAATCAAATGTTCTATCACCTACCCAACAAAGTGATAGCACGACATTTTCAGGAAGGCAACAGTCTCCTTCTTGGAACGAAGACTTCCCTCTATGAATTAATTGTGGAGAAGTCTTGTATATTAGATTGCAGATTCTATCTGTTAGGTATTTTGAGAATTTTCTGTGGCAGTTTTGAAGGAATTTTATTGGAGAGCACTGTTTCTAGAAAGATAGAACTTGAGAGATTTTTTCTTTTCTTAATCTTTTCTTGTTTTGTCTCTGCATATGTAATTTGCAACAGTGTATCATAGTGAAGATCTATCGCCACCCATGGACATAGCACAAGAACTCCTACTGTTGCTTTTATGTACTTAATTATGCTTTATTTTTTGGTAGACCAAATAACCATGTGGACATAGTACTCCAAGAACACTCATTAATTTCTCCAAGAAAAGTAAAACATATTTAATACTTCAACCGTTCTAGTTCTAAAACTATTGCAGTTTAAGGAATCATTAAACTATTACACATGGAAAAAGGATAAAGAAATCATTAATTAGTATAATATCTTGATTATAATATATTCATTTAATCCACACTATTTCATTTAATATCTTCTCAATATCCCATATTTAAGAGAGGACGAATGGGCTACCTTTACCTTCATTTAATCAAGGGTACAGATAGATAATGAAATTTGACACTTCTGAATTTCAAAAACTGCATCAATGGAAGGAATAAAATATTACTTCCTCTGGTTCTTTTTATAGAAACAATTTTTTTTGTCATGAGTCGAGTTTGGTAAAATATTCCATTTGTAACTCCATTTGCATCATTATTTTAATAGTTTTTTACTAATCCCAAACTTATGAGACATAATTTGGGACAGATAATTGGATGGAGGATGTTGTTCCTTTTCTTTAAGCCCTTTCAACCAAAACACATAATTTAAGAAAAATTATTAAATTTAGTTAATGTATTGGTCTTTAAAAAAAATTACACAACTTTTCAACTTTATCCCTATTTAAACTTAAACTTTACATTAATCAAAATTTTGAAATTAAAAGGACTAATATGAAATAATAATAATAATAAATACTTTTAAAACTTTACAAAAGGACTTATATTGAGCAGTATAAAAAATTTCTAGAAAGGGCTTTATAAATCGGACCAAATGAAGTATTAAAAAACACATGGATTATGAAAGTAATTCAACATCTAACAAAACGATTTAACACCCAACAACATTTGAAGGACGTGGGGTTTGGTCTAGTAGTTTACCACCTCCTCCAAGGGACCGCAAGTTTCAACTCCTACCTATTGTTAGATTTGCCAAATCAATTATTTTAGATAATATTGACACTTTTCATCTCTATGCTAATCTCGTCTTTTGTTCAAGAATGAAACACATCTCCATAAATTATCATTTTGTTCATGAGCTCATAGCAGGCAAATCATACGATGTATCTCATGTTCCTTCTACCCATAAACTTGCCGATCTACTAACTAAACTACTTCTTGCTACTTGCTTCACACTAATTAAAGTCCAAGATTATTGTCTTTGATCACTCCACCATCACGATGGAGCATAAAGGTACTATTGTTAGACTCTTAGCCATTGTTAGGGGACAAAGATACATGGCTATTGTGACTACCATAAGGAGCAGCTCTCCTTTTTCCACAAACACCTTCCTAGCACTCTCTATCAAGCTTAATGGAGATAACTACTTTCTATGGAGATCTACAGACCACGATGCTCTCTGCATTGGAGGTTTTTGATATGGACGGCTTTGTCACAAAGAACTACCCTTACCTCTCCTCAACACACTACTACGGTATATCGAGTAACATCAACCAACGGAGTTTACACCGACTGAAGAAGAAGGATTGCCTCATCCTTCTGTGGATTAAGTCCCTTATCAATGAAAAGGTTCTCAACAACGTGGCTCGATCTACTATGTCCAAGGAGGTGTGGGAGATGATAGAAAAGATCATCTACTCCCTAACACTCACCAAGAGTTCACTTTCTATGGTGCAGCATGTGGAAAAGAAAGCCAATCTTGCAGGCACCCTCATTACACTTTAGCATCAGGTTTCAGAGGATGATCTGGTAAACTTTCCATGGCCTTGACATGGAATACCACTCCTTTCACACAGCTATCAATACAAGAAAGGATCCAATCACTGTGGATGAACTCTTGAGAATGCTCCTCCAAGAGGAAGAGAAGGTGGAACAATCCAAAGCTGGTCCTATTGTGCCTAATGTTATCCACAGGAATTCAAATAAGCATGCTAGACAAGACAACAAGCCACGACATGGCAGGTTTTCTCAACTCCCACCTGCATCAGGATCTCAATCACGCAACAGTGGCTCAAGTAAGCAACAACACCCCAAGCCTCGCAAATAGTCCCAAATCTACAACAGACTTGGCCACTATGCTATAGGGTGTTACCAAGGCTTTAATCATGCATATACCATTGAAAAACCATCGGAAGATTTTAGCAATGGTAGATGCACCTTAATCCTCAAATGACCAAAATTGGCATGTTAATTCTGGTGCTTCGAATCATCTCACTTTCTGGGAAGATCAACGCACAATTGGCAAAGGTATGAGCCTTCCTATCTAGCACACTAGCACTTCCACTCTAGGAAAAACTACTTTAAATCATATTCTTCATGTCCCACATATTACCAAAAATCTCCTTAGTGTCTCCCAACTAGTTTAGGACAATAATGTTGACATTGAATTTCATGTTGACAAATGCCTTATTAAGACCATGCAAGGACATTTGATACTGTAATTGGAAATTTACCAAGGGCTTTACAAATTGCCGCATCACCAAACCATAAAACCGAAGCATACTCTTATTGGGGAGAAAACTTCACTTCAAGGATGGCACAACTCCTAGTGAGAAAATTGTTTGTCGAACTGTGTCTAGTTTTCAACTTCCTTTATTGTCCAATAAGTCCTTTCATGTGTGTTGTCCACGACAAATGGGCAAGAGTCACAAACTACCTCTTTCTAATCCACATGTGTCATTTAGGTCACCTTTTAATTTATTTTTTATTCAGATGTATGGGGCCCTGCCCTTGTGTCTTCAATTCATGGCAATGTTTATTTCATACAATTTCTTGATGATCATACTAAATTTATTTGGTTTTATTTCTTGCACTCCAAATCACAATTTTTCAATATTTTCAAACATTTCAAAATTATGGTAGAAATGTCATTTAATACTAAGATTCAAGCCCTTACAAACCAACTGGGGGAAAATATCGAAATGTTTCCATTTTCATAAACACCTTGGGCATTCAATATCGTATATCTTGTCTTCACACTCATGACTAAATGGTGCACCTGAACGACAACATTAAGATATTTTTCAGAAAGGATTGACACTTCTTCCTCATTCTCACTTATCGTTTATCTATTGGGAACATGCTTTTCACATTGCTACTTATCTCATGAATCACCTTACCGCACCAATCCTAAATTACAAATCCCCCTATCAGGTCTTGTACAACAAACCACCAGATTACAGCTTTCTCAAAACCTTTGGGTGCTTTTGTTATCCTTTTCTTCATCCCCATAACAAACACAAACTTGGAATATCGATCTTAACCTTGTGTCTCTTTGCTGCATGGCATGTCATTTTTAATAAAAATGAATTTCCCAATTGGCACCAAGAACTGACTAGAGACTGTCCCACAACATTCACCAAAAACCCCATCCACACAATCTACCTCAATGGTGTCATCTGAATCTCTCTTACACTTTAGCATGTTTAGATCCCAGAAAATGCCCAGCCAATGCTATTCCCCCTTCAGATTCACCTATGCCTCCAACCTATACAACCCAAAATCAAAGCACTTCCCAATTTATTAACCCACCACTTACCCATCTCTGACCATCTGATGCATCTACTCACTCCATGGCCACTCAAGCCAAATCTAACAAACTTAAACCAAAAGCATTTCTAGCCACCAAGCATATGTTTCTACCATTCTCTAATCAGCTTATCTAACCCACCACATATCAACAGGCCTCCAACATCCAATTTGGGTTAGTGCCATGGTACAAGAGTATGAAGCTCTACTCTATAACCACACCTAGGATTTGGTACCGCTAACATTATTGGCTCCAAGTGGATTTATCGTATCAAACGAGAGGCTAATGGTGCAGTGGAGTTCTTTAAAGTGCGTCTTGTGGCTGTGTCCAGTGGCTCAGTGATTCACTCAAGAGGCTAGTATTGATTTCTTTGACACTTTTAGTCCAGTTGTAAAACCCACTACCATTCAGCTTATGATCAATATTGTACTCCCATTGGGTTGGTCCTTAAAACAACTAGATGTCAATAATACATTTTCTACATGATGACATCAATGAAACAACCTTAGGGATTTGAGCACTCCAAATATCCTCACTTTGTATTTCGTCTTTGTAAGGTTATTTATGGTCTCAAACAAGCACCGAGAGCTTGGTTCATGAAATTTTAAATGTTCTCTCTCACAAGCCCGGTACATTAGGGACATTCTTATTCATACCAAAATGGACGGGGCCAAGCTCATTGGTTCTCCTGCCTCTACAGGTTCGTAGCTTACATAGTATGGCACAAGCATAGATGATCCTCAATTATTTCATAGTGTGGTTGGAGCACTCTAGTATGCTACCATTACCCGACCTGAGATCTCTTATGTAGTTAATAAAGTTTGTCAGTTCATGTACAACCTACAGTTCATCATTGGAAAGTAGTGAAGCGTATCCTTTGATATTTGAAGCATACGCCTACACATCGTCTCTTCTTTCAAGCCGCCTTTCGTCTGGATTTGTTCTAGTTTATTTGGAGAGTACTATGCATACATGAACTCTTAAAAACACTAATGCATGAATTACACAAAAAAAAATAAAAAAATGAGGGTTATTCTACTACTCCTTTCGTCCCATATCTTTTGCTGTTTTAGAAAAAAAAAATAAAAAAATTGTCCCAAAACTATTGCATTTTTAGAATTTCAAAACTATGTCAAACTTATTTTTTCATATATAATTAATAATAACTCACTCATTCTCTCTCTTAATTACACTATGAATAGAAGAAATTAAATAGGGGTAATGTAGTAAATATAGTGCACTAATTAATAATTTCTTAGTGTGTTCACAACAAACCTAAAAAGCCAAATATTTAGGACAGAGGGAGTATTAAATTATAATTACCATTTCAAATACTTGGAATGTGAGGTAATTAGATGTACTTACTAGTCTTACTTCAGTTGGAATCGTGAAGGAGTTTTTCACAATGATTTCTTTCATGAACACCCCACGCAATAATAGCTAGCCACAATCTATATTATTGGGCTGCTTTGGTACCTATGACATATATACAAAAAAAAAAAAAATTGAAAATCAGTTTGAAATATGTCACCAAATAATAGTCAATAAGGACTCAAATTTAACCACATAGCTTTATACATAAAATATAGGATGCTTAGATTTGGGAAGTCTACCTCCATGGGAAGAGAGGTACATAAATAGAGCACTGTCAAGTACTCAAATCACTATGTATATATGCTTATGTCCATGATAGAATAAACTGAGCATTTTCCATTGTTCTTTTTATATTTGTTATATGGTATCAAGAGCCCAAAGGCTCATCCTTTTGCACTTTCCTATGATCAGATCTATGAGCAGCTTCTTAATCATGAGGTTCAACTGCAGCATGAAGAGAAGCCTCAGAATATTTGACAACCTTATTTCGGTTCACTATGCCCACAAAAAAGCCTCAGAATGACCCCACTCGACACAAACCTTCTAGTCAGCCCAATAGTCCCTCATGGCCTCATGCTTCCAGCACTCCCTAGTCATCCATCAACTAAAGCGCCAAGATGTGTACCAGTGGTGCAACCGAAGGGGTCACAATGCCAAGTTCTGTTTTAAAATTGATAATAATCCCAATCACTCCACCAATGTTGTTAGTATGTGACCACCCGAAAATCACTAGCTTTTAGACTCTAGTGCTTCTCATCATATCACAAATGATTTTAGTAATCTCTCACTCACCTCTGAATATCCAGGTTCACATCAACTTTATGTTGTAAATGGTAATACTCTCTACATTACTCATACTAGATTTGCTACTTTACATTCTTCAACTTCCTTTATTACTTGCCAAATGTTCTTTATGTTCCTTATGTCAATCAAAATTTAATATTTGTTTCTCAGCTTTGTCAACAAAACAATGTTTCAATTGAATTTTTTTCTTCTTGTTTTAAGGTGAAAGCATTGGGAACCGGGAAGACATTGCTCCAAAGACCTAATAGCAACCATGTCTACAAGTTCCACCCTTCCCCTACACCACAAGTCCATGTTGTCCTCTTTGCACTTTCCACCACTCGCTGGCACCATCGTCTTGGCCACCCTGCTTCATGCACCTTAACACATGTTATCTCCTCTCATCAACATCCTATCTCCAATGCCTCTTCATTCACTTGTAGTGATTGTCTTAAAAATAAAAATCACAAACTCCCCTTTCATTAGTCTAGTTTGTCTAGTGATAGCCCATTACAAATTATCCATGATAATGTATGGGGACCGACCCCTTTTCCTTTTATTGATGGATTCCACTTTTATGTTATTTTTGTCAACCATTTTTCTCTTTATGTTTGGTTGTACCCCATTATATAAAAATATTATGTTTTTATCATTTTTCCCAAATTTAATGCCATTGTTGAAAGGTAGTTCAATTTGAAAATTAAAAACTCTTCACATATAATGGTGATGAATTTATCAAACTACATATTTTTCTATCTGAAAATGGTATCTCATATCTTACAACACCACCTCATACTCTTGAACATAATGGACTCACAAAACGCAAACACAAGTAACTATTGAAACTACTCGTTGCCTTCTCCATCAAGCCCATGTACCCATGCGTTTTTGGTCCTTTGCCCTTCAAATTACTACCTACCTGATAAATCGTTTACCCACTCCTCACCCTTCTCTATCTTATTCAACCAACCCCCAAATTATCTTAAATTACGTACCTTTGGCGGCCTTTGCTTCCCTTGGCTCAAACCATATTCCCCTCACAAACTTGCTCATCAGTCATCCTTGTTTATTTTCTTAGGATATTCTTTGTACCAAGTACTTATCTTTGTTTTGACCTTCATCAACACATGATTTATTCATCTTGCCAGGTTTAATTTGTTGAGTGTTAATAACCGTGGACTCAGACACACGCGGACGGCCCAACACAAAGCCCATACCCCCAATCTGGCCCATGACACTGAAATATATATACCAACGCACTCATCATCCTTGGACAACCAACTAACATACCACTATCGCCTGAGACCATCACCTAACTCAGCACACTGGTGCGGTGAGCGTGGACAAAGAGAAGAAACTTCCAGATTCAGTCACATGCATGGCGAACTTATACCCTTTAACACCATAGAAGGAGATGCTGGGAACGGAAAACCTTCTTCCCAGCACATCTACGCAACCGACGGTAGTTCTGGTAGCTGAACAAAGTGTTTCAGTCCTCCTTGCAGATGCTCATACGTCGCAAGTCACTACTCCCATGGTTGATATGAACTACACCCTCCTCACTACGATGTTGACTCATCTCGAAGACATGAAGAAAGAAGTAAAAGACTTGAAGCAGCAACGGGAACAGGACATGTAAGAAATCCACCGGCTACATATGGAGCGTGATCATACATACATACCACCAACAATCGAAGTAGTGGCCGAATCTCCAGAGTTCCCGCCCTACAGTCAGTACGTAGGGCCTGAGCTACCCGGTGCTACCGAGCCGTCCCTGCTGCTAGTGCCCGTGATGCGTCTATACTCCATGCAACGTCTACCAGACCCAAACACCCTTTTACCCCAAGATAATGTCTTTTCCTTTACCCACTCACTTCAAACAACCCACATTAGATTCGTACGACAGCTCTACAGACCCCGTTGAACATGTTTTTAGCTTTGAAAATGTTATGCTAATTTCTGGGGTCGAAGATCAGATAAAATGCCGAACGTTCCCAACTTCGTTGGGAAAAGTGGCCTTACAGTGGTTTAACGGCTTGCCCCCAGGATCCATTTACAATTTTGACCAGCTGGCAAAACAGTTCGTAGAAAGATTTTCAACTAGTATAACTCCGCAAAAGACGTCCGCTGTGCTTGCTACTTTACGCCAAGAGGAAGGTGAGTCTTTGCGTTCATATATTCAACGATTTACATCCTTGTCTTTGCAGATCAAAGACCTAAAGGATGAAGTGGCGATGCACACTCTCATAGCGGGACTCAAGTGTGGGCGGTTTCGAGAAAATATTACTCTCAACCCCCCTGAAAATTTAAAGGAACTCCTCAATCAAGCCGAAAAATATATGAATTTGGAGGATGTGGAGCAGGCAACCCAAAGCCGAAGCAAACCCAGGATGCATCACGTGAGCGTGAAGGTAACCCCCGACCTATACCACATTATACTCGTTATACTCCTCTTAATAAACCGAGGTCACACATTCTCCAAGAAATATGCCAAGTTGGTTTAGCTCGATTGCCACCGCCCATGAAGCCCAGACTCGGGCCGACCAACCAAGCCTATTATGAGTACTACCATGGCGCCGGGCATGACACAGAAGACTGTCAAGCTCTAAGAGATTTGGTCGAAGATCTCATTAAATGGGGGCATTTGATGCAATATAGAGCGCAGACAGGTCCAGGCAAGCCGGGACCTCCGTGGCGTCAGAGACAATATCCCCAGAGACAACGGGATAGGTTTGAAGAGAAGGCAAGGGACAAGTCTGAGGAAAGGATGCGAGACGGTGAGAATAATAAAGATGGGCCTTCTAGTGAACTTTCTGGTGTAATTAACATTATATTTGGAGGCTTTTCTTCTGGAAGCGCTTCAACCTCCAAACAAAAGAGGCATTACAAGGTGGGAAAAAGGCATTACCATAAGATAAATAACATAGTTCATGACCAACAAGCAAAGTTCTTGAAGCTAGACCCTCCAATAGTGTTTAACGATGAAGACTATGGGGGCATTCAAAGAAAACATGATGTCCTAGTAGTGATTGAGGTGATGATTGCTAATTTTCGAGTCATGGATTAGGGAAGTTCGACAGAAATCCTCTTTATGAAGGCATTCCAACAAATGGCAATAGACAAGACTGAGCTAGTTCCCTACCGAGGTGCACTAATAGGGTTTGCAGGATCTGAAACTCCAGTGGCGGAGGTTATATCCCTCCGAACCACATTTGGCGAAGGGTTTGGGCAGGTTACAAAAAAGCTAGACTTCTTGGTTGTGGAATGCCCCTCTCCATACAATGATGTCTACCCGCCATCTAGCAATGAAATATCCAACGAATGAAGGAAAAGTGGCTACTATACGGGGTGATCAAATGGAGGCTAGGGAGTTGTATCGGAGGAGCTTATCAGTCGCACCTGCTAAAACATGGGTCAAAACCCTGCGGGGTGTATTAACCAGTGCAGAGCAACCTATCTAGGAAGGAGAGATCATCGTAGCCGAGCTAGACATTCGGGCAGATTTGGGGGAAAGACGATCAGTGCCGATTGGGGAATTTGTGGAAGTTCAAGTTGGCAAACCTAACCAAAAAGTATGTATATCCACCCAGCTGTCTGAGAAACAACAATAATAGTTGCATAGCCTGTTGAAACAGAATGCTGAAGCCTTTGCATGGTCTGCCTCCGACATGACGGCATCGACCCAAACCTTATTTCTCATAAATTGTGCATTAGACCTGATGCTAAACCTATCATTCAAAAAAAGAGGTTGTTTGGCCCGGAGAGGCAAGTAGCCATTAAGGAAGAGCTACAGAAGTTGCTTAGGGCAGGATTTATTAGGGAAGTATCATATTCATCCTGGATTTCTAATGTAGTTATGGTTAAAAAGCCTAGTGGTAAATGGAGAATGTGTATTGATTTCACTGATTTAAATAAAGCATGCCCGAAAGACCCTTACCCCTTTCCGAACCTTGACCGATTAGTAGATCAAGCAATTGAATATCAGCTGCTAAGTTTTATGGATGCATATTCAGGATATAATCAGATCAGAATGGACCCTTAGGATGAAGATAAAACCACGTTCATAACTGATGAAGGGTGCTACTATTATAGAGTAATGCCTTTTGGCCTAAAGAATGCCGAGGCTACTTATCAACGACTGATGGATAAGATGTTCAAAGACTAAATTGGTAGAAACTTGGCAGTGTACGTAGATGATATTCTCACAAAATCCATCAATTTCAAGCAACATCTGAATGACCTAAGTGAAACGTTTCGAACTCTAAACCAGTACGGGATGAAGATCAATCCTGAAAAATGCACATTTGGTGCTTCCGTAGGTAAATTCCTCGGCTTCCTTTTAACTCAAAGGGGAATTGAGGCTAACCCTGATAAATGTCAAGCTATTTGCATGATGCAGCCCTCGATAGATGCTGCCGAGGTAAGAAAGTTAACAAGGCGGGTAATCGCATTGACACGCTTCGTGTCACAAGCCGCACGACGATCGCTACCATTTTTCTCAGTACTAAAGAAAGCCAAAGAATTCCAATGGAACCATGAATGCCAACGAGCATTTGATTAACTCAAGGACTACTTGACATCACCGCCAATCTTAGCGACACCCTGGCCAGGAGCGTGCTTTACATTTATCTATCAGCCTACGACCAGGCCATTAACTCCGCGCTAATCAAATAAGAAAGCGGAGTTCAAGCTCCTATTTATTTCACAAGTAAAGCCCTTAGCGGCCTTGAGCTAAACTATCAGCGTATCGAAAAGCTCACATACGCATTGATACACTCTGCCCGTCACCTCAGATCGTATTTCCACGGGCATGAAATTATTATTCGAACGAACCAACCATTGAAATAAATCCTTCAAAAGCCTGATTTATCAAGGCGAATGTTGGCCTAGGCAATAGAATTATCAGAGCATGCCATCATTTTTGCACCTAGGGGCCCGATAACAGCACAAGTCCTAGCAGACTTCGTTGCGAAAATTTACACCTAGGGAATATCAAGAACCACCAAGGATGATGAACGATCCAAGTTGGACGCTATATGTGGATGGATCGTCCAATTTGAATAGATCAGGTGCAGGAGTTATAATTGAAACACCAGATGGTGTCATGATCGAATGCGCCCTCAAACTTATTTTCCCAACCTCTAATAACCAAGCAAAATATGAGGCGATGATTGCTGGCCTTATTATGGCTAAGGAAATGAGAGCTGATAGGCTAATAGTCAAAACAGACTCTAAACTCATAGCGAGCCAAGTTGCAGGCACATATCAAGCAAAAGAAAGAAGCATGCAGAAGTACTTAGATCTAGTTAAGAACATACTTAGAAAATTTCAAACAGCGAAAGTGCGGCATATCCTTAGAGAGCAAAACACCCGAGTTGATATACTCTCCAAGTTAGCTGGATCTAGGTTGGTTAAAAATAATCGAACTTTGATCCAGGAAACGTTGACCACACCAAGCATAATCGAGAGCTCCGACGTTAATGTATTAGCTCAACGCCTAATAAATGATTGGAGAACTCCTATTGAAAAATATCTCCGTTTCGGTGAGCTACCTCAAGATAAGTCGGAAGCAAGAAGAATAGCTCGGGTTTCTGTGTTCTATTGTATGTACGAGGATGAGATGTATAGAAAAGGGTATTCACAACCCTTGTCGAAGTGTGTCAGCCCCAACCAGTCAATATATATACTACAAGAAGTCCACGAAGGCATATGCGATCACCATATTGGGGCACGAACTTTGGCCTCAAAGGTCATGAGATCGGGGTACTTCTGGCCGACCTTGAAAGAAGATTCTACAAAATTGGTGCGAGCATATGATAAGTGTCAAAGATTCGCCACGAACATATTAGCCCCGGCTACAGAACTCCACAATGTGATTGAATTGTGGCCTTTTTCAAAATGAGGCCTCAATATTGTAGGACCCTTACCTCGTGCGACAGGGCAAAGGCGTTTTATTGTGACAGCCATTGTCTATTTTTCTAAATGGGTCGAGGCACAACCAATGTCATCAATTTCCTTTAATCACATACAGAAATTTGTTATTAATTATATACTCTTTAGGTCGGACATCTTCACCTACAGTAATCATTATTCTTCTTTAGACCAAATACTCAATACTTAATTCTCATTTGCATCATGCAGGTTCGGTGTCCCACACACCATAGTGGCGGACAACGGGCGCCAATTCACAGACCAACGGTTTGTGACCTTTTGTGCCGATCTAGGCATCCGATTAGCATTTGTATCTGTAGAATACCCACAGGCCAACGGATAGGCGGAGGCTATCAACAAAACTATTTTACAAGGATTGAAGAAAAGATTAGATGAGCGCAAGGGGCTGTGGGCAGACAAATTGCCGTGGATACTATAGTCTTACTGAACCACGCCACATAGCACGACTGGTTACACTCCTTTCAATTTAACTTATAGGGCGGAAGCTATGATTCCAGTGGAGATAAGGGAGCCGACGTTGCGAAGAGTAGCATTTAAGGAAGAAAAAAATATGATGGAAGCACTAGATTTATTAGAAGAAAAGAGACTGAAAGCATACGAGCAGACTACATGTGCAAAAAGAGCCCTAGCACGAAAATACAATCGAAGTGTGCAACCTAGGCAATTCCAGATCAGAGATTTAGTACTTCGGTTTGTGTCTCAAGCTAGAAAGAAACCAAAAGATGGAAATTTAGCCCCACATGGGATGGACTGTATGTTATCACTGAGGCGTTAGAAAAGGGTACATACAGAATAGCCCACATATTGGGCAATAAGCTGCCCAACACTTGGCATGTCAGTAAGTTAAAAAATACTATCCCGAACTGTAGAATTAATTAAGTAACCTCCAACCGGTGCAAGGTAAACATCCTTTTCTATAGCATGACTTTTAACTCGTATTACAGCCGGTTGTGGGATTGGTCTTAACCGCATCTTGTTTGACATAATTTTCGTCGGACCAAAATGATACATACACGATGTTTAATGTTGACAGTCACATTACTACGCATGCAAACTCGAATCATTTACAAGATAAAGCAATTCATATCACAAAATCAAGACAACACTTGTCATAACAAAAACTCAGTTATACAACCAAAAGTATGAAATTTACACATCACCCCTCCCCTCATCACCCGAGTTTATATCAAGGTCAGAAACTTCTAGCGAGATGTCTAGTTCTTCTTCGTCATCAGGATTAACAATCGCACTATCCCGCACGACCTTAAGATAACTCGTAGCAGCTGCTAACTTGTTATATGATGGCTCCCCAAGGCAAAGACTAACTTACTCCAGGCAATTATTGAAACCATCATTTGTAACTTTCACCAGCACATTGGCTATCCTGTTCTCAGCCCGGGTGATGAGCCTTGTACGAGAGGTGATAGCTCGACCCCTTTCCTCCTTGCGACGACGCACCAATGCGACCTGCTTTAGGACCAGGGCCTTTATTTTCACCACGTTTTCCTCCGATGCCGACCTTAAAGTCCCCACTTCTTTTTTCAGAAAGTTCATGCAGTCTGTTTTTGAGATCAGATCGAAATCCTTTCTAGTTAGGTCCCTCTCCAAAGTCTGTAAAGCGGTCGTCGCTTCACCGAGCTGCTGTTTTAGGGACCAAGCCTTTAGGGATGCTATTTCTTCTTGTTGACGAGCTTTAGCTACATCAGTTTGAGCCTAGGTCAATTCTCCCTCCGCGAGCTACAACTTTGGGCTTGCTTCAACCCATCTCGACACAATCACACTGACCTTATGCTCAGCATCCTTGATTTTGTTTTCAGCGACATCAACCATCGCTCGAGCAATTTGAAGCTCGGCCATCAATTCCTCGATTTTCTTCTTCGACTCTGCCGCTTCCTCCTCCGCTACTTCCTTTACAGCTCGCAACCCGTCAGTCTCGACAGTCGACCGATTGTCAGCCTTAACTCGGTCATGAAGTATATGGATCATTCCATAGTATCGCCTAATGGCACGCACTTGGTCACTAAACTCCTTCGCTAATCGGCATAGCATAACCTCCGAACCAACTTCCCGAAATTTGAAAACTAGCGTCTCAAGATTGAGCCCCATCAATAGCTCGTCCTGCCAATACAACGACAAAAGCTAAGACCGTTATGTATAATAATAGCGAATGAGTATGCGGAATAAACTTACCGATGATTCAATGTTTGCTTCATCCCTAGATGACCTGCTTGTCCCACCTTGAGTAGTTTGCAGGGGAATTTCCTCGGGCACACCTCTTGGCCTGACGGGCACCTCGGGTACTTCACCCCCTTCGTTATAGAAGGGCAAGGTCGGTGAACCTATAAGAATCATATATACATACATCATCACTTCATTACAATAAAACATAACATAATACCAACTATAAGCACGAACTCATGACCAAATACCTTTCAGCGAATAAATATGGGCATGATTCGTACAATGCCCGGCTGTCTCCTTCTTCTTACCAATTTTCCTGACCAAAGGAGGACAACATTCCTCTCTTCCTTTGTAATAGCTTCCTTCGGTCAGGTCAATTATGGCTACTTGAGGCTGTACTTTTGATTTTCCCCTTTAGTCGGGTGAACCTCTCGCTGAGACAGCAATGGATGTGTTAGGAACTGGTTCCGACTGAGGTTGGTTAGGTTGCTCCGTCCCATGTTTTGGCTTCTTCAAGAACATAGCTTCAGGTCGGGAAGACGATCCACCTGAACCCTTCTTTCTCTTTTTCAAACCGTCAATCGCACAACCAACCCGATCAATCAACTTCTGCAAGTTGGGCATCGCTCTCCGATCTGCAATAAAAGCAAAATAAAATTGGACTACGTCATTACATAATCTAAAAATACAAACAGAAAATTAATACACACCGATATAATGTATGGCTCAGTAAAACGCCTCCTTTGTATCGGAATAGATTTTTGATTCTAGCTCTTTAATTAGATATAAGGAGGCAGGGCCGAAGTCAGCTCTGTCAATTTCCTCAATCCTCCCGAACTCTCGTTTCCACCTCAGTGGAAATCTTGCTACCTCGGATTAGTCTAAGAGAAAGGCTTTCCCAGAACGAGGCTCCACAACCCTGAAAAACCACTGTTTAAATTGTCTGGCGGACTCCTCGACGGGGAGAATCAGAGACCTACCCCTCTTTGCCGCAAAATACAAGTACCCAACCTCCCGTTTCTTTGGATTCTTCAACCTATAAAAGTAAAAGAAGACATCCATGTGTGGTGGGCTGTTTAATCCTGCGCAAATCTTTTGAAACGTGTGGAGAGTTGCCCATGCATTAGGATGAAGTTGTGAAGGTGCGACCTGAATATTCTTCAACACCTTTATCTCGAATGGGGAAAAAGGAAAATAAACCCTACACCGATATGAATAATACAAATTCCAGATGAAGAATCTGTCCCCATATGATCCTTCACACACCCCAGCACCAGAAGGGCTGGGTTCCACGTCAAAACCCCTCGGTAGCTCGGCAGCCCCACAAATAGATTCCCTGATGAGCCCAATATTCTCTTCTGTCAGAATCAATTTCGTTGTAATAACCTCTTGCGCGATCCACCACGCATCCTTCAAGTCGGAAAGATGAAGAGCATCCTTCACCCATAGATCGTTTGTCTCCTTGAAACCCGGGGCGTACGTCACTCCGACGTCATCCAACTCATGTGCCATTCGAGGAATAGCCACAGTTACCCCAACACTTGACCCATCCAAAGCATTCTCAGACAACGACGTGCCCACTTGCATGTCGCTGGACCCTACCGTTGATCCTTCACCCATTAAAAACCCACTCATCTCGACAAAATTAGAACCACCAAGTTCGATACCTCCCTTGCCAGATCATTTCGCCATACCGTAAACTACCGATTTCCTACCTCCCTTTTTCCAACTCCGATAACCCATAAATAGATGAAAACAAGAACGCGCACTAAAAACTATGGAACTCGAAAGAAGTGAAGAAAACCTAACCTGCAAAGAAACGACCGGTAATAGGTAGTTTGGAGATAAAAGAAGGCGGAGCAAAGAGGATGCATGGTGGTAACACTGCAGGCGACGAACGAAAAGCGATGAACCAAATGTTAAAAAGCTTGGAGACAATAACAGTATACGCGAAAACGGGACCCTTCGAGCCCTATTTATAAAAGCAATATCAGAGATTGGGTACGCATGGCAGTGGTTAGAGATTGGGTACAAATGGTACTGGAGCGGGGTGACGCTACGACTATCATGGCTATCTAAAACGACAGTACGAAAGCGACACAGTGATATAATAATATTATATAAGGAGTAATGATGAGCATCAATTAATACAACGACAACGGCTATATCGGGAGACAAACAATCAAATATCGGAAGACCAAAGAGTAGCATGATAAGGGATACAATAAATAAATGGCAAAAATTTATGAGCACCCAAAAATTTAAATTCAAATGATTAATATAATAAATACAGAAATGAGCTATACACGTTATTGCCAAGACATTATAATCATAAGAAACCTATAATATATAACATATATAAAAGATCGTCTGTGGTCTCAGTAGACCTCAACCTTTGCACATATTTTCGGAGGGGGGGCAAGTGTTAATAACCGTGGACTCAAACACACGCGGATGACCCAACTCAAAGCCCATACCCCCAATCTGGCCCATGACACCGAAATATATATATACCAACGCACTCATTATCCTTGGACAACCAACTAACATACCACTATCGCCTGAGACCATCACCTAACCCAGCACACTCAACACATTGAGAATCATTATTCTAGGAATCAAGCAGTAATTCAAGACAGAAAGTAGTGCAGTAACGAAGAAGAAGATGAAAATGCAGAGAAGAAGCAAGAGAGTTCTAAAGTTCTTATTCAGTTGAGAACTGTTACAAGTCACTATATATATAGACATGTTTACAACTTATTTGCTTAGCTGTCTAACTGCATATTCTTGATCTTCCATGGCTTTGGTACCATCTAGAACTCAAGCTATAATTCAAGACAGAAAGTATTATAGTAACGAAGAAGAAGAAGAATATGAAAATGTAGAGAAGAAGCAAGAGAGTTCTGAAGTTGTTATTCAGTTGAGAACTGTTACAAGTCACTATATATATATATATAGACATGTTTACAACTGATTTGCTTAGCTGTCTAACTACCTAATCAACTGATTTGCTTAGCTGGCTTAATTGCCTAACAATTATCCTTTCCTCCACCAACTTCCCATTGCCACCACGGCATCACCACACTTACCTAATAATGTCCCAATGAGTTCACCGCTTACCCATGAGATAATTCATATCCCTAAATCCTCACCAACCAGCAAGCTAAACATGGGCCCCACCACTTTGCCTTCTTCTAGTGAGACTTATTTAAATGCAACCAGTTCACCAGATTCCACCTTTTTTCCATCAATACTAATGAGTTATCCCACCCTTTAACCTCACCACCTTCATCACTCATCCACTCAATAACACCTCACCTCCCATAATCTAGCTCCACTTCAATCCTAGTAGACCGAAGCTCCTCACCAACTGACCAAGTAGTGTCTTCTTGTTGCCATGACTCATCCGCAGGTATAGATCAGTTCAACCTGAACAACAACCTTCAACCATTTTTAATAGTCACCCCATTGTCACCCTAGCTAAGGTTGGTGTTTTTAAACCTGAACGGGTCTTTACAATTGAAAAGCATATCTTGCCTAGTGATATTGAGCCCAGTTGCTTCTCCCAAGCTTATAAGTTCCTACATTGGCAACAAGCTATGACAGAAGAATTTAATGCTCTTTTATCAAAGATGACTTGGGATCTTATTCCCCCAAACCTCATTATAATATCATTAGAAACAAATGGGTTTTTTACATTAAGAGGAATCATGATGGTTTCGTTGCATGTTACAAGGCCAAACTTGTGGCCAAAGGCTTTCATCAACACTCTGGGGTAGACTATACACAAACCTTCAATCTCATTATCAAGCCTTAAATATCAAGTTTGTTCTCATTATTGCACTCTCTCTTGGTTGGTCTTTGAGGCAAATGGATATCAACAATGCCCTTCTCAATGGTAATCTATTTGAAGAGGTGTACATGCATTAGCCTTCTGGTTTCACTCATCCTCAATTTTCCACTCATGTCTGCAAACAAAAGAAAGAAATTTATAGGCTCACAAGCACCCGTGCATGGTTTCAATCTCTTCGCAATTCTTTTACTCTCTTTTGGCTTCTCTAATTCACTTACTGATGCTTCTTTATTTGTCTACAATTATGGTTGTGTGATGACTTTTTTTTGGTGTATGTTGACGACCTCTTACTCATTGGAAACTACCCAGTATTTCTTGACAAATTTATGGCAGCTTTATCCAAAGCATTCTTTCTTAAGGATCTTGGCATGCCTTAGTATTTCTTAGGGCTTGAGCTTTCAACGTGTAAGGAATGGGTCTTTCTATCTCAACGTGGTTATATTAGGGATATTCTAGAAAAAATTTCTATCATTGGTGCCAAGCCTATTTCTACTCCTCTGTCATTCTCTTACAAGTTTGATGCTTCCTCTCCATCCACGAATGCTACAACATATCACAGTATTATTGGTAGCTTACAATATTTGTCCCTCACCCGGCCAGACATTGTATTCTCCATCAAACAATTGGCTCAGCATATGTAATCTCCCACACATGATCATCTCCAGGCTCTTAAATGCATTCTATGATATTTGAAGTGTACTATTTAACATAGTATTATTCTAAAACCCACCTCTTCTTTATCTTTGAAGGCCTTTTGTGATGCTGATTGGGCAAGTGACACTAGTGATTGCTGATCTACTGGTGCTAACATTGGCACCAATCCAATTTCTTGGGCCACTAGATAACAATGGTTTGTAGCGAAGTCCTCCAATGAAGTAGAGTACAGAACCATTGCTTCAACAACCACTGAAATTCTTTGGTTGAAACAATTACTCAAAGAACTTGGATTTGATAACAAAGATGGCAGAATGTACTCACCCACACATGCTCGAAGGAAGAGAGGAGATGAGGAGTATTTAACTCTTTTTAAACATCTGAATTCAAACTATAGCATTCAGTTACATATGCTTTCCTTTTATAGGTATAAATTACACAATATAAAATATTAAACTTAGTCACTAAGCAAGCTTGGTATTGGACCATAATTTGGTCAAATATAAAAGGGTTGCTTAAGCCTTAAGAAGGCTGCATTCAGGCTTTGCAGTTTGCAGCTTCAAGTTTTGCAGTGTAGCCTTGCTTCATGTCAACAGCTTGCATCTTTAGACTTTAAGCTTTGCTGCAGCCTTGTTGCAAGTCGATGGCTAGAGCTTCAAGCGGCTACGTAACTTTAGGCGGCTATGCAACTTGATTTATTATTGCTTTTCTGACATTGCCTCCCTAAATCAAGTTGGTAGAAATTCATCATCTCTAATAACTTCTTTAATTTGTGGAATAACTCAAACTTCAATGGCTTTGTAAAAATATCTGCAACTTGTTCTTCAGTGTGACAATAATTAATCACTACTTCCTCTTCAGTTACTAGCTCACGAATTTTGTGAAAACCGAATGTCTATGTGCTTTGATCGCCCATGGAAAACTAGATTTTTGCACAGTACAATAGCAGATTTATTATCACAAAATATCACTATGGGAGTGCCTTGATTTTGATGTAACACTTCAAATATTCTTCTTAGCCATACTACTTGTGTAGCACAACTAGCCGCTGCAATGTATTCTGTTTCAGCTGTAGATAATGCAACAACTAGTTGCTTCTTCAAAGACAATGATATTGCGCCAGTCCCAAAATGAAAAACATAACTTGATCTATTTTTTCTTGTTTCTATATCTCCACCCTAATCACTATCTGTGTAGCTAACAAGATTCACAAGATTAATACTTGCATAAAAAATTCCTTCATTCAAAGTACCTTTGATATATTGAAGGATTCTCTTTGCTCGTTGTAAATGGCAGGTACAAGGCTCCGCTATGATTCTACTGAGTAATCCAACTCCAAAAACAATATCTGGTCTGGTTGCAGTTAAATACCTCAAACTTCCAATTAAGCTCTTGTAGTAAGTTGGATTCACAGGTCTCCCTTTACCTTCTCTCACCTGCTTCAATTTCTCTTCAACTGGAGTGTGAACGAGTTTGGAATTCTGCATCTTGAATTTCTTTAGAATATCATTAGCATATTTCCTTTGGGAAATGAAAATTCCATCATTTTGTTGAATTACCTCAGTTCCAAGAAAATAAGACATTAAACCCAAATATGTCATGCCAAAGGATTTTACCATAGCCTCCCTAAACTCTTCAATCATCCTTGAGTTACTCCCAATAAAAATTAAATCATCAACATAAAGACATACAATTAGAATATCACCAGGCTCAACAAATTTAACATATAAAGTATGCTCAAAAGGGACACCTTTCAAAACCATGCTCTATGAAGTATGAATAAATTCTTTTGTACCATGCTCTTGGTGCTTGCTTCAATCCATACAGTGCTTTCGTTAACTTGTAAACTTTATCTTCTTTTCTTTTAACTTCATACCCTGCAGGTTACTCAACATATACTACTTCTAAAGTGCCATTTAGAAATGCAGATTTAATATCCATTTGATAAATCTTCCAGTTATTTTGAGCTGAGAGAGAAATAATCATGCAAATAGTATCCAACCTTGCAACAGGTTCAAATACCTCAAAGTAATCAATACCTAGTTTTTGCTTATAGCCCTTTGCAACCAATCTGGCTTTGAAACGTTCAATCTCACCATTGTGCTTGTATTTTGTCTTGTACACCCACTTTACTCCTATGGGCTTTTTATCAGTAGGTAAATCTGTTAACTCCTACGTGTTATTCTTTTCAATTGCATGTATTTCTTCATCCATGGCTTTTCTCCATTTCAGGTCATTTGATGCTTCCTCATAACTAAATGGTTTACAATATGCAAATAAGGGTCATTATCAGTACCTATCACAAGTCCCCCAATCTGGTTGGTAACTGGCGATGTCTTTGGGGTCTACTGGATGTCTCTAGTTGAGGTACTAGATCTGCCTGAGTGCTTTCTTCTTCATAGCTTTTTGAAATCACTATTGGCTCCTCTTGGGCTTTTGAAGACCAATCTCATATTCCTTCTTCATTGAATGTTACATCACGACTGATAATCACCTTTTTGTTGTTTTTGGATTATATAATTTATAGGCTTTTGAATTTGTTCTATAGCTTATAAAAATACATTCTATCCTTTGTCATCTAGCTTATTCCTTAGTTGATCTGGTACATGGGCATAAGCAATACACCCAAAGACTCTAAGATGCCGAATTAATGGTTTCCTCCTGCTCCATGCTTCCTCAGGTGTTTTGTCATTAAGGCTTTTTGTTGGACACCTGTTTAAAATATAAAGTGCACAAGCAATAGCTTCTGCCTAAAATTCTTTAGGCAATTGTTTAGATTTCAGCATGCATTTTACCATATCCATAATAGTTATATTCTTCCTTTCTACTGCTCCATTTTGTTAAGGTGTGTATCTAGTTGTCATTTGATGTTGAATTCCATGTTGCTCAAAGAACTTTGTGCAAGCAAGATACTCTTGACATCTGTCTATTCTTAATGCTTTAATTTTGCAACCACTTTGCTTTTCTACAAACACCTTGAATGATTTGAAAGCTTAACAAGCTTTTGATTTATGTTTGAGAAAATATACCCATGTCTTTTTTATCCTAAAATCATCAATAAAAGTAATAAAATACCTGCTATCTCCATTAGATGAAACTTCCATAGTGCACAAATCTGAATAAATAGTCTCCAACAACTTCTTTGCTCTCCAAGATCTTCCAACTGGAAATACATCCCTGTGCTTTTTTTCCCAACTCACATGTTTTACATACATGGTTAGGAATATTCACAACAGGTAAGCCATAAACCAGTTCCTTCTTTGACAAATAATTTAGCCCAGAAAAATGAAAATGTCCAAATCACATGTGCCATAGCCAATTTGCATCAGGTATCACATAACTCAAACAAGAAAATTTTTCATGATGAATTTTTAGTGGGAATAGGCAATTAGATGTCATCTTTTACCTTTGCAAAAAATCTTCCACTCCTATCCATCAAGTTGCAAAAACCATGTTGAACATGCATGTGATAACCTTTCTCTGATAGTTGTCTCATGCTCAGTAAATTAAGATGAAGACTAGGAACATAAAAAACATCATAAATAAAGTTTTGAGAACCATCCTTCAACATAATAGATATGCGACCTTTCCCCAAAATAGGAATATTTGTATTATTCCCAAATTTAATTGTTGACTGGACACTTTCATCCAAAGAGGAAAATAACTTCTTATTCCCACACATATGATTACTACAACTAGAATCTAAATACCAGATATTTTCATCTTCCACAAAAGAGTTGCTTGCTAGAAATAAACTTTCTACATTAGAAGTCTCACCAGTGTGTTGGTATTGATTTTCTGCAAAATTAGCCTGATAATTGTTCTGAGATCTGGATCTATAATCAGTAGCTTTGTGTCCATACCTTCCATAATTAAAACAATTAAAGTTACATCTCTCCTAATATTGATTACCTCATCCTCTTCCTCGACTAGTAGACCCAAAATTATTTCCTCCTCTCCCTTAACTGCATGTTCTAGAATTTTTGTCTCTTTATCAGTTAAAATTATTGCCACGGGATCTTCCTCTGAAGCTTCCTCTACCTCTACCTATGAAATTTTCTCTTTCTCTACTATTAAAACCACGGCCTCTACCATATGCATCTTGATTAGAATCTGCAACATTATTGAAATTCACCTGGCTTTGTAAGGCTTCTTCAATTGTCTTTTCTACCTTTTATAATATTCTACTCACATGGCTTTCAATGCTTCCCTGCAACTCTACTATAGTCATTGTCTCTGTATCATGTGACTCTAGTATTGTAGTCACATTTTGATCAAATTTAATAGGCATGGTGCAAAGAATCTTCCCCACCACTTGGCTATTAGGTATGTCTTCTCTATATACTCTCATCTTGTTGACAAAATCAATAACACGGGAAAAATATTGCTTAATAGATTATGAGCTAGACATTTCATACCTTTCATATTCTCTACGCAAGGCCCGCAATTTGGATTTTTGTGCCTTATCTACACCCTTGTAAGCCAACCTCAAGATATTCCATGATTTTTTCAGCAGTTTTGGCATTAGCAGTTTTACCAAAAACTGAGTAATCTACACCTTGGTGAATATGGGACAATGCTAACTGGTCCTTCCCTTGAGCAGCTGCATCAGCTCCTTCTTGCAAGCATGGTTCAACAAGACTCCAAAGATTGTGAGCCTTGAGGTGGGTAGACATCAAAATCCCCCAAAGTATAATAAAGTTTCCCATCTAATTTGGGACCTAACCACACAATATTGTAATTTGCCATCTCTCTCTTTTAAGTGTAACACTCTCTCACAAAATTTCTCAAGTATGAGAACACTCTTGTTTCTCACAAATCTCTCTCTAAAACTAGCACTAACTATAACTAGGCTCTGATACCAATTTGATAACAAAGATAGCAGAATGTACTCACACACATGCTCGAAGGAAGAGAGATGAGTTGTATTTAACTCTTGTTAAACATTTGAATTCAAACTATAACATTCGGTTACATATGCTTGCCTTTTATAGGCATAAATTACATAATATAAAATATTAAACTTAGTCACTAAGAAAGGTTGCTATTGGACCATAATTTGGTCAAATATAACAGGGTTGCTTAAGCCTGGCATTCAGGCTTTGCTGCAGGCTTTGTGGTTTGCAACTTCAAGTTTTGCAGTGTAGCCTTGCTGCATGTCAATAGCTTGCATCTTTAGACTTTAGGCTTTGCTGCAGCCTTACTGCAAGTCGGTGGCTGGAGCTTCAAGCAACTACATAACTTCAGGCAACTATGTAGCTTCTAGGTGGCTATGCAACTTGATTTATTATTGTTTTTTTAACATTCAAGCTGCCCTCCTCACCCCAAATTTTCTTTGACAATATCAGTGTCACCTACCTATGTGCCAATCTTGTCTTCCACTCCCGCATGAAGCACTTGTCCATTGATTATCATTTTGTGTGTGAACTTGTGGCCATTGGGGTGCTTCATGTCTCCCGTATTCCATCCAGCATGCAGCTTGCCGACTTGCTCACCAAGACACTGGTTGGCCGTCATCATGCTTCAGTCATTGCCAAGATGGGAGTTATCCCACCTCCATATTGAGGGGGCATATTAGGAATTCTGTTAGACCTAGTAAGCTTATACACTTCTCAATATTGTTGTAACTGAAGATTTGTATATATGGTAGACTTAGCTGTCATTTAGTCATCTTATTTGAAAATTCTGGTTGTAACCTCTCCCTCGAAACACTTGGGTCTATATATATATATGCTTATATCCATGATAGAATAAACTGAGCACTTTCCATAGTTCTTTCTGAAGGGGAACAACTCTCCTAATAGCCACAACATGAAGCTAATCTAGTGCAAAATCAAGAACGTACATTAACAGCACCACAGGCTTGTTGATAACATTTATCTTTTAATATTCAAACTATAATATATTATCCTAATCCTTTAAATTCTATTGTAACAATACTTATCATCATTCTTGTATATATGTACCACAAAATTCTATAGAAATAATATTCCTATTCTTCTTAATTCCCAACCTTTTCTGAGATTCTACATGGTCTCAGAGCTACCAAGTAGCTCGTAACTCTCAAATCTAGATATTTTCTTTTACCATGGCCACCACCATTGATGCTATAGCTTCTCCAATCACCATTAATGCTGCCACCTTGTTACCACTCAAGCTTATCAGCAAGAATTTTGTTGCTTGGCACCTGCAGATTGTCGCTTTATTCGAAGGACTCAACCTGTTTAGGTATATTAATGGTTCTTACCTATGTCATCCTACCACCATAAAAGTTGATGGAGAAGATGCACCAAACCCAACCCATACCAAATGGAAACAACAAGATCGCTTAATTTACTGTGCCATTATTGGATCTTTAAGTGAGAACTTGGTTACCATAATCTCCAAGGCTGCTCTTGCAGAAAGCAAAGCTACTACTGCATGGACAATTCTTACTACCCTATTTGCCAACAAATCTAGATCGAGAATTATGACTCTCAGAAAAAATCTCACACATCTCGAAGGGCTCCAAGCCTGTAGCTGATTATCTTCAAGAGATTCAACAGATAGTTGATAAACTTGCCCTCATTGGGCACCCTCTTGATGATCTTGATATTGTCATTCATGCACTTAGCGGGTTGGGTCCAAATTACAAGGATATTATAGCTACTCTGAAGGCCAGAGTTATTCCCATCACATTCGAGTAGCTATTCAAAAAGTTACTTATTATGAAAGGTTCTTGAAGAAAGACGAGCCTGTTCTAGTTGATATCCAAGTTGCCACAGCTAACGTAGCCAAAAAGACTTTCCATCCTCGTCCCCACTAGAACAACTGCTCCTATTTTGATCCCAAACATTCTCGGACATCTCACTAGTCTAGCAGCCCTCTTCCACGTCGGCAACCTTATGTTCATTGTCAGTTTTGTGAAAAACCCGATCATACAGCCAAAACTTGCTATAAAATTTTTTGGTATGCCTCTTAACTGATCTTCACCCACTGTCAACTTTGCGCACAATAATAGCAACCCATCCAACCAGTGGATAGTCGATTCTAGAGCTAGTCATCATGTCACAAATGATTTTCAAAAGCTCACTCTACAATGATTATTCAGGTTTTGATCGAGTCCTTGTTGGTGATGGCACAGGTTTATCTATAACTCACCTTGGCTCTACTTATCTTCCTTCATTTACAAATAAATCCCTTAAACTTAATAACATTCTTTGTGTGCCCAAAATGTTCAATAATCTCATTTCTATTTCACAACTTTATTGCCCTAACAATGTTTCTTTGGAATTCTATCCTACCCATTTTGTGATCAAGGACTTGAAAACAAGAACCATTCTACTCAGAGGACCGAATGACCAACACACATACAAACTACCAGCTAGTGTCTCTATTCCATCAGATCCTCCCCATGCACTTATAGTCACAACACCCACTACAAAGCTCTGGCATGCACGTTTGGGCCACCCTCATCACAAATCTATGCAACATATCTTTCGCACCTCCAACTTACCTCTTTCCAAGTTGTCCAATAAAGTCTGCACTTCTTGTTAGAGTAGCAATAGTCACAAACAACCTTTTGCTTCTTCCTCTAGCTTAACTAGCTCTAGGCCATTTGAACTTGTGTACAGTGATGTTTGGGGGCATGCCTCCATACCTTCATTAGATCATTTTCAATATTACATTGTTTTCGTTGATCATTTTACAAGATTCCTTTGGGTTTATCCTAGAAGCACAAATATGATGTTCTTCCATTATTTAAATCCTTTCATGCTATGATTTTAACTCAATTCAACCAAACCCTTTGCACATTACACTCTAATAATGGTGGCGAATTTCTTGCACTCCGCTCTTATTTATCTGAACATGGAATTCAACATCTAACTTCCCCACCTAATACCCCTGAACGTAATGGTCTAGTTGAAAGGAAACACCAACACCTTATTGAAACCACTAGAACTCTCTTAACACATGCTGCCTTTCCACCTAAATTCTGGATATTTGCCCTGCGAATTGCAACCTTTCTCATTAATCACCTTCCTCCTCGTCTCTCAACATGGATACACCTTATCATAAACTTTATCATCGCCGTCCAAATTACTCACAATTTAGAGTCTTTGGTTGTCCTTGTTTTCTATGGCTTCAACCTTACTTCTCACAAATTAGCACCTAAATCACACCCTTGTGTATTTTTGGGGTATTCCGCCTCACACCATGCCTTTCTTTGTTACTCATTATCTCACCAAAAAATATACATATCTCGTCATGTAACATTCTTTGAATCTGAATTTCCATTCAAATCCATGGTATCCACCAACTCAACCTCTCAACCACCCACTTTACCCTTATCCCCATCCTCTCTTGATTCCTCCATGGTTACCCCACTTAACAATTCATCCTTATCCCTTCCGTCGCCTCAACTTATCTCAACAACAAAAAATTTCCCCATTCCTTTGCCCCATGAAACAAATCCCACTCCCACTCATATTGAGAATAGTTCTCCTCCACACATCAATACCGATGATGCTTCTTCCCTTCCCCTTTCTAATCCTCACCCCACAAACACATTCCATGACAACTCACTCCAAAAACAATATCTTCAAACCCAAGAGAATTTTTCATAGTACTAAACACCCACTACCTGAGAGTCTAGAACCCACATATGTTAGCCAAGCCCTCAAAATTCCCCACTGGAAGCAAGCAATGTCTGAAGAATTCATGGCTCTTCTTAATAATCGCACTTGGAACCTTGTTCCTTCTTCACCACAACTTTCTCCTATTGGGTGTAAGTGGGTTTTTAAGATCAAACGCCATCCCGATGGTAGCATTTCTAGCTACAAGGCCAAGCTAGTTGCCAAAGGGTTTCACCAAATGCATGGGGTCAACTACTTTGACACATTTAGCCTGGTAATCCGTGCACAAACTATCAAGTTAGTTCTCTCCATTGCACTAGCATATATGGCCCATATGTCAAATGGATGTTAATAATGCATTTTTGCAAGGCAGTTTGCATGAAGAAGTATATATGCAACAGCCTCCTGGATTCATTCATCCCTCATATCCATCTCATGTTTGCAAGTTGAAAAGGGCCCGCGAGCCTGGTATTATGAGCTTGGACCTTTTTTTTGCATTATGGATTTTAGAAAAGCCGATTCGATGCTTCCTTCTTTGTATTCAAACATGGTGAGCTCATCACATACTTCTTAGTTTATGTTGATGACCTTTTGTTAACAGGTAATTCCTCCAAGTTGTTGCATGACTTTCAATCAGCTTTATCTCTCAGATTCTCTTTAAAGGATCTTGGCTTCCCTTCTTATTTTTTGGGCATGGAGGTTTTACCTACCAAATTTGGTCTCATCCTCAACCAACATAAGTATCTTAGAGACTTGCTTCACAGATTTGATATGGTTGGAAGTAAAGCTCTTCAAACACTTATTTCTACATCAACTACTTTGCTCCCTCGTGACGATTTTGCACCAGCTGATGCCTCACTTTATAGAAAAATTATTGGCTCATTACAATATCTCAATCTTACAAGACCTGATGTTGCATTTTCTATCATCAAGCTTTCCCAATACATGCAAGCCCCCACTCAAACTCATTTCTTGGCTCTCAAAAGACTCTTACGGTATCTCAAGGGCACATTGCAGTTCGGTCTTATCCTCCATAAGAATTCCTTGCTTCACTTACATGCGTACTGTGACTCTGATTGGGCTGGAGACCTCTTTGATCGCCACTCTACCTCTGCATATATTGCTTACTTAGGGCGTAATCCAATCTCTTGGGCTTCTAGAAAGCAAAGAACTGTTGCTAGATCCTCCACTGAAGCTGAATATCGCGCTATTGCTTTTACTAGTGCAGAGCTGTGTTGGCTCAAACATCTTCTACGTGAACTTGGTGTGCTATCTTCTCGTCCTCCAATCATCTATACTAACAACATTGCTGCCTTTTGTGCATGTGCCAACCCCATCTTCCACTCAAAGATGAAACATCTTGCACTAGACTACCAGAACAAGTTGCAAACCATCAATTACGTGTTCACCACATTCCCTCCTCCTCTCAGCGTGCTAATCTCCTGACTAAGCCACTCAGCACCACAAAGCATCACTTCTTCACCACCAAGATTGATGTAGCTGACTGCTCCACCATCTTGCAGCTCTCATCACAGTCACAACATGAAGCTAATCCAGTGCAAAATCAGGAACGTACATTAACAGCACCACATGCTTGCTGATAACATTTATCTTTTAATATTCAAACTAGAATATATTATCCTAATCCTTTAAGTTCTGTTGTAACAATACTTATCATCATTCTTGTATATATGTACCACGAAATTCTATGGAAATAATATTCCTATTGTTCTCAGTTTCCAACCTTTTCTGAGATTCTGCACTTTCTATATTTGTTATAGATGGTGCAAGTGTTTGGAAATATACTTTGGATCTTTGATCACGTTGCACCAAGATTTTTTGACGTAATTGGAACACATAAGAGATTTCACAAGTTACCGACAAAGTATCACTTCCGCCAAATCGTGTGGCACCAAAGCATGTAGTCGCCATGCTGCTTCTGTTGCCATCAGATATGTGACGAAAGTATAAATGCTAACAAATTTTTGAGTAGAAAATGAAAAAAGAAGGTTCAGAAATAGAGAGAGACTTAAGCATAAAACACTTTTATATGTAGGTGGGTGACCGTGACCAACAATAGAATAAAAATTACTTTATGTCCAAGTTCACCCAAGAATTATGGGATTAAAGAGTGTTTACTATTTTGGGAATTTGGGAGAGATGGCATACCCGGATATGTTAGATATAAATATTATCTTAGATCTTCTCTTAATAGCTTAAGTTTTTAGGTTATATTGGTTTTTGATATGATATTAAAACTTCTATGATTGCATGATTTAGGGTTCTCCCGTTAACACTTAAATATACCTCAAGTCTTAATAGTGCTTTACATCTTTACAATCAAAATAAAAAGATAAAACTAACTTCATTTGAATTTTCTAACTAGCTCGAATTGAATTAGTAATGGATTAAGAGATTTAATAATAAATTTATGTTTTACAAATACGAGTGATCAAGTGTTAAATTTTTTTATATATATAAAAAAAATGAAATTATCCTACTGAATGATATGTTAGTATTTTCTAAATTAGGAGATAAGTTTATGTGTAGAAAAGCCACCAAGCATGATTTTGAAGCGAACTAACGCTGTAACAAATTTATTCATGAGGCAGATGAATTGCCAAAAGACCAAATCCAGGCCTAAATAAGTATGATTCTGGATTCTTAATCTCTTTGATTTTTGGGCTATTTTCTATTAATTTTAATCAATTATCTTTTGTATTTCCTTGTAATTTTAGAAAGTTTTGTATTATTCGGCGAACTTTATATAATTTAATATTTTATGGGAAGTCATTAAGATTAGTATTTAATTTGAAGTAATTTCTTTTCTATTAAGAAATTTATAATGTCAAGTGATCTACTGGTTTTCATTCCATTAACATGATGAATATAAGAATAATTTATCATTTTTTATGAGAAGTAATTTAGTATTTTAAAACCACTATAGTGCGCTTTGCACCAATATATATAGACTCATATTATTCACGATCTTTGTTCTTTCACCGTATAATTTGTGTATAAAATTTAAAAGCATTAAATCATATGTAGACATAGTGATATTAAGTGTAAAAAAAGGACTCATTAGTATATCTTTGATTAAAGAAAAATTTATAAAGGATAAGGCGATCGTTTAAACAAACGAAATACGAATATTAAAAAAAAAAAAACCTGCAAAAACCATCCATGCGCTAATTATAAATAGTAATTAAGATATCCATATACAAATTTGTAAAATAAAAACTATGCACTTCCCTCGATGCCATAAACACAACCTAAGGTTTTGTCAAGCTGAATCAATGTAATCAAAGAGTGGATTGAGGAACTATATTAAAACTAGACAACAATATACTTAATGAAACCAAACTCTCTTCATAGACTGCTGCCCCTATTGAATAACAAGGGTACCCGTGAAATCCAAGATTTATTTCCTCTTGGGTTTGGAATCCTACAACACTAGACTTCAGTTTTCTTCTACAAAAAGCAATGATTTATCACCTTTGCAAAATCCCAAAGAACTTTTTAATCTTCCAATTGGTTGATTATTGATAATCAAGTGCTTGCTCCATAATCCTCTATTTCCATATTCTTCCACTGCTCACATCTCAAACCATCCCCGTCTATCATAAATCACAGCAAGAGATTCCCTGAACTTGTGGATAGTCACCTTATCATACTCATCAACAAATTCAACATTAATAATTATGAACGCATCACCAACCATGTCCATTGCAAGAATCACTACTGCATTCACATAAAGTCTCCAACTATCCAATGAGTCGCTCCTTGCACAAAAATTGCAAGTCCTCCAAGATAATCAATCCTTTTTAAAGGCGGCAAAGGGCTTGTAACTTTTCTCCATCTATTAGAACTCAGTGTACATCTCAGAATGCCAAGCCAATGGCTCAGAAAAAGGGAATAAAGCCCAATGCAGTTCAATAATCCTAACAGCCTTATAATCAAACCCAAACCAAGCACAGACAACTCTACAGCTTGTGCCAGGTGTGCAAGGTGGAATGTGATCATAGAAATTAGGAAGAGCCATGTATTCTCTCATGGCAAGGTTTATGAGCACTATAGAATCACCATTTTGGGACAAAAGGCAATATATCCCATTGCAAGGACCCATGATTTCTAAATCATCCCTCTGCTTGATTAAATACAAAAGAATCAAAAAGGAAGTGTTTGTTGCCGTGTCAAAAGGGAGCATAGAAGGAAACTCTCCTTTAGGGATGGAGGCATAAAAAGGAGATGATTGTTATTGTTGTTGGTTTCGTTGGAAATTTGAATGTGTTTGGAATTAAAATATGGATCTTTGATTAGATTGTACTAGGATTTGTTGATGCATTTGAAATGCACAAGAGATTTCACCGGTAAGCGACAAAGTATTTCTCGCACCAAATCCTCCGGCATACAAGTATGTCTACTAGCTGCTTCTCTGGCAATCAGAGAGATAGAGGTGTGACAAACTATAAACCGCAAAAATAGTTAAGGATGTTCAGAAACGGGGAAATAAAAGGAATAGGAGACAGACCTATACATGACACAATTTTTTTTGTGTGGGTGACCGATACTGTTGATGTCTTACCCATCTCTAGAATTGTGGGATTAATTCGACGAGTTTTTTCTGTTTTGGGAACTTCGGACTGGGAGGCGTGCATGGCTTTGTGTAAACAGCGCAGTTAATTAATTGCTTGAAGTTAATACTTTTTTTTTTCATTATAATTGTCTTATTTTAATGCATTTTTTCAACATGGTTTATGGTTTATTTATAGAGCTATTTTGATGTTATACTGGAATGATATAAGAACTTACTCACACTAAATTATAAAAAAAAATAATAATAAAAACCTAAAAATAATTTATTTTCAAGCATTTTATCCCTTCCAGTAGAATTAATGGCGAAAAGATCTCAATAGTACATTTAGATATAACTAGGTTCCTTCTTTTTTTTTTTTTGATTAATAATGGTGAATTTGTGAGCTATCCTGCACAAGCGATGATAGGTAAATATTCTCTAAATTAATTATAAATTTCATGTGCGAAAAAGGAACAAAATTAGTTGTTCTACCAAGTCTGTCATTCTCTCTAATATCTACTTCTCATTAGTGAGAACATGTTTTGTAATTAAATTATTGATACTTATAATGATAGGAGAGTTTGATGAGGAATATCACACAACAGATTTTGTTATGTAAAAGTGCTACTAGATATTGTATTGAAATGGACCCAAGAAGCGCGACTCTAAATTCTTAATCTCTACTAATTTTTAGGCCAATTTTTGTTTATTTATTTTAGTCAATTATCTTTCCCTAATTTCATTTTAGTTTTAGACTGTTTATTTGTGATTGGAGAGCAAAGCTAAGTGTAGATTTTTGGGCTCAGCTCTGAGAAGGGAAGTTGTGCTATTGCTAATGTGTTTCGGGTTGCTCGAGAGCCATATGATTGGATTGATTCACTTGATGTGGGATTAGTGAGAGGAACTTTCTTCCTCAACATATTTATAAATCCATGCTTGCACGACAAAGAAAATAACAATCTTTTTCATCAGACTCAATTTGAATTGTGAGTTGGAGTAATTTAACTGAAATTCTATTATGTGTGTACATATATATCTAAAAATAAATTTGTATATGTTATTATTTCACTTGACTTTGCTCGATTATTGCTTTGACAAAACATTAGAAGGTCGAAATATTCCAGAGAGAGACCAATTGAGAAAAAAATTGTGTATATTATTACACTTCATGTTTTGTTATTATTTATAAGGGTAAAATTATAAATAAAAAAGTAAGAGATATATATATATAAAAGTATACATAAAGCATATAACAAAAAGAACTTTGAGAATTATGTTTATTTTTCTTGCAACATTATTCTTTTCTATTTGCGTAGGTATCAAACAAGTAAAACTAAAGGAGAGTTGCACCGAATTGGAACACTCCCTCCTAACAACAATAAGAAATTAAGAATTTAGAAAACACTTTGTTGGACACATTAGGCCATTATTGTCTATTTGATCTAGAATTAACTGCAACCTTGCTAAACATTAGCTTCTTCTTCATTTGTGTCTCCTCAAGCATGGATCTTAGTGACACGTTTCCTGTAAAGAAATCCAACATTTTAAGTGAAATACACTAAAATATTTTATTTACAAATAGTTTGGAAAATCTATACAAAATAGCATGTATGTATAAAAGGAAATCCTGTATATTATTATGGAAACTTACATGGGGGAAGCATTACGACGGGCTTTGACTGCTGCTGAAGTGAACAACGGATCAGGAAAAATTGGATCTTTGTCACAGTTGTTTGCCTTGTTTTCGCAATCTACGAATTCTTTGCCATGATTGTCTAGACATTGAATGACCTCCGAGAGGTAAACATTGCCAACTCTATCAGTCTCACAAACAATGTCCACCATGAACTTTGTAGATTTTCTAATAGCAGTTAGAATCCTGTCTGCCTTATACGAACTTCCATTGGCCACAATACCTGAGATCACATTCTCCCCATGTTAATGCTTTTGTTTGTGGTTGAAATGCTGATATATGATTACTTGAATGTAATAATCATGCATACCTGCATTGGTCAAGATTTGGTATAGATTATGGGATTGTCTGAGGTTCATTGCTTTCGATATATAACCTTCTGCCAACATTAAGTCTGCAGCGCATGATCCATATGTTTCCCATTGGCTTTTCCACAATTTCTTGCTATCTTGGAAATTATATGTTGATAAATCGGGCCAGAACTTCAGCAGGTCAACTTTGTTGGTTGTAATCTGTATAGAAGTATATACAAGCAAAGTTGAGAAAAACATAGTTGCAATTGAAGATTTAATGATAAAAAAATTTCAAAATTAGGAAGTACTTACTATCTTGTCTGTCAAATAATAACCTGTTTTGCAGTTTTCCATCACCTCGCCATCGCTCCCCACTGCCCAAAGGCCATTGATGGTGAAGTATTGCGGCACAGAAGGTCTGCAATCGTGATCATTTGTCAAGCAGTATGAGTTTGGCCATATGAGTGATATTTTGAAACTATCAGCTTTGGAATATTCCTGTCCTGCACAGGACAGAACTCCAACAAAGAACAATGCCAAAAGGAACTCGCACTTCATCTTATTCTTGTTCAAGAAGCTTATCAGTTCAATTGAATGTGAGTTGCAGGCTACATGTATACAGCCTTTTATAGAATTCTCTGGCCCAAGATATTCGATGGTTTATTAATTTTTTCATTAGCTTGCCTAATAAATTTTGACTCAAGTCTACACTAAGATATTTTTTTGAATAGAATTTCTTTCTTGTGCTTAAGTATAGTCAAATTTAGTGGCTAGAAAATTTTCAATCCCACTTTAATCAGTGCAGTGAACTTTCATTAATTCATATCAAGTCAGAACCTGTCCCACTTGCGTGGATAATTTCCATTGTATGCGGTGAGCTTAGATGGATAGAAGGGGGCGAGGGGGCTAGTCCCACAAGTCAAATGTTCTTTCATTAATTTCTCTAATGGTAGATTTTTGACTTCATGCTTCCCCTTCTAGGACCTTTCTATTACTAAGAAGTTACTCAACACTCACAATTTTATTAGAAGATTGTTAGCAAAGAGAAATTATTTTTGGTAACTTTTTCTGTTTTTATTTTTACCCTTTTTCACTTTACACTATTTATGTAGTTTTTTTTTTTTTTTTAATATCATCATTTCCTTTTCTAATTTGTTAGTGATTAGAAAAAAGTTGCGAATACTCAAAACAAGCAATAAAGTAGGACTTATCTAAAATGTCTAATATTTCACTTTCTGTGCATTAGTTATTATTAAACGCATTAATTTTACAATAATATACATGATAATGTATGAGAAGAAAATCTTTAAGAATGGAAAATTTTCTAGTATGAGGTCATTTGATTCATTAAGAATATTTTCAAAAGAAGGCTCATAAATCAGAAGAAAGGTGATTTAGTACATGAGATTACTTTTGTTCAAAGAATTGTTGAAACAGTTTCTACAAAATCTATTATTGATGAATTTTATGATCATACAAAGAAACATTGTGCTAGATTTCGATGGTTGTCTTTATTCAGTCATAATAAATGATAATGTGAGAATTATGTAAAAGTTAGTCAACATAATTAATACAGACATAATAAATGATACTTATTAACTCAGATTTTACATAATAGAAAAGACCAATATGACAAAATAACCAATTTGTGATCCAAATTGTCAACAGATTATGGTCTACCGTCATATTCAATCAAGATGTATGTAATAATAGATAGAAGGAGAGAAATTTCCAGCACTAGCCAGTAATATAGATCCTAGGATAATTCTTAGCGAGAAGGGCAAATGCCACCAAAGATCTAACATCAGTCCATCACATGAAAAAGCGAACAAAGTTAATGGTCAAGAAACTAACTCAATAATATTATTCTCATGTGGACCCTTACCTTTATCTCAAATGGAGAATAACAATGGAGGAATAGAAGGCTGATGCGACTAAAAACTACCAAATCAAATGTTGTATTACCTACCCAACAAAGTGATAGTACAACTTCTTCAGGAAGGTGAAGATGAATCGGTTCTAGCCTCCTTCCAGGAATGAAGACGATACTCCCCTAACAAAGCCATTTAGCACGCAAAAAGATTTTTAACGAAACGCAAAATGCAAACCTAATGATGTAAAACAGTAAGGCCAAACTGATTTTGGACGATCAGCAAACGCTTTGTCGTTTACAGTAAAGCATTCTTTGGCCATTTCCCAACTGCTCACTATCAAGGTTTTGTGGACCCCAAACCTAACGCTGAAAATTGGCCCAACGTCACATGAGGTGGCTGTGCTCCACCAAAACGGTGGATATGACCAATCAAGGCCATGAGCCACCAGCTTCAGGTGGTGCTTTTCTAGTTTCACCGGCAATGCTTCGGTGGTTGGTTGGTATCAATGAGAGCATGTAGAGAAATAGAAAGAAAGCCAAAGTGATCAATGCCAACGGTATCGTTGTTTGGGAACAGAGATTATTGAACACCATGGACTTGCAATTTTGTTCTGTTAGCTTTTGTGTTGGACTTGGAGTAAGAAAAATTTTTCCAGTGAGAAACTAAACGTGCTTGCCTCTCAGTTTTATATCTTAGTGTTATTCATGAGCAAAGAGAAAAGAAGAGAAGAGATTGTACGCTTCGGAGATGCTTGAAATTGAGAAGATGTTGAAGCAAGTGAAGCACAAAAGTTAACAGAGGGAAATGACCAAAAAAGTTATGGAAAATGCAAGAGAACAACAGAATTTTCTGAAGGGGGAAAGTAAAGTAGAAAGAAAAGGAAAAGGAAAAAAAAAAAAAAAATTAAGAGTGAATGAATTGTATTTTCCATCGTATTGGTTAAACTTACCACATCTATAGTGGTACAGCACCCAAGTTTATGGAAGGCCCAATCCTTTAAGCCCATAAACCACATTGTAATTCAAAATATTTTCATATGATTTTATAAGTACCTCTTGGCCATTTCTTCGGCCAATTCTATTAACATATTCCAAAAATTTTAAATACACATTTCATATGTTTTAGAACTTTAGTTTTTGGAATAATATTTACATTCCAAAAATTAAAGTTCCAGAATAGATGAGATGTTGGATATGTAAAAAAAAAAAAAAAAAAAGGTATGGGTAAAAAGAATTGGCCCATTTCTTTTGGTATACATAGCCCATTATTATTTCTACTCACACACACCAAGCAAAGAAAATGACAAGAGTATCCCTTAGAAAAAAAAAACTCTTATTTTGTTCACCCCATCGGCTCTCTCTCTCTCTCACACACACACTTAACATGCCCTAACTAGCCTCTTGTTGATGGCAAAGCTACTTAATTCATTGTTTGAGTTGTTTTCTACATTCCCAATACTCATTTGTTGTGTTTGAACTTTAGAATTGAAGAGAAAAAGTGCAAAATAATATAAATTGTGAATTTTTTTCCAATTTTGTGTAGGCATACGAATTATACATGTTTCAGTGAGTTTCCAAGGTTGGGTATAGCTTGAGCTAGGTCAGGTTCTAAAAGTCCTGCAAACAAAAAAAAGTTGGGTTGGATATTAAGCCTCCAACGCTCAAGTTAATGTTTGATATAAATTGGGTAAAAATCTATGAACTAGTATTAGGGAAATCTTATCTTTTACAGCTATGGGGTTGACTTTTTATGAGGTCAAAGAGGAAGGTCTTCTTGTAATTTCACTTGGATTGCTCATTGGATTGGGTATGAATATGAAAGTTAGCCTATTGGTTCTGGTCCACATCATCAGCCCCTAGGTTAGAGACTCAACACTGTTGAGTGTCCAAGCTAAGAAATTGGTTGGAGCTTCGTGTGTGCTGAAGATGTCATCCCATCTAAACAACTAATGATCATTCCTTTTTTTCCTCTGTAATTATTACTTCGATGCTTGTTCCTATTTTTGCTCTATAATCATTATTATTTTAGTGTGCCCTTTTGTATTTCAAGGTGACCTTTCATTGCTATCCATCCAATTATTTTTCTGGCAGCTTATCCTAATTCGTTGATCCTTTTCATGCGATGGCCCATAAATAGGAGTCATTTACTCTTTTGTTTTCTTTACTTTTATTTTTTTTTACAATCACGATTTACCTTAGCTTGGTATTCCTTGCTTTCTTCACCATGTGCGCATTTTCTACTTGAGTTATCAATGTTTTTTACAAGTTGATTTGTCCTTTCCTCCTTCTTTTGTTTTTGTTAGGTTTTCACTATACCCTCTTTAAGTCGGTATTTAATTTATTGAGAGAAATATGTTTGGTGAAACTAAAAAGGAGGGAATCATGGAGAATAATGGATGCCCGAAATAGGGAAATATCTTCTTTTATTGAAAATCTCTTGAAAGAGCCAAATGATGATGATGTCTACGACTCAGACTTTGAGGGTTTGTTGGGTGATTCCTTCGATGATGGTTTAAGTGCCAGAACGTCATCCTCTAGTGAATCTTTTCTTGTTTTTTCCCAAGAGGTTCTAGTGGTAAACGTGGCTACATCAACTAAAAAAGACTCGAAAGGTAAAAAGGTTAGGGTCACTCTTGCATTCCCTCGAATGGCACATGAAGTAAACAAAATAGGTGTTACCTATTCCCCAAGCTTTTTCAAACATAATGACCACTATCAGAAGGTGCCCCTTTAAGGGTGATTTGAGGGATGCCTAGTGGCTTTTTGATGAAATCACCAAGAATGGCTCTATGCTTGATGACAACGACCTAGGTGCAATTAGGAAAGCTTTGCCCGGGTGCACCAACATTCCTATCTGCAAGGTCAATATGGGGATAGATTCTTCACTTGGAACATCTGCTACACCAACAAGTGCGGTGTGACGTTGCAAATAGCCCCTACTCAACATCACCCCAATGTCTAGGTTACCTTTCATGTCTATCAAGGGATTTGCACCAAGCTGGAGATACCTCCTCGCCTCGACATCTTCTTTCACTTTTATTACTTGAAGAATCCCCATAAGTATGAGTTGGGGTACTTGTACTAATCAGCTAAGAAAGGGAGGGCTTTGATTGTTCTTGCCAAGGAATCGGCTAAACACTTTAAGCGGTGCTTTTTCTAAGGTTATAGAACCCAAGGTTGGCTAAGCCTTCTTTCTAAGAGATAATAGGGAGCCCCGGTTTCCCTTTAGGTGGCGTCGATACTTTGGAAACGTGGAAGATATTTCTAATGTCGAACTAGGTCCTGCAGACACCTATTTAATTAAGGAATTTGAGGCCAATACTTACATCGACTCAAAAAGGCTACCCATTGATGTGTTTAGTTTCTTTGTTTTTTTTTTTTTCTAATTTTTAAGTTGATTTCTTTCTTACGATCCTTCCTTTGTCTTTGCAAATCGAAGAACGATGTCGAATCTTCACAAGCTAATGAAGCATCCCAATTGTAAGCTTGAGAAGAAGAGGAAAGGATAGAAAAAGGTTATGGAGACTACTAGAAAAACAAAGATTAGTGCTACCCTTTCCAATCTATCCCGCCTTCAAAAAAACTTAAAGGAATTTCTTTCAAAGAGTTCAGGTTCACTCCTACTACCGTTTGTACTTCACTAACAGATCTACCACCTCCCAAACTTATTGCTTCTAATAATGTTGAGGCTACTAGTCTGGGGTTTGTCGCACATGTCCCTCCTGAGACCATTGTGCTTGACACCTTGGATCAGTCAAATGACCCTCTGCTTATCATGCAACCCTCAACTTCCAAATGTTTTAAAGTCAAGACTATTGCGAAAAGGGAGCGAGGGGACTTTATTCCTACAATTTTCTCAACTCATAAAACTCCTCTGTGCAGAGTTATGTCAATGTTGTGGTTGCTCGGACTACGCCTATCTGAACTAACTCATCATTTAACATTGCTACCAATGCACCTAGCATTGCTATTCCTATTGATCCAACCATTTCTAATTCAGTAGGTTGCTTTTGCAACTTTTTTACTTTTCCTTTCTAAGTCCTTGCTTATGTTAACTTTGTTCCTATTTTTGTTCTTACTTTCTTTTTAGGTTATGGCTTCTTCCTCTCTTAACCCGCAGGTCCTAGCTTCTGAATTCTAGCATACCCGCTCAAAAGCCATCCTAGGCCAAATTGCTCAAGGCTTCTGCCATAATATCAAAATGATCTAAATCGTCCATGATTGGGTACTCTGAGATTACCTCATCTCCCAAGATGCAATGAGAAGAAGGCTAAGATTTTTACCTCTAATGGGTGGACCTTAACAGTAATTTTTTTTGGGCCTAGCAGGAGCTAAAGAGCTCCAAAGTCAAAATAGTTGAACTTTAAGAGAAGGAGGCTATTTCTTTACTTTCTGCTTATTGATCCAAGGAGAAACTTCATAAGGCACTAAAGCAAATAGCCGATCTAAAAGGTAGACTAAAGTTCTTCAAAGCTGCTATTAAGGAGAAATCCAATATGGTCTCAAACTTGGATAAGGAATTAGCTGATTCTGAAGCTTCTGTGAAGAAAAACGCAAGGCTCACTCTTCAACATTAAGTTTGGCCGAAGTGACAATGATGATGAAGACCCTTCCGAACCATAAACTGTTGTACTTATAGTCGTTCTAAACTTATAATGGATTTATAGTTTAACTTTTCATTCCAAGTTTTTCTTGCTCTAATTTTGTTTAGCTTGTACTTGTTCCTTAGTTTATTTTATTATCCACAGATATAACTTTTGATCATTGAACTCAATTTATTACCCCAAAAAAATAAACTGACCAAGCTAAATTACTTATTGGCTAATAACTTCGCATAAATGAACAAATTGTACAAATGAACAGATTATAAGTTAACTTTGCATAAGTGAACACTATGTAAATGAACAATTTATAGGTTGGGATAATATTTCTTCAAATTTATTATATGTCAAAAATTAGTTACATGTCAAATTTGTTACATGTCAAGTACTTTAGTAATTACAAAAGGTCCCTCCCAAGTCGGGGCTAGTTTGCCTTCTCAAGTGGGCTTTCTTACTAATGAGATGAACCGTAGTACTAGGTCTTCTAGTTGGAATTCTGTAGGTCGAACATGTTTGTTGAAATTATGGGCTTATGCTTTCTTTACAGTGAGCATCCTCTTGTATGCCTTTACTCTTTTTCTTCTAGGAATTCAAAGTTTTCTGCTAAATTGGTGTTGTTTCTTTCATCGTCATGCAATTCTCTTCTCAAAGTTGGTTCCCTGACTTCTATTAGTATCATTGCCTCCAAGCCATATGTAAGACTGAAATGGGTTTGCCCCATAGTTGTATGAAGGGTTGTTAAGTATGACCATGACACCCAAAATAACTCTTTTGCCCAAATGCACCCTTCTTGTCTTCCAATCTTCTCTTTAATCCCTTCAAAACAATCTTGTTGGCTGCTCCAACTTGTCCATTTACCTAAAAGGGCTCTACGGACACAAACCTTAGCTTGATTTAGAGGTCAGCGCAATATTCTTGAAAGCACCGATCTGCGAATTGTCTACCATTGTCCGTAATGATGGAATGTGGGATTCTGAACCTACAAACAATTTCAATAGTGATGAATTTTTACATTAGTTGGAAGTGACACTAAATAATGCTTGTGCTTCTATCCATTTCAAAAAGTAATCTATCGCAACAACTAGAAAACGTCATTGGTCGGATACAGGTGGGAATGAGTCAAGTATATCAGTCTCCCATTTGGAAAATGGCTATAGTTCAATAACGTTATGCAACTTGGTCACCGTGGAAAGTATATTTGTTATGAATTTTTGGCATTTGTCATAAATTCCCATTATTTTCATGACATCTTCTTTTAAGATCGGCCAAAAATATCTAGACCTCATTATTTTAGACGAAAGGTTTCTTGCACCAATGTGGTGTTTATAAATTCCTTCTTGAATTTCCTTCAAGCTATACCACACCTACTCAGGTATTATGCATTTCAATAGGGGGGTTCGCGAACATACCCTTTGACTTGGCTTAACTCCCTTGTAGGCTCTAGTCTAGATTCTCCTAGGTCAACTTTAACATCTAACTCCCTAGCTGGTACAAGCTTCACCTTTTCTGAATGTCTATTGCATTCTTCCTTCTTCACTGGTTCAATGGCCAAGCTCTTATGGTATAACTTTCTTACTATCACCTAGTCTCCTTTGATTACTCTCACCTTTCCATCTAAAGCTAGGTATTTAATTACCAAGTGTTGGGTGGAGACTATAGCCCTCAACTGATTCAAGGTAGGCATACCTAAAATTACATTATACGATGAGTGACACTTGAAATCCAGAAAATTTATTGCCTTTGTTACTTGACTTGGATGTAGCCTAAAGGTGGCCTGGAGACATATCGATACTATTATTGATGTTGCTACACCGGAGAAACTAAATAGAGAGCCATGATAATGCTTTAGCTCAATATAAGGGATGACTAGTTGATCAAATACTTTCTAAAAAAAAATATCGATCGAGCTTCCTTGATCCACCAAAACTTTCATTACTTGAAAATTTATTATCATTGCGTTGATTAACATGGGGTTATCATGCTCCCTCTATATATCCTTGTAATCTTCCTCAGTGAATGTAAATGGTGGATCAGGCGCCTCCCTCCTCAACCTCTTACTTCCTCTAAGTTCATTAACCACGTGATAATGCCTCTTTGCCGCCCTCAAATGTCTTTTCTGCACCCTCCCCCTGTGGTTAGTCCTCCTAAGACAAAACCTCTTGAAATGGTGTTTATGATTCTTGATATCTGATGAGTGTAAATTATATAGATATTTTGGCATGAATTCCCTTGCATTTAAGTCCCAAATTAAGGTAATTTAAGATGCTTTTAATGTCATTTTACTATTTTGTAGGAACCAAGCACCAAAAGGAACAAAATGCAGGAAAACAAAAAATTACAAAAATGTCACTCGCCATGGCGAGCTCTACCCGAGAGCACAAGGAGCATTCTGCCATGCTTCGCCGTGGCGAGCTAGATGACATCTGGAGCTGTTTTGAAGGGTTCTAAACCAAATTGACTTCCGGGAAGTAGTGTCCTACAAGGACTAGGACTCTCAAGCCTAGAAGACTCTCCGAAATCATTGTTCAAGTGGGATTGAAGTCTTGGAAGTGTGCAGCCATTTGGAATCCTAATTCAAGCGTGATTGGGAATGATTTTTGTGGCTAGAGTTGTAATCCTTCTAAGAGTCCTAATTTAAGTAAAACTCTACTTGGAATCCTAGTTAGAGTGGAACTAAAAGAAATATGCAACCATAAGAATTAAATTCTCAAGAGTCCTAGTTTGAGTGGGATTAAAATTGTTAAATCCTACTAGAATTTAATATCCTACTTAGAGTATAATTATGAATGACTTTGTAATTAAAGTTATAATTTATCTAAGAGTCATAATTCAAGTAGGACTAGGAAGATAATTGTTTTAAATAGAATTCTAATTGAAGGATGATTAGGATTACATTATAACTAAGAATTGTAATGCAACTTAGAGTCCTAGAATGAGTCTAACTAGGAATAGAGGGATTATAAATAGGAAGGAGGGCTGAGAAGCAAAGAACCATCCATCCACGCATCCAAGAGTCCACAAGGCAGCAAGCAAGCAAAGTGTCGCATCATCCATCTTCATGTTCTTTTATTTCAGCATTATGTTTTCTTCCATCATCATGTGTAACTAATTTCTTCTCTAGGGGCTAAGATGTAGCCCAAGTGCTTGTATAGACATGATTGATGATGTTATGATAGATCTAGCTTTTATTTAATTGAGGTTTAATTTTCTGTACTTCACTCTTAACTTTTTTGGCCAATTAGTTGGAGAAATCTGTGGGTTCTCTATGACTCGGGAGATAATTAGTTAACCTAGACCATGAGGATTAAATCCATAGGGTTCTGTGGCTGTCTATACTCAGAATTCTGTGTAGTTACAAGGGAGCTAAGGAGATCCCCTAGAGTGCCAGAAAGGGATGTCCAAGGAACTTAATGCAATTATGGTTATTACAACTCACACTGGCGCATAGCAGGGTTGGTAATCGTAATTAGGGTTATTCCGACCTCACGCCAAGGTAGGATAGTTAGATTAGGGAATTATGGCTAGCAATTAATAATCATAGAAGTCATAACTGAATCATGAAAGTCTATGTCAAGGCTTGTGGTGAAATTTGAATCCCTAGGCTGTAATTCTCTGAACTCTCACTCACAAATATCTTATCTATTTTACTGCTGTTTTATTTTATGATCTATTGCTGCTATCACTCTTATTCGATCGCTTGAGCATTATTGGAGTTAATATACTCTAGTAATCAATTACAATCCCTTGGGTATGACAACCCTGGAATACTTGCTGGCTACACTGATAGTGTTCGCTTGCACTTCATTCCATCTCTAATTCACATCCATTCTTCACCTATTTTCTACATCCTAATTGGCACATCAATATCCCCTTCGGTTGTTAGTGGGTCCAAGAATCCTCCTTTGATTCATGGATTTGTTTCGCTATCTCTCTTGAGGGTGTTCCTGACCTCTAGGTTTCCTATGCCTTTTGTTCGTCCAGATTGGTTCATTTTTCCACCTTATATCACTGTAAGTGCCATTTTCTTAATCAGGTTCTCAATAAGGTCTTTGGGTGTTTGGCATTCCTCAGTGTCATGTCTTACACTCTTATGATATTCGCAGTATGTTTTGACATTTGGCCCCATTCGTGCTTTAATCAGTAGGGGCAATTGCGCCAAACCGTTCTGACATATCTCATACAAAATGTCGACTCTTAGTCTATTGAAAGGGTGTAGTTGTAGTAACAAGGCCAAGGTCTTCTTTCGACCTCTCTATCATTATCCTTCTCTCTTGCCTGCTTGGGGATCACTTTCTCTACTTCTTCTAAATTGGTATGCTTCCCAACCAACTAAAGTAGTCCTTAGACAATGTCAGGTGGGTTCAATGTAACGCTTTCTTTAAATCCACCCCTTCATAGGCCGACCATCAATGTATGCATAACGACATCGTCCTTGAGATCCTTTATTTGAAGAGACAAGACAGTGATTCTCTGAATATACTCTCTCAGAGGCTCTCCTTCCTCCTAACGAAGGGCAGCTAAAGACCATTGAGTTTATTATGGGGCTATACTATTGGAGAACTTAGCAATGAATAGTTCAGTTAACTAGTCAAAGTTGGTTATGAAAAGAGGGGGAAGATTACTAAACCACAAGAAGGAGGCTTTTCAAAGTGAAGTCAAGAAAGTTCTACATTTAATTTCATCATCTACTCCTAAGATTAACATCATGTTTTCAAAGCTACATACATGCTCCACTAGGTCCATTGATCCATCGTAAGGGTCTAGGGTAAGTTGCTTGAAATAGGGGCGGAAGGCGATATGATATTATGTTTGGGGATGAATGGGTGTTTGGCTTGCCTTGTCGGAACATAAGAGTTGGTTCTATAGTGATTACTGCTAAAAGGGAAGGGTGGGTTCTATTGGTCTGTTACTATCTGCTTGGCTTGGGGTGATGTATTTTGGGGAATAATGAACAACGTGCTCTTCTCTAGTTTGGATGAGTTTCTTTTTTTTTTTTTTCAGATTGGAGTCTTTTGATTTCCTTCCTATCTTAGAGTCTTGGCTCCCTTATATCTTCTATCTCCCTCCTCATTGCTTTGAGGTGAGCCATCATAGTAGCTAAACTCGCCAAATGTTAGTCAGCTAGGTTTGTTTGAGCTCATTGATCATTTTGGGTACTAAATGGTAGTTGTATGGGTGTTTCATGAATGAAGTGGTGTTGCTTGGTCCTCCTTTTTGGGGAGTATGAAAATTTTGGCCTGTCATAATGATTTGAAGGTCGCATGTTCGATCCACACTTATTGCACCTGTTGTTTCAATGAGTTTCTAAAGTCGGGTATAGCTTGAGTTGGGTCAAGTTTTGGAAATCCTACAAACAAAAGAAAAGGTTGGGTCAGATACCGAGCCTTTGACGCTCAAGTCAATGTTTAATCTAAATTGGGTAAAAATCTAGGAATCAATATTAGAAAAATCTTACCTTTTTAAGCTATGGGGTTGACTTTTTATATGAGTTCAAGGAGGAATGTCTTATAATTTCTCTTGGATTGCTCATTGGGTTGAGTCTGAATGTGAAAGTTAGCCTGTTAGTTCTGGTGCACATCAGTATGGATTTTAAAGACAGTAAAAGTCAAAATGTACTAAATATGGATTTCAATATCCAAATAACATGAGAAAAAAAAATGTGAAAGGTTATACAAATATCAAAATCCATGTGTAAAAAAAAAAAAAAAAATCAATTTAGAGATCTTGAAATTTATATGCTAAGAAATTTCAACGTATGGATCTGGAGACCTAAAGATAGTTTTCTGGGGTTAATTTGCATGGTTTTGAGCTCGCCTATCGTAGTACCAATTATGAAAAATTTTGGGTGTAAAAGTATTTTATGTGTTGGATTGTTTGTATATTATGAATTGTTTTAATATTGTTCTCACCTATCAATTTGCTTATTAATGTGATTCTTGATGTTGTGACAGTATTAAAAATTGCGTTAAGAGGTTTTTCAATATCCTATCAGTATTAAGCTTTAAAATTATAATTTTTAATGCTTGTGGAAGTTGTTTATAGAAAATTCAATATAGGTATAGAAAAAATGATGTTTACATACCTGGTAGAAATGTATTTGAGTTGTACAAAAGACAAATTAAATAGATAAATTGTAGAAATTGTGGTTAGTCTTCATGTGTTTACTCTTCTCTCAATTCTCTTTAATCTCTATCTTTTACAAGTTTCATAACACAGTTTGCACAATTAATTCATTCAATTTCAATCATCTCACTGCCATGTTATCAACACAGATTTGACTTCTCTATTAGGCTGCCTATGTTAAGTCAGTCCTGGACAATAAATGAATGATCACAATTTATTTTCACAAAATATTATCATACAACATACATTCTACTACCCAACATAGACCCAATAAAAGCAACTTAGCAAAAAAGTCAGATCCTTATCAACACTAACATTGATCAAAGACAATTGAAACTGAATTTATACATGAAAACTAAAGACTATTCTTTTCGATAAGATCTGAATCTACTTTAATAAAGCACATTTATTATTGCTTTTGTTGACTTGGTTTATTTCATTGACTTTTTCATTCTCCTAACGCCCTTTACTTTTTTGTTTCATCTCTTTGGATAAAAAAGGGAAAAAGACATTAATGGTCTCAATTGTCTCCCTTTGAACAGCAGACAAGGACTCCATGAATGGATTTCTATCTTCTTCTCCGCCCCCGCTTCCCTTTTAATGAAAAAGTTTTAGTCCAATTTATAATACACACAATGTGTATATATATTACTCCCTTTAGTCCTAAATATGGAGTGGCTTCTAGAAAAAAATTTAGTCTAATTTATAAGGTGGTATATTAGAAGAATAAAAAAACAAATTGTCTACTCTTTCGTATTAATTGTTGCATATGGATAATAGGCACAGTAAAACATAGAGAACATGCAATATAGTGTGAAAAATAAGTAATATGATGTCTCCATTATTTCTGATTAGTAGAGAAAAATTGAAATAAGTTGTTTAATTATTGTAATAAATGAGGATAAAATTAGAAATATATAGTATTTTTTGTGAAAACTAAACATAAAATAAAGTTTTTTAAGGTGCGTAAATTAATTAAATCTATCTTATATTTAAAACTGGAGAGAGTATTTGAGTTCAAAAGAATCATAGCATGATACACATTGAGTATGAGTCTAGAAAAACCATAACATGAGGGCATATTACTACGAATCTGGAAGAAACTCATGGCAAGATAGATATTTGCTAATCTCAATACAAATTAAATTTGAAATGATGATAAGTGAATGACATATAAATAATTTATGGTACAATAGAACCATATCATATACGTATGACACATAATATACTTTGATTGCATGACATTTATAGTTTTTGTCATCCTTTCTACACACGCATATATATATATATATAAAGGAATTTACATTTCCTTTTTGATTGTTTCCTTTGATTAAAATGTTTAGTTAAATTAACATCTTCTATTTGTGAAATGTAATTCCCTTTGCTTTTTTATGTTTTAGAATTGTTCTCAATGATTTAGAATTGGAAACCGGATTGATCGAATAGGTTACATCCTTTGGGATTTCAATCATAATAGAATGTTTAATTTAATTTGAGTCCATAATTTTTTTTTAAGGAAATTTATGTGCATTCTTCAATCGAAATTTGTTAGCTGGAATCCATTCGAAGAAAGGAATACATACCTAGTTTCATTGTTATATTAAGCTTAATAATTAATTTGAGCATATCATTGAAATAGCTATTATATATGAATTTCTTTTGACAAGCATTAGGAGATAAAAAATGCCACACCCAATTGGTTTTATTTCATTCCCTTAAGTGAGTGCAACAACTTTTAAGAAATATTAGTGTGGACATGGCCATGACAATAGTTATAGGCAACTGTGGTATTAGGTACAAGATTTAATTGTGACTTGGGCTATGTTTCATACATCTATTTTATCTTTTTTCTTTTAAAAAAAATGTTTTATCTTTTTATAACTGTCTATCAAATATTTAATAATTATTTCTCTTCTTTCTACCTATACTGTTTAACCACAGTATTATACTATATTATTATATTAGAATTTTAATTCTGAAGATGATATTATATTGCTACTAATTATAAAAAATATTTTTATTTTACATTAATATTATTTGTAAAATATTAATTATGTTGATATCTTTAGTAAGGGTAAAATTTTCTTTATATATCAAACCACCATTTGTTTTCCTTTACAAAATTTATATTCACAAACAATGAAGAGGATAAATATTCCATTATCCTCCCCTTTTGCTCCTATTTAATTCCTTTCCTTTATTTTTTCTCTCTAAACTTGCAAACATAACCTTTAGAGAATTATCATCAAAACATAAATAAAAATATATATTTTTTCTCTCACTTTTCTTTTCTACTCATTTTCTTTCTTTTAAATTTTCTCTTTTAAGCCAAGTTCTAGAACCGATCAACTTACTGTTTAATTAGTTGACGTAGACTTCTAAGGTCTTGCATGTTTTTTGACGTTGTGCAGATAGACTTTCTGCTCCTATTAATGAGTTCACGTGGGAAATTTATAATTTCAAATAGAGATTGGTCTTTGTGCAGATAGCGTGGACAAATGTAATAACTATTTGAACCACAGTGGTCATAAAGTCTTAATTGGGTGGAAGTACACCGTGTCTTAGTCACACCCCTTTAAAGTGGAAGCTTCTTAAAACATAAGAATGATGTTTCCCTTCTCCGTTCGTTGACTTTTCTTAGATATATATCCGTTTGTATGTATTTATTTTATATATATATATATATATATATAGTTACAGGATAACTGAAAAATGAATATGCATTGATGTGTACACAAAAAGTTCTACAAATAACTTTCTCCACAGAAAAGTAAACATAACATTGCGCAATTGCTAATGGAAGTAAAAAAGATGAGAATCGGAGAAAACATTTCCCCAAACCGCTTGAGGCTACATATGCTATTTTTTTTTTTAATACTCAAGGTAATATTATACTTAAAAAGTGATTTAATAATTTTTTTAGAATAAATTACATCAACTTTTTTTTTTTTTTGTGGTTAATTTATTTTTACTTTTTACTTTTTTTTATTTTTAAAGTCTACTTTTAAACCCAGTTAACTAAAATTGTTAAGAAATATTTTCTTTAAATACTTTTTCTTTTTTTTTTTCTAAAAAAAGCGATAAATAAATTTAAATAGCATAATAGCCAATAAATAGCTCACCTTATTTTTATTTACTTTCCCTATAATAACTTTTTTAAATTTACTTCTCCTATAATAAAGAGAGGTAACTAAAAAACAAAGTAACTATAAAGAATGTTTAATTTAGGAATTATTAAGGTATTTTTAATATTATAGTCTATTTGACCATTGACTACCTTTTTTTTTTAATCAATTGTCACAAATTGAACTTAAGTGTAACATATTTTTAAATTAAAAGAAAGATATATTTAAGTTTTTAAAATAAATAATAACATGGATAAATTAAACAGCAATATTTTGAAAAATAATTTTTCAAATTATGATATTTTCGATAAATAGTTTAATTTTTTTTTTTCCTTTTGGTATAAAAGCCCAAATGTTATATGTACATGAGTGTAGAATACATATAATTAATTCATTTATACTAATCAATAAAAGAGATTTTTACTAATCAGTTTTTCCTTTCAAAATCTCAAACTTTCAGTTGTTTTTTTCTTTATAAACAAATTCTATAAGAATCTATATCTCTATCTATATACTAATGTTAAAAGAATTGAGATGTGATATGGTGAATTACAATTTTTCCTTTTGAAGTATGACTTACCTAATTAATAATATTTAATATAAGTTGTAACTTTTCTTTTAATAAAAGACTAATTTTTGAGAAATTTATAAATCATTAAGGTTACATTTTTAAAAAAATAATTCTTATTTTCTATCTCACACTATTATCAATTTTTTTTAAAAAAATTACTTTTTAAACTGAATAAAATTAACTCTCACATTTCAAATTAAGAATAAATATAAATTTTATTGAGATATTTTTTGTCTGTACTAAAAGTTTACTTTTGTTCTTAATTTAAAATATTATGGTTTATTTTGTATAATTTAAAATATAAAAAAAATTAAAATTGACAATAAAAAAGAGGAAAAAAAATTAAACAAAAATATCTTTTATACACAATGAAAGAGGTTTAACTCATGTGATGAACTACATCATTCTGTAAGCACTCATGTTCTAAGGAAACTACATCATTAGAATAGTAAAATAAAAAACCACACATATGTGAATTAAATTATATGATTTTAAAATTAAAACAAAGAACCCAACCCTCTAGTGCTTGATAAGTACAACAAGCGTGGAAAAAATGAAGTACGACTTTAATGAATACGACATGGTCCATGACCAAGTCGAACTGAGGTCTTTCTCAATTGTTTGAAGTCATATCCAAAAAATTTCCATTCCAACAAATAAAAGTTTACGCTTCTAGAAACATTTTTTCCATAGAAAAAATGTGAACTCTAGGGACCCACGTCCACTTAAATACCTTAAATACCCTTCCTCTAATCCTCTCTTACAAATACGAGCCCTCGTTAACTTTTTTTCATTATCTTTTTCCTCTCTTTCTCAACACCTACCAAACGAAAAAAGTATCTAGTTAACCTGCAATGGACAATTTCGGCGTATTCGAATCTCCATATGTTAACACTATCTTCCCCGACATCTACCCCTGTTTAACAGATCAGTGGGGTGACTTGCCGTTTATTGTTAACGACTCCAAGGACGTGATCGTCTACGACTCACTTAACGACGCCGTTTCTTACGGTTGGTCGCTGTTAGATTATACGGCAATGGAACAGGCACCAAACGACGGTCTTGAGTTGAACCCAGCGGTGAAAACTCAAGAAGCTGCAGCTATATTTTTGAACGACAATACAGACAACATCGTTTTACATGACGGAGAGAAACTGAAGTCTCGTCGGACAAAGAGTACGGAGAGGCGCTATAGAGGAGTGAGGCAAAGACCATGGGGTAAGTTTGCAGCCGAAATTCGTGACCCGGCTAGGAACGGCGCGAGGACGTGGCTTGGCACTTACCAAACGGCTAAGGAAGCTGCTTTGGCTTACGATCGAGCTGCTTTCAAGTTACGTGGCGCTAAGGCTTTGTTGAATTTCCCTCATCTTATCGGTTCCGACGAGCCGCCACCAGTGAGAATTACGGGTAAACGGCGAGAGCAGCCGTGGGCTACAACACCAGAAAGTGTCTCCGGGAAGAAATGGAAAGGCTTGGCTCCAAGCGAAGCGGCGCCGGAGCAGAGGGAGACTGTGCCATAGTTAAATGCTTTGTATGAGGTGCCAGATGGTGAGCCGTTATGGGTTAGTTTAATGTACGATAGTGTTAAAGTTTGAAAGGTTAGAGGAGTCGTGATGTGAGATGGGAATGTGATTTCTGAGTAGAATAATAAAGTGAGTAAACTCATAGTAGTAGTCCAAGTTGAAGTTAAATATGAAATGTAATGCGTTTTGATTGTACACAAAATCTTCTGTCAATACGTTTTCTTTTTCCTTTCTTTTTCGGCACTTTTTGTTGGGAATTTGGAGAAATCCCAAAAAGTAAATTCGTAAGAGATGCCTGTACGAATTTAGAGGAAATGAGAGTACAAATAGAAGCGTAACTGAATCCATTAGAGTGTCAACCTTTAAAGTTGATCATTTAGATTATTGTTAAAGTGACTATGAGAGAGTAACTACTACCAATAGGAAATTGGAATCACAATTCTAAAAACATGTAATCAACTTGGGACAATAGTTCTTCTTAAATAGTGTTTTCATTTAAACCATTATAAAATATGAAAAAATTTATTGTCTTATTTTATATTTCACTCATTATCTTGTTGCATATTGATTGGCCAATCATGTACACAATTGTAAATTTTAAATATTATTTTATAATCTTAAAACCAATCAAAATTAATAAGATACGAAATAGGATACCAAATGACACATGATTTTGTCCCTCATAGAATATGGGTCACTTTTATTACGCCTCAAAGAGATAATTCTCATGACAAATTAAATTAAGTTCATTATTCTTTGTTTTTTTGTTATATCACTTTAAGTGTGCATGACTAAACTAATGACATGACACTTAATATGTTACATGTGTGACTCATCTTAGAATTTTTTCAACAATCTCCCACTCAGGGGCACATATGTAACTCCCAAATGTACATACTCTTATGCCTGCTTAAATTGTCATTATTTATAACTCCGAACAATATGCTCTTTCAATTGCATTAACATTTGATCAAAAGGGGGTAAATCTATCATAACTAGACCCACTAATAGTCACTTATATTAACACAACCAACAACATAGATCAATCATGTGTGTGTTGCATGGAATGTTACATGAATTGTGATATGTAATACTGGTCTTACTTCAGTGAGATCAAAACCTTATCCTCAATGCACAGAATGGTAAACCAAAATATTAAACTGTATAATCCAAATCTTTAAAACCATATAACCTTATTTTCTGATTAGAAAAATAAATACCCAAATATCTAAAGTGAAACACAAAATACAAATTGCCCCTAAAGTGGAGTATCATTATCCTTAATTACATCCATTCAAGTCGTATTCTCGTAAAAGAACATGGGTGGTAGCTCTTTTGTAAGCAGATACGTGGATATGGAGTTTGTAAAGTGTGTTCAATGGCAAACTGTCCATTCTATTAAATTATTGTTATCATTAGAATATATAATTGCTACATCTCTACATAATATAAAGATAGTCCATAAATCAGGGGCAATTAGGCATGCCATGTCATCAAGCAAGAATCTTTTTATAAGTCATCAAATTTTAATTATTTTTTCTTGACATCAACTATATGTTAGTTTTTGTTGGTGTTCATTGGGGTAATAGTGGGTAATAAGCATCAAATATTATTTTAGTTTTTATTGTTAATGATAAACATTAATGTGCATTATATTGATCATCCTTTCTGTTTCCTTTTTTTCCTCAATTTATTTGCTGTTTGCCTTTCAATTTCGGCCAATAATTGTCAATGATTAATATTTATTTAGTGTATAAGTTCATCTTGACCTTTGCTCTCCCAGATAACCTTCAGTTATTTTCTTCTCTATTTTGAAACTGATAGTGTCATCATTGGATGATGCACAGTGGATACATCCACCTGGCTTCTAGGGACTGCGATGCTGTGTTGAAAGGCATAATCAAATTATATATAAGGGTTGCCCATGGTTTCCTTTTTAGTAGTTCATCAGGTGATTGCTTTTTCTCTGGCGTCTTTCAAGGTATGGTGTTCTATCTTTTGGGCTGTGCTTACTCATGGTTTCGTCTTTTTGTTACTTATTTTCAATTAGTCAGTATCCAGTTATTTCCAGGTATGATGTCATGGTTCATGAATTATTGTTTCTCTTTTCGGAGGTTTGAAAGATGCAACACTTCTTTTACTCACATTATATCAATGTTGTTACTTCTCTTTTTAATTAGGTGGAAAGGAGCCTTGAGATGGGGAAAATGGTGGGGAGTTTATGATCCTTGATTGACAGGACTAAGATTCCTATATGTAACATGGAAGTTAAGTTTTTAAAGCTTTGTCAAATTATATTCAAGATTAAGAAAACTCTTGGATAGTTTTCTCCTATGACTTTCTTAATTTTATTGAATATGATATTAGTAAGGAGATGCTTTACTATCCGTCTTTCCTTTGTAGGTGGAAATCAAGAAGGCTCAACCAAAAAAGCCAAATGACTTGGATCTCCAGTAGTTATTGCTTAGTAGTAACTACCTCTCAGTCATTGGATGGAATTGCCACTGTAGTTGCAATCTTACTCGACAACTGAGAGATAACTACTGCTGGGTAGTAACTATTGGAGATCTATAGTTGGAGATCTCCTTACTAATATCATATTCAATGTTGTTACCTCCTATGACTTACTAAATGAAACCTTGAGTCAATGTTGTTACCTCCTATGACTTACTCACATTATATTTAATATTTTTATTAAAAAATATCAACCAAGTGTGCAAAAAGTTTTTATTTTGAATATATAGGACATTCTCACAGGCTGAGATATAATCTTAATAAGAATATTCTAATAGAGTGTAGTTAATAGAAAAAAAAAAAAAAAAATTCCTCAAAAGGGGGTTGTCCCCAATCTCTTAAGGATAGGATTTTTTCTATCCTGAAGGTTGAATGAGTCTTGTCTTTTTGAAATATCTTCTAGATGAAGTTTTATCATGACCGATCCTGAATCTATTAAGATAAGCTCATAGAATCTCCTGTCTTTCAAAATGTTGAGGCACGAAGTGCCAGTTTTTGAAAAACAACTTTTCCACACATTTGCTTGGATCTTCATCAATGGTTTTGGGAAGTAAGGGAGCAATGTTGCTTACTTGGTTCAATTTTGAGTAATTAGGAGTTGGACTTTTCTTTTTCTGAGAGAGTTTAGCAACAGTTAGGGGCTCTTGCTACTTTTGGGCAAGGATTTGTTTAAGTTAGGATTGGGATATAATGATGAGTTTATCCTTATCTTATTCGGCTATATTAGCCCAAGATTTTTCTGTGCGTTACAGAGGTGGTAGTTGGGATTCAATGGCTTAAAGTGTTTCTATGGGTAGACCCACATAGTCTTTTGGCTTGAGATAGTTGGTTGGTGCAGTTGCTGTAGCTTTTCTTTTTCTATGGAAAAAACAATTGATTTTGGGACAGATGAGGAGGAAGAGGGTATCTCCTTATTTAGCTCTTTAGATGCCATTAATTCCCTTGTAAAAATTCTCGAGTTAAGAATTAGGCAAAGAATTTAAAGAGCCTTTGATAAACTTAATTTGAAAATAAAAAACACTTAGAAAGCTTGCCATCCAGCAAAAATTTATTTAGAGGCTAGATTTTTTTACATCTTTTTGTAAAACATCTTTAGCTGATTTACAATCAACTCATGTAGTAAAAGTTTGATTTAATAAATCACTTTGAAATTTTTGCACAGATAAAACAATTACTAAGATTTTCTTTTTAATAGTTGAATAATTTTGCTGGTAGGATTCCAATTTTTTGAGGTAAAAGCAACAATTTTCTCTTTGCTATCTTTTACTTGTTTAAGGATGCTTCCATAACCTAGATTTAATGCATCTGTTTCAACAATTTTGTATATAATAGGATCTAAGAAATGTAAATATGGCAAACATTTGACTTTAGTCTTAACTTGTATGACTATCCTAGTATGCAGATTTGTCCATGAAGGAGGTTTTTCCAAAGACGTTCATGCAAAGGATTAATCAAATTGACTAAGTTGGGAAAGAAGTTTGCAACATAATTGATATATCCTAAAAATCTTTGCAAGTGATTCTTTTCAAGTATTTGGTTTGAAAATTTGTTAGCAAATTGTATTGCCCTTTCTATAGGAGCAATAGTTCCTAGAAAGATATAATGACCAAGAAATCTAATCTTAGTTTGGAAAAGGACTATCTTATTTTTTGAGACAGCTAACCCATTTTTCATAGTTACTTCTGGGAAAACATTCAGATGTTTAAAATGTTGATTTATATTTTTAGAAAAAAATAAGAACATCATCTGTATAAATAATTATGAATTTAGTGAAAGGATTATAAACTTCATTCATAATCCTTTGGAATTCTTAGAGAGCATTTTTCAAGCCAAAAGGCATCACATTCTGTTCATATTGTTCAAATGGAACTCTGTAAATATTGTTTTGTACTTATCCTCAAGCTTGATTTGAATATGCAAAAATTCAAATTTCATATCAAATTTGGAAAATATTTTGGCAGAGTTAGCCCAGCTAAGAGATCTTTTTTATTAGGTATTGGATACCTAATCCATCTCAAGGCTTAATGTAATGGCTTGTAATTGATTACTAGCCTAAGAGTTCCCCGCTCAATTTCTACAGATTTATTGACATAGAATGCCAAGCAAGACCAAGGTAACTGTCTTTTTCTGATAATCCCTTTTTTGTAAGAAGCTATCAATTTTCCTTTACAATATTCCATCAGCTCTTGATTCATCTAAATCAGACAAGCTTTGGTTGGAATATTCCTTTATGAAAAATCCATTTCATAAGGTAGTTTAACCATGTGTTGGCTAATTTGATTTACTATCTGAGCTTGCTGAGTTTTTAAAAGCTTGATTTCTTGCTTTAAAAAGTTGATCTCAAATTGAAAATCTTGGAGAGTTAGAGGTCTTTCCTTTTTTTTTTAAAAAAAAACACCTATCTAATATTTCTTGAAAATTGTAACTACTACTTACTTGTGGTCTTGTCGTTGTTAGAGGAAGAGGTCACTTAAGAGTGGTCTTGAGTTTCTGAAGATAGTTTTTCTTATCTTAATCTTCATGAAGCTTGCTGATGACTTCAACAAGGAGTTCTTGAACTATTGTCAGAGTGTTGATAGTCAACATGTTTACCTACTATCCTTCTTCATTTCTTGGTTAGTATCGGAGGAGGAGTAGTAATCATCACTTTAGGCTTCTAAGTTATCTTCCACTTCAACAATGACACCCTCATGCTGTTATTCATTATCTGAGAGAGATTCTGCTATGAGGTCTCTTAATTTGTTTAGAGTTTCTTCTTCTAGTCCAAGTTCATTGACCTTTTTGTTTAATTTACAATATATGGTTATATTGCCAGGTTTATTGCATTTGAAACAAATTAGTGTATTACTTCTATTTGGTGGAGGAACATACTTAGGGTTTTTGTTTCTTTTGAGGGGTTTGCTCCTTGTTGTGGATTTCTGAGCATGCGAAATCGTTTTTGATACCTTCATTTGTAAGGCTTGGGACACTTGTGACCAAATTGTTCACAAATGACTCCCATTTCTTTTGTTTTAAGCTCTTTCTCTCTCAATTTGCATTTGGATTTTATCTATTTGGTAAATTTTGAGAGCAATTTTAGTGACATAGGTGACTAGCTGGCCGTAGGTGAGTCATTCATAAGGGATAATTTCATCGAATTGACTCCTTATATTTTCTTGGATTTTATTACCGAATAACCTAAGAAGACCGCTGGTAATTTTTCTTTCAAAAAAGGCTTATTACTATTCTCTCAAGAGTAAATTTGTAAGAAAAATATATTTTTATATTATTGAAAATCACTGAGAGTTTTACATCTCAGATTGGATAGTAATTTAGAAAATTTATCCTTCCACAAACTAGGGTCACCAATAAAATGTTTAGTGATAGTATAGATTAAAGTATTAATTGAGTCAACAGTTAAATTTTTGTGATTATTCATTATAGGGTTACCTTGGTCATCCGTTTTGTAGGCATCTAAAATTTGTTGTTTCTCCACAAGAGTAAGGTGTTCCCACCATCCTTTAAGGGACCCCATAAATCCAACAACAAGAACATGGATCACTATTGAGTCAGCACATCCTTGCATTGTTTGATAAGCAGTGCTTACCATAGTCATTTGCTAAAGAATCTTAAGTATCTCGTACTCATTTTTTCCATCCATATTCCATTCATAGATGTTATTTCTATTTTAAGAATTCTAAGCAAGAGATATCTCCATGTTAGGGTTAATTAGTCCATGTTGGTCTCTGGGCCTTCATGGAGCTATTGCCCTAATAATTTGAACCTTAGGATGATATTCTAATGGCACTTCAAAAGCTTGGTTTAGGGTTTTTATGTTCTTTGAAGACTCTTCTTCTAGAGAATCTTCAACTACTAAAGATTTCCCTAGATTTCTCTCCAAGTTATTAAGCATATGGGTGACCTTTTGAATTGTTATGGCATTTGAGAGTTCTGTCCTGTAAAGTCTATTCTCTTGGAGTTTGAAGAATCTCATGTGGCTTGAATAAAGGTTTCTCTATTCTCTTGGAGTCTGAAGTTTCTCCATGATGGAGTACAAGCTCTTTGAGAATATGTTGCCCTAAGGCCTAGAGATATTTGTTGGTATAGTTATGCTGCTCATAGATGGCAACAAGGGGTTTTGCAGGATCTTTGGTTTCCATATTAAAAAGTTTTTGGGGGAGGTAGTTTAGAAACAAACTTTTCTTTTTCCGAAATGGCATAAGTTTGAGCTGATTTAGTAGTATTTAAAGCATATCCATAAGGGTAATCAATGCTTTCCCTTATGGTGTAGGCTTCAAACCACATAAAAAATGAGATATTTATTTCAAATTCTTTGACAAATTTGAGCCATTGATCGTGAATTTTTTTTTCTCTTCACCTTGAAATTTTTTCATGGACTCATGATCTTTGGATTGAATTTTCTTCTGACGAAAAATTATTTTTCAAGGTTTCAAGTTCTATTTGAAAAATAGGCTTCATGTTCTCTAAAGGTTGTCTAATCATTTAAAAATCTGGTTCATTGTTTAGTTGAGACCAAGTTAGGGACTTAGGAGGAAAAAGAGGTAGATTTGTAGTACTTGTTTCTTCTTTGGTAGAGTGCTTTTCTTCTACTTGGTCTTTTGGCTAATAAATTGGCCTAGGGATCATGGAGGTGTTAACCAGCTTGTAAGGTTGATTGACGACATAGATCTCTGTAGACTTCTAAGATCTACAGTAACAAAAAATGATGAGGTTGAAGCAGAGGAGTGCTTAGGATTGTCTATCCTTGGCATATTCCTCATGAAAGCTTGTTCCCAATTTTTCCTTGGGATGGTGACTCGAAGATCACAACTCTTTCTAGCAAAAGAGATCTCCACTTGCCTTGAGTTATGTTGAATTATCTTAGAGATTTATGGGTTTTCTACCACTAGAAGAGCAGCTTTGGATAAGGACCAGCTTTCTGAGAAGTTAATTTTGTCCCATAGAGTTATTGAGGATATTGTTACCCTAGCCTTTGATGTATCGGTTAAGAAGAACATGTTAGACCTTTATCATCGGGCGATTTGCTAATACTTGAACTCTCAGAGTTGTATAACATGTATTGTATTTTGTAAATAATAACTAAATAGATAGATCCATGAATTATGTCATACCCATGAAGTTTGGTATTAAGTACTATTAATTTCTCTTTATGTGTTTCTTTTAGACACAGAGATATTAGGAAAAATTAGAACTATACAGGACTAGTGGACATACTAGTCTAGACTACTCCTATTAGTGAATCAAAAAATTTGTTATGCCTACTATCATGCAAGCACATGAGCATGGATGTGTCTAAGCCTAGCCTTGTTATGGGTTTGGCAACTACTTGCACACATTCTATATAGACAAAATTATATTTTTCTCTTGTTTTTGTAAATTCTTTTCTAGATAAGAGAATAAATTCTTCTTTGTCTGGATCAACATTAATGTAGCTTTCTGCAGTCTTATGATTATAAGACATTTTTGTAAAGAAGCTCCTATCATTTTTATAAAGTTCATTTTTAGAAACTCTAGGTAGAGTCCAATCGTCTAGATCTTTGTTGATATTTTCAAAATCTATTTCTTCTTTAAAATTAGATTTAGAGTTATCTTTGAATTTAGTTTTTGAAGATTTAGAAGATCCAATTGAAAATGAAAACTTAGAAGAAATAGAGTTATGCATTTTAAATTTTAAAAGCTTTTGAAACATAATGTTCAAAAATCTAGTATCATAGCTTTCAGGTTTAGTAAAGATGCAAATTATAATTCAAACCAATAAGCTAGGTTATATATTGAAAAAAATATATACCTATCAATATGAACAAAGTTCTAGGTTTCTTAGTCAAGCTTATGGATATGAGAGCACGAGTGATAAAGGTGCCTTAAAATGCCTTCTCTTGGCTTGGACAGGACTTACCCCGTTGACGAACTCATATTCATCATGCATATTATCAATCTCCTTGAACATATTCATGCTTATGGATAGATATATAGTTAAAAATATAATTACAAGCTTATCGACTTAGTTAATAGCTCTCATCTTCACTTCCCCTTAGGCTCTGATACTAAAGGCCCCCGAGATAAGAAAATCATAATAATATTTTTTTAACATATATATATATATATATATATATATATATATATATATATATATATATATATATATATATATATATATATATATATATATATTATTCAAGTGTTCAAGTTTTTTTTTTTTATTTCTATTATCTATAAATAATAAAATCATAATAATATTACATCAAAACATACATAATACAATTCTTTTGTGTTATTTGTGTTATGAATATTTTGGATGTCTATCTAAAATATTATTTACTCTAGGACTTAGTTTTTACTTTATATTTATCTAAAGCAATTAATTATAAGGATAATTATCCTTTATAGGGTTTTACTTGTATTAGACTCTTTCCACCACTTATATAAATATCCTTTTGAGGATGAATAAAGTATCTTTTTTTGAAGGCTCTATACAAGTGTTGTTATCAGCACAATTAGTTTATCCAATTTTAATCCCCTCATTATGAACATCATCATTCTTCAAAGAAGACAGAAGCTGAATCTAAAAGATATTTGGTATAACAATTATATACATACTACAAGAGATTCATAGCATGTATTAGAGAAGTAGGGACTTTAGAATTACCTGTTACCGGAGTGGATTCCATATGATTGGGAACGAGAGAGAAAATCATTCCTAGAGAGCAGTTCTGATCTCTTGGCTATAATACAGGGAGTCACAAATGTGTTACTTAATAGGTAGTAGCACTTATATTTATAACAGAAATCAAGAGCTTTCCATGACAACCCTAATTAGCTATTGGGTTAACCTGCTCATCAACAGCTAACCCAATATCATGGCCTAATAACCGAAGTCCATCAAGCAAAGGTGCAGCCCAATAAACAATACATTATTACATAATTAATTGGGCTATACAAAATCTCATAATTAAATCTAAGTTTTAATAAAAGAGTATGATTTATGTTAGTCCATAAAATTATTCTTACAATCTCCCACTTGGACTAACATGAATCATAGGTTCTAAAAGAAGAGTTTTCCAAATTGAATTTTACAATAATATAGTTATAACATCTTATATTAATTATGAGCATAAGCATCATAACAACCCTCATATCAAAATGAAGTAACAAGCACCCAGTAGTGTAGAAGTTGTGTCCGATAGGGTCACTAACATTATACAGACCAAAGTATTGTACCTCAAAAAAACATGAGTAAAGTGGACAACTGAGATAAGTACATGCACCACAAAAAGGTGATCTAGGTGCAGTCCCAAAATAGCCCAAACATCCAATAAGGATGTGTACTGAGATAACACAATATGTACAAACTCTCAGTATCACAAAATTGAGATTAAAGCAAAATTGTCTCTCTAATCATAACGAGACTAAAATGTCTCAACAATCCTTATACTAGCAACATATTATATAAGTATAATTGCAATATTGAAACTACAACACGATCGTTTCTTTTACAGCTTATATCTAACATATAAGCACAATTTGCACACAACTATGTATGGCATCGGTCGTGTGGACAACAATATTAGTCCATAAATGTCTTACGACAAGACAAACCAACATGTTAACAATAGTTAACATTTTCCATACATTATCAAGCTCCCACTAACTCATGACATCATCAATGCCTATTGTAACATCCCATTTTAAACTTCAAGTTGGTGGGAACACTTTCCATTGATATCAATTCACTAGGGAGATTGAAAATAAAAGTTTTGGTTTCAGGTGGGCAGCTTTCAGGCTTTGACTGCTTACTGCCCTGTTTTTGCAAAATGTGGAAACGTGGTGTAGAAATGTTTAAAAATCATGAAAATCTCCAGAACTCAATTTTAACGTGCCTAGAACATGTAGAAAAAATTTTGTAGAAAATTGCATTGATTTGATGAGTCAATTTAGCAAAGTTTGTAAACTGTTTACCGGTAAAACTCCTGAAGTGTAACTTTGAAGAATTTTCTGTACTAATTGGCTAAGCCAAAAATTCTGAAATTTGGTATGCATGAAGTATAGTGTTTCATGAGATTGGGAAAATAATTTCATGTAATTATCTCGTAATTTTAAGGTATTAATAGTTCGTGATATCAAGCTGGCCAGAAAACAAAATTTCAGCACAAGGTGCACAAATCCATGTTTATCATTTCTATGAGTCACGAGTACATAGTATACACGAATTAAATGTCCACTATAAAGTGCTCTAGATATGATTCAAATTACATCACATAACCTCAAACATTTATTACATAAGGTCAACAATAATTAAATAGAAAACAGCCAGCAACACAAGCTATTCTTGATTTACCTCTTTTGAATCTTTACCTGCATAAAATCACCACACTAATAATATGAGAAATCAAGGATTTCCCAGTAGTTAGTCCATCCAAACAAGGCTCAAGGATGCCATAAACTGAGGTTAATTCGAAGAAATTACAAAGAAAGAATCATAACCAAGCTTAGGGATCATTATGGACATCATACAAGGGTTGGTGCGCCCTTTTGGCACCACTGCTTGTTGAAGCATGATTAGTGCACCCTTTTGACACTAATCACCCATATAAAGTCTGTTTAGTGCGCCCTTTTGGCACTAATCATTCCTTATGTCCATAAATGCCACCTTTACTTTCATTTTTGGCACACCCCTACCTCAAGGTTACACAACTTTCTTCATACTCTTCTCATAACACTTTGTGAGTTTGCATGCTTCTCTTTTAGGGCAGACCATATATAGCACTAAACCATCATAAGAACAGCAATCCAGCATCCATTCACACACACAAAAGGACATTAAAACATAGTATATAAGTGACAAGAATTAGCAACAGCAAGAGTGCAGAAATTTCAGCATACAAGAACACATAACCTATGTTTGAATTAAACTAACTACCCATGCTTGAATTAAACTAACTACCTTGTATCTTCAATTCCTTCTTGTACAACTCTTCGCTTCCTCTTCTATGGTCTTTATAGTAGCCTCTCCTTCTATTTGATGCTATTTAATAGCTTATCCAAGTGGTTGAAGATACAACACTCCTCTTATCTTCTCCTCCTTCTTTCACACGCCCTTCTCCTCTTCTCTTTCTCTTTTATTTTCTTTTCTTCCCTCTTCAGCTCCCTTTCTTGCCGCCTTTCCCTTGCTCTAGACTTTTCTAAATTTTTATTTTATTCCTCCTCCTTAATTTATTATTTTCCTCCACAAATATCATGATATTTACACAATTATGCAATTACTAGTGTCATGTTCCTAGTGGTTGGTGCTTTGACTGATTTCATGCAAGTGTTGGAGTCCATTTACATGGGAGTGGCGTGGAAACCTAGAGGAAAGGCTGCTGCCTTCTTGGTTCCATTGGAACTAGGTCCTTCTAATGCAACTAGCTTAGTCTAGTTCCCCTCATTCCATTTAAACTAGTTGTTTCCTACTTTTGGTTATTTATGAATGTGCAACTAGTTATCAAAGTCTTGTTCAATTTGGTCCTTATGAATGAAATGACATAATTCTAATTGCACATGTTCATGCTAAGTATTAAATTTCTACTTGTCACCAACATGCATATAAAATCATACATATGGTTCAATTAGGTGATCCAATTAGGGGATGTTACAATTCTCCCCCTCTTAAAAGAAATTTTGTCCTCAAAATTTAGCTTACCTTAAGCGAAAGATAAGGGTGTTTCTAAGCTTCTTCATTGTTCTTCTTGTTGGGGCATTGCTTGGCTAGATGACCGGGTTTACCACAAGTATAACATAAATTAGTACCAAATCTACAAGGTTTGCTCCCATGATTCTTGCTACATTTTGGGCAACTTTCCATCTCCACCAAAGATTGATTATCCTTGGGAGTTATGGAATGAAATGAAGCTTCGGGAAGCTTTGGTTTCTTCCCTTCAGCTTTATCCCCATTAAAGGGAGATTGCCTCCTCTTTTCTGCTCTCTTTCTTCTCTCCAATTGGCAAGCATTATAGTTTTCTTCAGCTATCCCAAGCATATTGACCAACTTGGGATATTCTCTAATCTCTAGGACAGCCACTCGGTCCTTTAATTCCGGCTTCAACCCCCTTTGCAAATGAATACACTTCCATTCTTCACTCATATTCTCCTTGGCATATTTAGAGAACTTTGCCAACTCCTCAAATTTTGCTATATATTGTGCTACTGTCATGTCTCCTTGTTGTAAAGTAAGAAATTCGGTTTCCTTTTGAATTCTAATATTCTCCGGAAAATATTTTTCCCTGTAAGCTCTCTCAAAGTTCTCCCAAATTATCACCTCTTCCTTACTTTCTAATAGCATCTTTACTCCTCTCCACCAATACTCTGCCTCTCCTTCAAACATATATGTGGCCATCATCACCTTCTGTTCACTAGTGCACTCAAATATACCTAGTATTTTCTGGATCTGTGCCAACCAATTTTCAGCTCTATCAGGGTCAGATCCTCCAAAGAAAGATGGGGGATTTGCCTTCCTGAATTGGGTCATCAATCTGTGAAAGTAATTCCCTTGTTGATTCACACTTTCCCCTCCATTCAGTTGATGATTCCCCTGTAGGAGCTGCTGAAGCAACTGAGCTGTGGCAGCTTGGTTAGAGGCTAATCCCTCCACTACCCTAGCAAGTTCTCTTATAGTATCAGAAGATGTATCCTTTTTAGAAGTAGGCATCTTATCCCTGGGTACAAAAGGAATCCAATTCACTACTTATGCGACAAGGAAAATTTCATCTCACTAAATCCTCCTATGTCCATGTCATTTCCTAAATACCATAACCTATAAGTTTATCCATGTCAAGAATTTAATAACATTTCATAATCAACATCACACATCTCACAATCAGAGGAAATCACATAAACATATATACAACAATACATTCCATAACATCACAAATTCCATTGCAAACATCAGGGAGAGAATAATCAAGCATACACAGCAACACTTTCAAGTTTTCTTTCAAACAATGGTCCCTAAACCTTGGGCTCTGATACCAAATTGTAACATCCCATTTTAAACTTCAAGTTGGTGGGAACACTTTCCATTGATATCAATTCACTAGGGAGATTGAAAATAAAAGTTTTGGTTTCAGGTGGGCAGCTTTCAGGCTTTGACTGCTTACTGCCCTGTTTTTGCAAAATGTGGAAACGTGGTGTAGAAATGTTTAAAAATCATGAAAATCTCCAGAACTCAATTTTAACGTGCCTAGAACATGTAGAAAAAATTTTGTAGAAAATTGCATTGATTTGATGAGTCAATTTAGCAAAGTTTGTAAACTGTTTACCGGTAAAACTCCTGAAGTGTAACTTTGAAGAATTTTCTGTACTAATTGGCTAAGCCAAAAATTCTGAAATTTGGTATGCATGAAGTATAGTGTTTCATGAGATTGGGAAAATAATTTCATGTAATTATCTCGTAATTTTAAGGTATTAATAGTTCGTGATATCAAGCTGGCCAGAAAACAAAATTTCAGCACAAGGTGCACAAATCCATGTTTATCATTTCTATGAGTCACGAGTACATAGTATACACGAATTAAATGTCCACTATAAAGTGCTCTAGATATGATTCAAATTACATCACATAACCTCAAACATTTATTACATAAGGTCAACAATAATTAAATAGAAAACAGCCAGCAACACAAGTTATTCTTGATTTACCTCTTTTGAATCTTTACCTGCATAAAATCACCACACTAATAATATGAGAAATCAAGGATTTCCCAGTAGTTAGTCCATCCAAACAAGGCTCAAGGATGCCATAAACTGAGGTTAATTCGAAGAAATTACAAAGAAAGAATCATAACCAAGCTTAGGGATCATTATGGACATCATACAAGGGTTGGTGCGCCCTTTTGGCACCACTGCTTGTTGAAGCATGATTAGTGCGCCCTTTTGACACTAATCACCCATATAAAGTCTGTTTAGTGCGCCCTTTTGGCACTAATCATTCCTTATGTCCATAAATGCCACCTTTACTTTCATTTTTGGCACACCCCTATCTCAAGGTTACACAACTTTCTTCATACTCTTCTCATAACACTTTGTGAGTTTGCATGCTTCTCTTTTAGGGCAGACCATATATAGCACTAAACCATCATAAGAACAGCAATCCAGCATCCATTCACACACACAAAAGGACATTAAAACATGTATCTTCAATTCCTTCTTGTACAACTCTTCGCTTCCTCTTCTATGGTCTTTATAGTAGTCTCTCCTTCTATTTGATGCTATTTAATAGCTTATCCAAGTGGTTGAAGATACAACACTCCTCTTATCTTCTCCTCCTTCTTTCACACGCCCTTCTCCTCTTCTCTTTCTCTTTTATTTTCTTTTCTTCCCTCTTCAGCTCCCTTTCTTGCCGCCTTTCCCTTGCTCTAGACTTTTCTAAATTTTTATTTTATTCCTCCTCCTTAATTTATTATTTTCCTCCACAAATATCATGATATTTACACAATTATGCAATTACTAGTGTCATGTTCCTAGTGGTTGGTGCTTTGACTGATTTCATGCAAGTGTTGGAGTCCATTTACATGGGAGTGGCGTGGAAACCTAGAGGAAAGGCTGCTGCCTTCTTGGTTCCATTGGAACTAGGTCCTTCTAATGCAACTAGCTTAGTCTAGTTCCCCTCATTCCATTTAAACTAGTTGTTTCCTACTTTTGGTTATTTATGAATGTGCAACTAGTTATCAAAGTCTTGTTCAATTTGGTCCTTATGAATGAAATGACATAATTCTAATTGCACATGTTCATGCTAAGTATTAAATTTCTACTTGTCACCAACATGCATATAAAATCATACATATGGTTCAATTAGGTGATCCAATTAGGGGATGTTACACCTATGCAAGCTACATGACTTTAGAAGTCATAGCTATCAAGGCTTTGGGTAGTGGGTTCACAACCACAAGCATCATGCTTATGTATGTAACATGAGCCATGCAGTTCTCAAATCTTCTCTCTTACAAAACATATTTATTACATTTAGTTTGTGCAGAAATTCCACAAAGAATGAAAGAACAACATCAGTACAATTATTACGGTAGATTATCAGAGGCTTAAAATTACTCCTCATAATTCATGCATTAGATTTTCACAACAAAATGAATCTTATTAAAAGCCTCAAAGCAACATACATACTCTAACTCATAACTAAAGACAATTATTACAATCTATTTGGCATTTTCATAAATTAGCACTTCCAATGCAAACCTAGAAATGGACAAGAACACACAGTCATTGATATTTATGAACCATCTCATGACTATCAAAATTTCATTCTAGTATATTATTATTTGCTCAAGAATCTCCCAAAACTTGAATATATGATAGATTGCCAATAAAAGAAAAAGAGACATACGACATGTGGGCTTTCTATTCTTTTGAGGATACTAGGGCTCGGTGAATACTTCACCTTTCAACACAAAGTGTTGCACATTGGAAGCATGACTTACCTTGAACATGATTAGCACTTTCTCAATATACATGTTTTGAGACAAGCCAAAAGGATCCTGAAATCTTTTATGATGAGTATGATAGCTTGACAACATTTACTTTGTCTCACACAACAGGTTCAAGTCATTGCTAGCATAAACAACATGGTCAATATACAAGATTGTAATTATAAACTTGCTCCCATTCATCCACAGATTCATTTCATAATTAGTCACATTAACATAAGTAACAACATCATAGAATCTTACATTCTATTTCCTCGAGGACTATTTCAAAGCCATATGTGGATCCTCCAAACTACACATTTGGCACTTTAACCCTATCTAAGAAATCCAACAGGTTGATCTTTATAAGAAGATTGCTAACTAAGAAGGCTGTGGCAATGCCTATGAAGTGAAGCACTACCAAATTCATAGTCTTAATTCTAACCGAAACTCACACTTGCATATCTAACATTATTCTCCCACTCAAGTCACTCAAGTGTGAGTTTCTTATACATTGGGCAGAGTAGTACATGACCTAGAGATAACTACACAATCCCCTTCCTTATTACAAACTTATTTACTCTCACTATCAAAAATAAAATAAAATAAGGGAAGACATATAAGAGTTTAAAATATATAATATCAATAAACTTTTCTTGAAAATAATGCAATAGAAATCAAAACATTTATATTTCACCCCTTTGATGAATGTTAGTTAGTGGTCTTTAAAGGAAGTCAACCTAAGGTTTGCCAAGTTGGACTACTCTCACCCAATTCAACTTTCATGGTCATTAAATTTGTCAAATTCGACAAATGTGTCACTTACAGCCTTCTACTATTCTCATGCATTGTGCATTTCTAGAATACAATTTCTAATAGTTCAATTAATTGATAGAACATCGGCATCAAACCATGTTGGAATACTCCCACTAACTTTATTCAACCCTTTATTGTTTATAAAGAAAAATAGTGGGTGTAAGAGGTGTGCCATTATTTAAAAACCATATCCATGACCATAATGCCTAATTTAAATTTCATGGAATTTACCCAATCCTCTAATTAGTCTCTGTTTAAAATGACTGTCATATTAGTCTTGTAGTAATTGAAACAACTATGACACATGTGGGAGATTTCTAATCCAATGAACGGATTCACAATTAATTGTTGATGTTATATTAGAGTCTTCATGTCACTACAATTGTGTCGATAGGGTCCTCAACTATAGTGCATGAGTCCACTCTCACACTTTAAATACAATATCTCAAGATTTAACACCGATGGGGCATTTAAAATCACAAGACATAGTATTCAAGTATCATCAACTGCATCAACCAAAAAATCATACCTAGCACCAACAATGATACAAAACATAAACACAAAGAATCATGCTATTAATGTCATTCCGATAGGGTATGTCTATCGATAACTAGATCCAAATATTTTTCAAAGCGAAAGTTCCAGAAATTACGCACAAACTCTTATCTCAATTGGTCCCGTGATAGGCGAGCTTACAATTGGGTAAGATAAATTAAGAAAATTATTTTCGGATACTCAAAATGCTTTTCCAAAAATTTAGAAGCAGTATCTTTAAAGGAAATTGAATTTTACTAATTAAATATGGTCAAAACAAGCTTCTAAATTTCTAGTAGAGAAAGTGAGCAACATATGTGATGCAAAACAGAATCTAGAGGCTACATAAAAAAATTTCAAGTCGAAATTCTAACAATACTGTTCTCAGCTCCAAATTTTGTCTTAGAAAATTAAAATAAATACTTTCTAGCATCTTGAAAAATTAGAAAAAATCACCAGAGTTGGGAGCACCAAAAAATAGAGGTCTGGCAGAAAAATGGGTCAAATAAGTGATGGCACGTGCTCCCATGCACTGGACTGCGTGACTGGGACAACACTAGGGAGCTGCCATGCTACCCTGACCCACGACCCGCTTCGTGGCCCACTTCTCAACCCATGCGTTAACCATCCCACCTCCTGTTTTGGGCCCCTTTTTTTGGCCCATTAGCTGTAAACATAATAAAATAAATTTTGGGAGACCATAGTGGGGATCGAACACACGAGCCTTTGACCAAACATCAAACACATGACCACTGCGCCACAACTATGCTACCCGAATCAATGATAATATCCAAATATATTTAAAACAATTTTCAAACCTAGACGGAAATAGCTAGCAAACTGAACGTCCAGAAAAGAAAAAATAACTTTTCTTTAATTATCATACTCAAAGGACATAGATTAAAGAAGGTTTTGATATTCACACATATTTGGCAGCGGAAACATACTTAATCTTAAACATCATGCAATTGTAAATCAACCTAAATTTAATTTTAGGGTTCATAAATATGTGTGAAAATCATCCCAAAATTTGCTAATTTTGCATGATAATATTCCATATATATACAAACTCATGCAATATAGAATCAAGCCATGAAATTAATCATGTAATATCATCATAAATTCAAAAGAAATTTGCAATTCTCAACCAAAAAATAATAATAGGTCAAAAATTGCACAAAATTAATTAGGAAAAAATAGTTTTCAACATAATACAACCATAGATCATCCTGCATAGGCTCTGATACCAATTGAAAAATATTTGGTATAATAATTATATACATACTGCAGGAGATCCATAGCATGTATTAGAGAAGTAGGGAGTTTAGAATTACCTGTTACCTGAGTATATTCTATATGATTGGGAACGAGAGAGAAAACCATTCCTAGAGAGTAGTTTTGATCTCTTGGCTATAATACAGAAAGTCACAAATGTGTTACTTAATGGGTAGTAGCACTTGTATTTATAGCAGAGATCAGGGGTTCTCCATGATAACCCTAATGGGCTATTGGGTTAACCTACCCATCAACAGCTAACCCAATATCATGGCCTAATAACCAAAGTCCATTAAACAAAGGTGCAACCCAATAAACAATACATTATTACATAATTAATTGGGCTATACAAAATCTCATAATTAAATCTAAGTTTTAATAAAAGTGTATGATCTATGTTAGTCCATAAAATTATTCTTACAGAATCTACATACGAAAGCAAAATCAATTGTGCCACCCAACATGATTTGCACGGGAAAGGAAGAAAACTATAAATTTACTTAATTAATGAAACCAAAGTATTGATCTGCTGTAAGGTGAGAAAATCCTAAATTTTCATTTGCTAAAACTTCTTGTATTGTTTAAAGTTGCAACTATACAAGTGGTGTTGCATTGGCACACTTAACTCACGGTCGACAACACCTAACTCGCGGATTAATGCGAGCTTGTGCACAAAGATATCACTGTTAATATATCTTTTATGTATTCTTTAATGTTGTATTGGACCTTTTATTAATAATTCAATTTAAAAAATGTGACGTGGCTTTGAATTCTTAAAAGCTATGTATGGCTCCTATTTAAGGAATTTTATATTCCTTTGCACAAAGAAATCTATACCACATTTAGAAGTATGAGGTTATTTAATTTTAATACGCGACATCTAGAAGTTTGAGACAATTTAATCCTTTTGATATGTCACATCTAAAAATATGAGATAATTCAATTTCTTGATTAGCCACATCTAGAAGCATGAGATAATAAGATTTCTTTGATATGTCTCATCTAGAAGTATGAAGTCAATTTATTTTCTAAATTATTTGCAATGGCTCATCTTGAAGTATAAGATAATTTAATCTTTTATATGTCTCATTTGAAGTATGGGAGAATTTAATTTCTTTGATATGTCTCATCTGAAAGCATAAGACAATTTCATTGCTTTAATTGAACATGAAGTGGATCTTGAAGTTATTTGCATATAGCATAAAATAGATCCTGAAGTCATTCACATATAACATAAAGTGAATCTTGAAGTTATCTATGTAAGTTATAAGGTGGATCCTGAAGCTATCCACATAAGTCATAAAGTGGATCTTGAAGCTATCCACTCTAAAGTTATTCACATAGAAGTTGAATTGGATCTGGAAGTTATCCATGTAAGTTATAAGGTGGATCCGAAAGTTATCCATTTAAAATATAAAATGGATCTTGAAGTTATCCACTTGCAAGTATAAAGATATTATTGACTAAAAACTAAATAATGCTTTAATTAAGCATGTAGGTGGATTTTTATTTTGATACTCAAATCTATATTTTTGGGATCTTAAGATTTGCTTTTCAGGTTGAATTCTGTACACTAGTGTTGTCACCAGTCTTAACCATATTTTCTAGAATTAAATATCAACTTGAATCCCAAATACATGGATTTTTTTTGGTTTGAGATTGCAATTCCTATTTCTTTATGTATATGGTTGCCTCATTTTTAGTGAATAATTAATAAATCATGAGATATAACTTTTGCTTCCTTTTGTATTGGTTAAATGGTTATTCCATATATGCCTATATATATCGTTTATGTTTTAATAGTCATTGATTATGATTATTCGATTACATGCATATGAATATGATTATACTTCGGATGTGAGGGTTACAATCATAGCTTGTATAGGCATGTAAGTAGCAATCTATGCTTACATGTGTCTTTATTTTATTTTAAAACTTTCCATGGATGATTTGGGATGGTAATTTAATTGTTTTCTTTGACTTTTATTTGAGGGGTTCATTGTGGAATGGGATATTAGTTTAATTCTTTTTATTATGTTTATTTTTAAAATAAATAGAAATTTGGTTTTAATAGAATTCTAAAAATACTAAATTTATGTAGTACGAATCTTTTTAAAGTTGTCAAGTCTATCCTAATGTCAATGTAATTGTTATAGGTTGAATTTAAGTGTTGTCTTTTCAAGTATAGAGGAGGAATATGTAAGTTTTAAAATTTAGGGAGGGAAGTGACAAGTAAGGTAATTTATTAGGGAGGTCAAATTTATGATTTACTAGGGTTAGTTGTGGCATTTTAATCTTGTTAATCGTTAAGTAACACTTCCTTAGTCAATTGTTAGAAATTAGACTTAAGTGTAGTTTATTTTCAAACTACAAAGAGATATGTGCATGATTTTAAAATAAAGGAAAGATAAGTGAAAAATTAGCTAGATTGATGTAGTTTTCTTAATTATATTTTGTACCTCGGTTTTAAATTTTTAATTTTATTTGATATACCTTATTTTATTATTATTAGTTGGTAGTTAATTATACATTGATTATATAGTATAGTTCTTGAAATTATTATCATATAACCCTCTTATAATTTTATTTAAAGTTTTTAAGAATTATTAACCCCCGGTGCATCACATGGATGTAAAAATAGTGTGAGTATATCTTTTCCCCTTTGCCCTTCTCCATTTAGTTTTGACTTTCAATGCTCATAATAAATAAATATTTCATGTTTAAAAAAAATTAAAAAGTAATTTTCCTTGTACAAAACTCACTAGAAAATTCCCATAAAAAAAAATAGTAAATTTAACAGCTGGTAGGTGGAGGAAGTTTAATGATGTCCTTTTTAGTGACGTAATGATGACAGCGCATGTGAAAGAGGTAATTGCGGTTTTGCTGGTGTACCAAGAATTTTCCTTTAACAGTAAAGTCAATTACGTAAGGAAAATGCTAAGTGACGTTTATTTGTGCATTTTTTTTGACACTTTTTTTTAATTATATATTAAAATAAAATTATAAATAAAAAAAATGCATAAATATAAAAATAATATATAATATAAAAAATTATAAAAAAGTAAATGAAATAATATTCAAACTAGTGTTCATATCATAATATATATTAATTCAAAATAGAACATCCTTATGTTCACACACACATACACACACGTGTGTATATATATATATCTATATATATATATATATATATATATATATATATATATATATATATATTATTAATTCAAAATAGAACATTCTTATGTTCTCAACACACACACACACACACACACACACACACACACACACATATATATATTGGATTCCTGTATTTATATTAATTTAAAATAGAACATTTTTATGTTCACACACATATATATCTATACGATTTGGATTCCTATAGTTATATTAATTCAAAATAGGACATTCACACACACATATATACATTTAGATGATTTGGATTTCTGTAATTACTGCCGAGCAGTAATTATCTTTTAGTCATTAAATGAGAGTGAGATTATTGTAATAACTTTATCTAATAATAAAAAAATAGTTACTATTAAATAATAATTATAAGAGATCTAAGTTCATATATATATATATATAGTTTTAAATGTTCAAGATAACATTATTGTTTTTTTCATGTATACCCTTACTCTCGCCTCAACTTTAATTAGTTCATGCACTTATTATGAAATTAGGTAATACTAAAATAAATTAGGATATATTAAGAATTTTTTTTAAAAAATTAACAGTAATTATATTTATTAATTTGTATGCATTTCCATTAAATGACAAATAATTTGGAATGAATGGAGTATTACTAAGCTCATAAATTGGAAATGAGCTTGTGTTGTAATCATACTAGAATCGATTTTTCTAACGTATCCAGGTTAAGTGTTTTAATTATACAATTTGTTTTATTAAAAAGTAATACTATTAACTATTCATCATTAATTTTCATTCTCTCTCTTGCTTCAAATCTTTTATAATTCTCTTAAGTTAATATTTTTTTATTTTTTCTATAAACCCTAAACTCGATATTCTTAACCTTTAAAATACACTAAATTTTAAATTTTAAAACCCTAAATCTCTAAATTCTAAAATCATTCGACTTAAATTTTAAACACTAAACACTAAGCCATTATATGTGATTTAGGTTTAAAATTTGAAGTTTAGGGTTAATGGTTTGAAATCTAAAGTTTAAGATTTTAAGATTTAAGGTTTATAATTTTAAAGTTTAGAGTTTAATTTATAAGGTTTTAAAATGTAAGATTTAAAGTGTTTAATGTTTCTTTTTATGAGGGTGTTTAATGTTTATAGTTTAATGTTTAGCATCTTAAAATAAATTTAGGATTTTGAGTTTAAAAAAATTATTAAGAGTATTATGAAAGATTAGTGGAAGAGAGAGAATGAAATAAATTGCAGAAAATCAAATATTAATTATCCATAGTTAATAGGGTTAATTTTTAATGAAAATATTAATATAAGATAGTTTAATGAATGTGGCTTAACCTATGCATCCATACATAGGATAGAAAAACCATAATAGAGTAGTTATCTCTTCTGTAGGAAAGTGTAATACTATTTTTATTTAGAGTATCTTCAACAGTGTAACATATAAGAGTTCTATTTTTTTTTTTATAATTTTTTTCTGAATCCCAGTCTAAATATACTATTATTTTAATTGTATGAAAACTTCTTCTACTTCATGCAACCCCATTAACCCATTTTGCCAACTTTTCTCTAGGCTTTCCAAGCTTTCCACTTTTCAAGGACAAATTGGGACCCAATTTACTTTTTGTGCAACTTTCTTTAGTTACTTGCCTCTGTGGCTCTCTCTCATCCAGCTCAGCTCAGATTGTTATGGTATTACTATTGGAATAGTTGTACAGCTTTGTAGAAGCCTCCAACTAATACCACTAGAGTGTTGGTCTCAAAGGAAATTTGATAAATTTTTTATCAACATTTAAAAGTGGTAGGTGATTGAAACACAATATAATGGAACACATATTGTTACAAGATTAGGAGTGTTTCACTGACTTACAACTTGAGGAGTCTATTTGATATACAATATAGAACAATACAAGTAGAATAATACAAGATAACTAATTGAGTTACAACAAATTTTTTTTTTTTTTGGTCTTGTTCATAGTTTGCAATCCATTAATGTATGATAATCATAAATACTGAAACAATACAAAATTTATTTTATCATAAAAACCACATACCAAGATTTTGAAATTCTATAAAAACTAAAATAATTTGTAAAAATATGAAAAATTATTTGTTAACTTCTAGCATTTTTTTTTTTTTATAGATTTAAATTAGAGATGAACATGAAATAGAATGTCTCGATTCTCATCTTAACTCAAGAAAATTGAAATAGTTTCAAGATGGGACTGAAATAACATTGTGTCCCAAATAAAATTTGGGGTGGCACCAAAATAAGAATAATCTTGTCTTGATATCATCTTGATCTTGTCTCAAAGTATATATATATATATTTGTCGTGTCTTTATCCTATCCTAATACTTGAGAAGAGAGAGAGGGGGGGGGGGGTCCTGTCCAGCCCAAAAGTTTTAATTGTTTAAGTCATTGATGAAGCCCAACAATTTTAAGTTGTGTCAAAGCCCAACAATTTTAATTCTTTAGTAGGCTGCTTCTTGGCTAATGCACAAGCAAAACTACAATTACAGTTTTTTTTTTTAAACTATTTTAATGCTTTTTATTTAGCATAATACTAAAAAATCAAATTTATGAGTTTTGATTATTTTTTAATAAAATTTCAAGACAAATGTCTGAGATAAAAATCAAGATAAGACCTTTTAAAATCAGAATGGGACAAATAAATATTTGGATCAAAATTTTTTGTCTTGACTAATTTTTTGGATAGGACTAGATAAACAAAATCCCATCCTATGCTCACCAATTTAAAAGGAATAAAAAATGAGGGGATGTTTGAATTGTGATACTAGAAAAATTGGAATATGCAAAAAGAAATTGCTGTAGAAAAAAAAACAACCAACTCTATAGCCCAAAAATGTTGAAAATGGGGCCTCATATTTCTCGGCCGAAAGCCCATTGAACTTCAGGGCTAGAAACGCAAATTTAACCCAAGACCCCATTTAGTTGGAGGTACGTGTGGTTGAGACTCTAGTGCAACTATCAAAAAGAAATATACATATATGTGTGTGTGTGTGTGTTGGTATGGCAGATGCACTGGAGAGGTGATCTCCTTTGAGTTGGAAGTCTCTTCTTTTAGAAGGTCCACGTGGCAGCCTTCAAATTTTTCTAATTTGTGAAATTTGGCCCTTCTTTTTTATTGATTGATGATGATTTATTGTGTGTGAGCTTTTGGTGTTCTATTGCCGCACACACTTTTGGTTTTCTATTGCAGTTACATGCTCGCTGTTATTGGTATTGACTTGAACTCTTCCTTTTCTGTCTTTTTCTCTCCTACTGTTTTGGTTCTTAAGATTATGATATTATTGATTTTGGTTAATGATCTATTTGCCTCTTTAGCTTCTATCAGTTTGAATGTCCTTTTGGTTGTGCATTTGGCATTTCTTTTCTCCTATTGTTTTCAATTTGTTCACGTTTTTTACAGGTATGTGCTTTACATTGCTTTTGTGTTACTCAAAGGCATATATAATGGGGAGAGTCTTTTTTATTTTCCCTTAATTTGTATTATTGGCTTCTTGATTTAATTCCGATGCAAGTATCAGGTGAAATACTAAAGCTTTGTGTGGCTTGAATAAATTAGAGCTAAGGTACACTCTCATACACTATGTATAAATTATATTTGTTTTGATCCTGAAAACCAGTTTAAGACTATGGATTTTATTGCTTTGCCAGATTTATTTTATTGCTTCTTTCCATCACTGTGATATATCTAGTCATCTGTTTCTTCTTGTTTTCTTTTTCTTGGCAATTGTCTCTAATTTAGAGCCAAACACACACACACACACACACACACACTTTAGAGTGAAGCTTCTTATGCAGATTATGGACCTGCAACATGTCATTTGTATTGATGCTTTATTAAGTACCACAAAAAAAAAAAAGCCTAAGCAAACAAAAAGCAGATATGGTCATATACAACTCCAAGCTATTCCCAAAATTGAAAACAAAAAAATTACTAAGAAAGGACTAAAGAGCCAAATTTGGATAAGTAGAAGCATAATAAAATGAAGAATATGCAAGATTTGCATAATGCTAGAGAGAACAGGAAGAGCTTCATGTTAAAGCAGAACTCAAAAGAAACCATGAGATAAGAAAATCTAAGACTGAATGATTTTGTGTTTTCTTCAAGCAACTTTGTGGTTCCTATTTACAAAGACACCAAGAGGAAGGCTTGAGAATTGACAATAGCACGTGTCCTATCTAAAGCTTAGTTTGGTGAGGGCATAATTGTGATCAGTTATTTATAACCAAGGGTTTGGTGTTTTAGTAGATCATTTTCATTTCCTATGTTTTTCAGATTTAAAGTTCTATACTTTCGTGGTTTCTCTATATCATTTGGCATATCTTTTTTTTTTTTTTTTTGTTTCTTTCATTGTCTTTGTGATCAATAATATTCCAAATTTTGCATTAATCGTGCTTTGGTTGTCTTGCCCGATGATCATTGTCTGTTTTAGATTATGAAAATATTCTGCTGGGAACAAGCTCATGAGCTACCTTCGTTTTTGGTAAATATTCTGGCATCTACATTGTCTCTAATATGGTTCCTGATCTCCAATCTTGAAATGTGAATTATGTGTTTCTTATTGGTAGTTTGTTAGATGCTCTGGACATTTTTTGATGTAGTTTCGGATGAACTCTTTCATGGGGACGCTTAAAAATCTTCATAGTCATGATGCTCAATGAAAGGGTAGATTCGTTGAAAATGAACATACCAGACATTTCTGCCCCAGAAAGGGTACTAGAAATACAATGGAAACACTTAGAATCGAATATTCTAAAAAGTCTAATCAAAGAACTAACAAATAATAAATTTAGGCAATTAGAATATAATAGGATAATAATAGCAGAAAAAAATAAATTAAACATTAATTTTTAACATAAAAAACCTCTTGAATAGGATAAAAATCATAGAATTAAACTTAAAATCTCAACTATAATTAATAACTAATGAATACAAAAGAGTTTACTAAAATAGATTAATCAACAACTTCTAAAAAAAATAACTACCCAATAATTTCATTAAAATAATCCTAAATTGAATATACAAAATAGCCATTAAAGAAACAATATTCTAATTGCATAAAATGAACTTCACAATACTTGAAACAATAAACTAAAATTAATTAAATCACAAATGACTGTCAAATCGTCGACCAAAATGAGATGAACTTTTCGTCAGTATTACTCTCTTTCTGGGCAGCACCAGTGGAGAATAATAACCAATTTTTTTTTATTTTTTTTCCCACATTTCTTCTTTGTGTCGTGGGTCAAAAGCCACTAAGTTTTAAATAAATCTTTCTTTCACCCCAAGTTATTTTAATGAGGTTCCATGGGCCCACTTGGGGAGGAAACCCACGTGAGAAAAAGCCACTAGGCACTAGCACTGGGTAAGTACAAAAGAAGCTAATTAATCTATTAAGAAATGGCCACGTTTTCAACTATTTTTGTATATGATGCATTTTCTTATGTGCGTATGATATTGAGTATTAATCATCAAGAAGGGAGATAGCATGAAAAGGTAGCCACTGACGAAACTAATAAATAAGATTCAATCTATTGCGTTAAGGAACAAGCTTAGCTAACTGGATGTGTTTTACATTTGAATGCTATTCTTCTGCACTTAAATATGTTGGTATAGCCCTCTTGAACTTCAATATAATATATTCAGTCTTAACGTTGTCCTCAAATTCTAGAGCAGATAAATTTTTAGTTAGTAGATAATTATTCAAATAGTGATGTTAAGAAAGACCTATTAAGTAGTAATAGAAAAGAAAGAGTAAAAATAAGATTAGGTATTTGAATTTGGACCCTCCGGCAACTCTCTCCTCTCCTGCAACTCCTGTGCTTATGTCCATATGGTGTAAGAAAAGACTAAAATAAGTATTTTAATCATACCTTTATTTTTTTATAATTTTATAATTTTTGTTAATTTAAATTTATGTGCCGTTCATGCAACCTGGTTTTGTTAAAAATTTAGCCATTTTGTTTAATTTAGTGTTAAAATGTATATTTGAAAATCTTAAGGAGTAAAATGCATCTTTTGAAATTTTTAAAGGTGAATTGTACATTGGGTTTTGTCGTAATCTTGAGCTTGGGAAAGAACTTAAAATTTATGAATTATTGGTCATTTTTAAATGGAAGAAAAAATTTAAAACAAACGCTTGTGTTTACTATATAACTTGTTAATGGGTTTGATTATTACAAATGTCATTTTTTGTATTCTTCTTGAATGCGACTAGAATTTGGATTGATTCCTAACTTCTTAATATATTAGGTCAAATACTATTGCTTTCAAGGAAAATCTATGATTCAGTATAATCATAACTAGAAACTACAATTATAATTGTGTTCCTGGGAGGAGCTTTCAAGGAAAATCTATGATTCAGTATAATCATAACTAGAAACTACAATTATAATTGTGTTCCTGGGAGGAGCTAAAGCGAAAAACTACGACAAAATCTTCTTTTATATACTTTTTGAATGTGACTAGAATTTGGATTGATTCCTAATTTTCCCTTGTCTTTCTTTTCCTTCTTCTTCATTGTAGGAGAGCTTTCACTATCTTGAATTTGAACTTTTTGTACAGCCTTGACTTCCACAATTTCTTCAGTGAATTCAGGGTTGGAGTTATCAAAAATCTTGAAGGTAGCATACTCTTCATTAACTCTCAATCTGAGCTCTTTAGCATTCATTTAACAATGGATTTTTCCATTGTAAAGAAAGATCTCTTAAGTATGAGGGGGACATAGTATCCTCTTCTATATCTAGTACAATGAAGTCCACAAGGAAAATAAATTTATTTACCTTAACAAACATATTTTCTATCATCCAATACGGATACTTGAGGGAGCAATTAACAAGCTGTTGGGTAGGTTTGGTTTCCCCAATACCTAGCTTCTTAAATAATGAGAGAGGCATCAAGTTGATGCTAGCCCTAGGTCAAACTTGTCCCATTTCAATAATGTTGCATGGAATTGTGTGATGTGATCCATGTGGGGGCAAATCCATTTTGCATATTCGAATTCAAATGGATCAAGCAATGAGGAATGAATAATTATACATGTATGCAAAGTTCAGATTTTCCAAGTTGTACTCAATAAAATGGTCATATCTCCTTGCTGAAAAGTCAAATTAAATGTAACTTCAGAGGTGTTGAAAAGCTAAGAGAAAATGCTACAAATTTTATGTTCACAATTTAAGTCAATTTTACCAATTCAAGGGTCTAAATGGTTCATAAATTTCAATCTTGGAGTTGGACAATATTAGTTAATAAATCAACCAGTTTTTATCATTTCATGGTATTTTTATATTTATTTTTGGGAACTGTAATTTCAGATGGCTTTTGTTGTTTCTTTGGTCAAATATAGGACCTTTAGTCTTCCTAAGACATTATAATAGCTTGTGTAATTTTTTCTAAGTCCTTTTTGATGTTTCCAAAGTAATAAATGTAACATGATTGTATTTTCTGAAAAAGTAGCTTTTATTATTGTAATTTCCCAGAAGTCTTTTTTAGGGTTTTCAAGGAGACACAATAAGCTTGTCTTAGTAGCATGCTAGTCTATAAAATTCAACATATGTAATTGAGAAAGGGGAATGCAATGAATGAAGAATACAATTACTTGATTTGAAGAAATGATTTTCCATTTATTTGAACTTATTTGGGACCTATGATTTTAGTGGCATTCAACTGAACTTATAATGTTGCTCTTGTGCCCATTGGCTTATCAAGATCTTCTTGTGGCATTAAACCCATGGCTTATCACTCACCTTCTCACTTATGTCTTGAATCTGGGGACAATATTTTTTACCCTGCTTGAAATCTCAAGGCGATTTGAGCTCTCGTTCACATCAATGTGAAGCTGTCAGGATTTTTCATTTTCACAGGGAACCTTTTTTTTTTTTTTTCCTGAATGATAGTATTGCACTCTTTTTTCAGCATGACTGTGTTTGTTTCCTCTAGCTTCGTCTTTCTAGTGAAAAGTTCTTTCAAGAACTTTGCATATGTGAGCATCTTTGCTAAAGCTTCTAGGAAGAGAATATTAATACGTGACTTTTTAAAAACCTATGGAAAATTAGCAAAATCATTCTGCTAATTTGGCTTCTTCGTAAATCTGGAAATGATTCTAGCACTAATGTAGGAGTATTGTATTTTTCTAGATCATCTTTCTTCTTTCTCCTCCTCGGATTCTCATCCTTAGATTTCACCTCCATTTTAGGTTCAATGTTGAGATATTCTTTTTCAGCATTGTCATCTATTGCCTCTTCATTTGGGCCCCTCGCATTTTTTCTCAGTTATCACTTTCCTAGATTTAGGTTCTACCACAATTCCTCTCCTAGTGGTGATAACTCTGCTATATAACCATAATTGGGAATAGTGGAGCTAGGTAATGTGCTTGGAGGTCTTTTTGCCACTTTCCATGTAATTTCCCCAATTTGTGCTTCCAAGTTCTGAATTAAAGCTCTGTAATTTTTTAAAATTAGCTTATGTTTTCTCCACGAAAGGCTTTGTATTTTGAGCCATTTCTTTGATCACTTTCCCATGAGACAATGTTGTAAAGTCTAATTTAGGTGGCTTACTTCGTGTGTTTTGTCTCATGATGTGGCTGATATGGTGGATTGGGTTGTTGAATGTGTGGGTTCAAGGTATGTATTGTGGTGGTTTGTCCAAGAGAAATTGGGGTGATTCTTGTATGTGGGGTGTTGGAGGAAGAGTTATTCCAAGGTCTAGGCTGCCCCACATAATTGATCTATGCAAATTCATCAGGATGGAGGTTTGGGCATATTCCCATTTCATGTACAATAGAGCAGAGAGTGCATGGCTGGTATGGAGTTGGAGCATAAGGAGAAGTAGGTAGAATCTCTAGTAAATGTGCATTCGTCTACATTCCCTCTAGCTTTTTTAGATAGGAAACTTGCTGATTGACAGCTAGTGATTGGAGGCCAGTAGTTCAATCAGTTCATATGCTTCTTCTAGGCTTTTGTTGGATAAAGTTCCCCACAAGTTGCATTTATGATAATCTGAGTCTCAACTAAGCAACCATGATAGAAAATTTTCATATCTCTATTCTTCTAGAGAATGTCTTGGGCGCTTTTTCAACAACTCATGCAACCACTCTCTAGCAGTATATAGAGACTCACCTAGGGCTTGTTGAGAGGAAACAATCCACCCTCTTAGCTTGTTCCTCGATGCATGTGGATGATATTTATTGATAAACTTCTACATTAATCCATCTCAGTCTTGGATACTGTCTGACTTTATGGATTAATACCAAAGTAATGCCTTATCAGTCAACAAGAATGGAAACACCATCAACTTGATTGCAGCTTTTGAAGCTCCATTTATTTTCAAAGTGTTGCAAATCTGAGTGAATACTCAGATGTGAGCAGATGGATTCTCACCCTTATCTCCTTTGAATTGATTTTGTTCACCAGATGGACCAGCGAAGCTTTAATATCAAAATTGTTAGCAGCAATAGTTAGCCTGCGAATATCAGGACCGCAACTATCCAGAGGTGGCATCACAGTCTCCCATGGTACGCCATGGTGGTGTGTTACCATTAGGAGGTGAGAGCGCATAAGGGTTAGGTTGATTTCCCATGGTTTCTTGTCTTTGCTGTGGGGCTCTAAGTCTTGCGCCTGTCTTTTGTTTTCTCTAGCTGTTCTTTCAATTTCTAGATCAAACAAAAGATGTCGGGATGTATTGTATCTCGTATTTACAAGAAGGACAAGGCAATAAGCCTTCAAATAAATAATTAAGACAAAATCAAAGTTGACATTTGCCTTAGGCTCCGCTTTTCTTGTCCACTCCCTTTATCCATGTTTGTCTTAAACAAACACTCCCTTTAATGGGGAGTGTTTTAAGTAATACCCTTAAATTTAACATATATATATATATATATATATACACAAAATGCAATAATTGCTATTTTTGATAAATTTGTAATGGAAATAGTTGTAACTTTTTTGGGTTGACGAAATAGGTCTATTTTGATTGTATGCATAATTGATCTTAAGCCCAAGATAATCAATAAATAAATTAAACTTGAACGGCTTAAAAATAATTAAATAAAGAGAAAGGTAATATGAATAATGATTATATCCAACGTAAAAATGAGGAGTCTCCAACAATATTGGATTATTGTTATTTGGCAATTTTCAATATTACATACTGTAGGACCTTAACTATTTGTCTAATAAAACATCTACTGTGTATCTCTAATTTTTTTAAACTCTCTCTTCTCTGCCGTATCTTCGTATTCTTTTGAAGTGAATTCTTTTGAATTAATAATCAATAGTAGTATTAAATTATATAAAAATTAATAAATTCTTTTTTTTTTTTTAATGTTTGCGTTACTTATAAAATATTATATTAACAATACAGTCACCATAATAGAAAGAAGTTCTTCAATTTAAAATTGCTTAAATCTCATTTGACATCAACTATTCTAGGATAGATTGAATGGATTAATTGATAGTTAATGTTAAAATTACTTGATTATAAAACTTTGATAATTAATTTTGTAGCTTAAAAAATTAGAAAAATAATAATTATCTAATATTACAGTAAGTCTATTCGGTAATTTTGCTTAAGGCCCCAAGATTTCTAGACATGACCTTGGACATCGATGTTAAAAACTTGTATGCGTATTTTCTAGCAAGTGTACTAGGCGGTACAAATAATATAAAGTAAGAAATGATTGTATCCTTATAAATTTGGGAATCAAGTACTAATTTCATTTTTAGACTACTATTTGAATATTTGCAAAGTGATGAGATTTGGAATTTAAGAACTAATTAAAATAAAAGAAGCGCACAAATACTAAGTGAAGTAAACAATCAAATGAATATTAGGTTTGAGATTTCACTTAAGGCAATACATTTGAACGTGAAGAATTTCATTATACAATTTCCTAATCAATTATATGAATGTCCAATTCTTTAAATTAGCTAAACTCAATTCCTTGGCAAGTAACATTTTTTCTTAAATTGATTTACCCAATTCTTTGGCATAATTCAAATACGAAATGGCATTATTGTGTTATGTGGAATTTTGTGTGTGTGAAAATGTGATTCGCGTTATCTTATTAGCTTTTGTACAAATCATAACAATTAATCAAAGAAACAATTTATAAAACTATATTCTTGTGCAAATTATAGACAACTAATCAATTCTATAGATGACCAATTTATAAAAAACATTAAGAACTGAATTAACTACTCATAGAATTAAGAAAAATAATTGTATATCTCAAAACTTCAATCCATATGTAAAAATCCCTAAGCTATATCCCTCTCCTGTGGTAGGTTTAACGACAAATTAAACATTATTCTAGTGGAGAAAGGGAGAAAAGAAAGCTTCTCTATGGTATAATTTGCAATAATATCCTTGATTGAATTGCTTGATCTCCACTTTCTAGAGTCATCTCCTCTTGTTCCTTGTCCAAAAGGCAGCCCACTACATCGCTGGCATTGAGTGTTGGCTTTCTCTCAAAGTGTGCAATTTTGCCAACCTAGCATTGAGCTCAAGGATTCCAGCACTGGGTGTCCATAAAGCTTTCCTTCGCCTTTTCATCTGATGCTGAGCGCTCAATGTCAATGCTAAGTGCTAAACCTCCTGAAATAGCTCCAACCTACATAAAACCAAAGAGAAAACCACTACTATCTCCAAAAACTCTATGAACAAATTAAAATCCACTAAACATACTCTAAAACAATAAATTATGAAAATCTACATGAAATAACATCGGAACAATACTAAAATAGCTTAAAAAACTCACAAATGCTAGTCAAATAAAAGCATAATAACTCTATTTTCATAGAGTTATCATTCATATAGGACATCTTCTCCTTCACATAGGATGAACTCAAGGAGGGAAAGTCATAATACATACCTAGAGGAAATGTTGAAGAAGAAGAAGAAGAAGAAAGCTCACCCAAAACCCCAGCGAGCATTGAAGGCGAAAGGAATAGGAAATGGAAATTGGTGGGAAGCAAGACTTAGAGCCCAATAGCAAAGACAAGAAACAATGGGAAATCAACCTAACCTTAATGCACTCACCTCCTAATGCTAATGCGCCTCCTCCACGGCATACCATGGGAGACTATGTGATGCCACCTCTGGATGGTCGTGGTCCTAGTATTTGCAGGCTAACTATTTAGACATAAACTCTTGATAAGTTATTACTCCAAAAGACACAAGTTACAAATACTAAAAGACGCCACATTAAATTCAGATTATATTCCAACACTGCTAACAAGTTTGAGATTAAAGCTTCACTGATCCATTTGGTGCAGCAAAATCAATTCAGAGGAGATAAGAGTGGGAATCCACACACTCACATCTCAGTATTCACTTAGATTTGCAACACTTTGAAAATAAATGGAGTTTCAAAAGATGCAATCAAGTTGATGATGTTTCCATTCTTGTTGAATGATAAGGCATTACTTTGGTTTCAATCCTTGAAGTCAGAAAAGTTCACCCAAAACCCTAGCGAGCATTGAAGGTGAAAGGAATAGGAATGGGAATTGGTGGCAAGTTTCGAAGTTCACGGTGATAGTTGTTAGTCATTGAAGTTTGCACGAAGCGTGAAAGTGAAGGTTTTAAAAAATTTGATAACGTAGTTAGCACTTCACCATGTAAGCACTGCATATGTGCTCAATAGACAGTGGTTTGCCATGTAAGCGCTATGTATGTGAGTGCACAGATGGAATTACTAGGAGAGGCAAAGTTGTTTTCTACAGTACTTGGATTGGTAAGCGTTGTCTATCTGCCTCTACTATATGGACAGCACTTGGACTATATGCACTGTAAAAGGTGTTTTGTGGCATAGTGCATTGTGGGATGGAAAACTTGACAACTTGACTAATGTTTTTCATTCCAGATGTGGTAACTTAATTAACATTTTAACATATACACATGAAGAAAAAAGGTTAAGAAAAAAAATCTAGTAGATCATTAATTACATCTTTTTTCTATCGTCATTGCATATCTATAATTCATAAAAAGACCATATGTTACAATAATCTCCAGCACAGACGGTTACTTTCTATAGACAATGAGTTAAAATTTCAATCGCTGTTGATTTACTTTAGCAGCAATTGGTGAGATCAACAGCATACTTTACTTATTCAATCCCAATACTCCAAAGCACCACAAAATGAATAATGTTCATTGTTCTTCGAAATCTCCTTCTTCCATCTCGCTGTCTCATTGAAAACGGCCATTTATGTAGCACAGAGACAAGATTACTGGAAAAGGCACCTGCATTATCATATTAATTTTGCAATTAATAATTGTATGAACAAGTTCTTGAAAAAAAACAAATTTCAATAAGAAAACAATACTACAAAGTTTACAAATAAAGTGTTGGCTTAGTACAAACAAACTAAGTGTTAAGGTATTCTAAACTAAAGGTCATGAATTTGGAGCCTCGGAGTTGCCCTTATTAGAAAAGATTCATTGTTATTGCTCTATCCTCAAACATGAATTATTGTATTACCTAAAAAGTGTGAAGGCACCCTTGTGCGAACCAAAATTATTCTAAAGTTCAAAAGATTCAAAACCGAGGCTAAGTCTAACAAATATATTTACACTCAGAGTAGCTTTAGGTTTTGAGGGAAAAATGTGATTCTATGGCTTCTCATTGCTAAAAATAAACATGAAAATAATTACCAAAGTAATGTACATGTTACGGGGAAAAAAATATTATACATTTAAAGCTGAAAATTTCTTCTGTACGTTGCTCTAAAAGTGTCTGTTATATAGTCATAACTAAGCGAAGCATCATACCAGTACAGCATCAACCCAGCATTCTGCAAATTGATCAATTAACTAATTATAATCCATGTATTTATCTGATAAGTTATTACAAACAAAAATTATATGCGAAAAGGAAAGAAAATTAGTTGTAAAAGGCATTAATTAGGGGAAGAGTTCTTCTTTCCATAGTTTAAATCCCATTGATTGTAATTGCAATTAAGAAAAGGAAAGAAAGGTATCAATTAACTCCAAACCGTTACCTGTTGATAATAGAGCTGAGCGGCGAACCAAAACTTGCCTGTCGCAAGATTTATACCGAGCCATGATTGAATCATCTGAGAAAGAAGTACTTAAATCCCTCTATTCTTTAGCTTTTGCCAATTATTATCATCAATTTCACCAATCACTTTGCCCCATTTACGTTTCATGTGTTTTCCCACAGGTAATCACTTCTACATTTTTCCCTTACAAAAGTGCACACTCTAGCTACTTTGCATAATTCAGAGGAGGAAAGGCATTCCAGGACCAAATCTGGCAAATCCAAGAGTGAAACTCTGCATTTCTTGCCCTCTGATTCAAGTGTTGATGTTGAAGACTTATCTTGTTGTGTGGTGTGATGAACCAAAAAGAAATTTATAATTGTTCTAACCATAATTTTTAGTTTTGAACTAGGGTTTCTATTCTGATTGTAACACCCTCTATTTTACCTATATTGTTTTATAATAGTGTGATATCAACATTTATTTTACTTATATTTGTTTTATGCTGTTGTGATATGATTTCATAAAGTGTTGATGAATTATTAATTTTTTATTTTTTATTTTTTTATGTTTTTGGTTGCTGAAAAATGTTGAAGTTGAATAATAAATTCTTGGTTTACCTTCCATTGTATGTATGCATGCAATTTTAACTCTCATTACCCTAAAATGAAGAGGATTAAGTGGAATGAAATTTTATAATTTATTAGGAGGATTAAAGGGGTTAGGAGTGTAGTTTAAACTAATGTCAATTGAACAAAGTTAGTTAAAATTGAAGGGAATTAGCTAGGAAGCAAGGGGAGGCTTAGTTCCAATGGGACTAGAAGGGGGCAGCTGCAGCAGCTGCAGCCCTTAGTCCTCCATGCCACTCATCATCAAAATGGGCTCCAAGGGTTTGCATTAGGTTGGTCAAAGTATCCACCAATAGGAGCATGACACTAGTAATCATATAATTACATAACATCATGATATTTGTGAAAGAAATAAATACAATTTCTAGAGGGGAAAAGTGGGCAAAGAGAGGGAGCTGAAGAGGATAGGAAAGAAAAATAAAAGGGAAAGAAAGGAGGAGGAGGGCGTGAAGGAGAAAGGAGAGAACCAAGAGGAGAAAAGCTTGTCTTAAGGCATTAGGATTGTTGTAGCTTCAACCACTTGTATAAGCCATCAAAACATCATCAAATAGAAGGAGAAAGCTGTTAGAAAGATCATAGAAGAGGAGGCTAAGAGTTCTGCAAGAAGGAATTAAAGACAAAAGGTAGTTAGTCTAATTTCAAGCATAAGTAGTAGATTTTTCTATTATGCCAAGAATATGAATTTCTTGCTATATTTATTGCTTATTACTTGTGTAGTGAAATTATTGTTATCTTGTGTGTTTGAATAGATGTTTAGTTGACTGTATTTATGATGGTTTGATATTACATATTTCTGACTTGGATGGTGACTTGCAATTCAACAAGAAGCTATGGCAAGAATGTAAAGAAAGTTGTGTAACCTTGTGTTAGGGGTGTGCCACAATGGAAATAGAAGTGGCACTTGTGGATTGAATGATTTATGTCTGCCTCATATGAGTGAGTAGTGCCAATAAGGGAGCACTAAATGTGTCTCACTCTATGAATATGCAAAGGTGCCGAAAAGGGAGCACCAAACCATGTATGCTGTCCACAAAACCCCTAGACTTGGTTATGCACTTTTCTTTGTATTCTCTTCCATTTATCTTCAGTTATATCACTCCTTAACTTGGTTTGAATGGACTAACTACTGAGAAATCAAGGATTTATCATATTATTAGTGTTGGTGCTTTGATACAGGTGAACAATCAAAAGAGGTAAATCAAGATTAGCTTGTGGCTGCTGGCTGTTCTTTCCCCTTTTGTGATAAATTTTTGTGATGTAAATTTTGAGAATTTTGTGATGTAATTTCAATAGTCTAAAGAGCATTGTGAACGTATATTTGTTCTATGTGTTTGGTGTACTAATGTAAATTTTAAAGAAGACAAGTGTTGGCTAGTGTGCTGTGTGCTAAAATCCTGTTTCTGGCCAGCTTGAAGTAGTAATTTACTAGAACCTTCAATCACGAGATAATTGCATGAAATAAATTTTTTCTAAGCTCATGAAACACTATATTTTATCCATGCAAATTTTCAAGATTTCTGGCTTAGCCAATTAATACAGAAAATTCTTCAAAGTTACCCCTTAGGATTTCACTGCTAAACCGGACAGCGTATAAGCTTTGCTTAATTGACCTACCAAGCCAACGAGATTTTGTATGAAATTTTTACCACACATTCTAGACACATTAAAATTTTAATCTGGATTTTTTCATGATTTTTAGACATCTATACATCACGTTTTCATATTTTACAAAAACAGAGCAGCAAACTGTTTAAAATAGTAAACTGTCCAATTGAGACTTAAACCTTTATTTGGTAATGGCCTTATTGAATTGAGTCAAATAAAAGTGATTTCCATAATTTCTTGGACCATTTTGCTGCCAGGAATAGTGCAGTTTGGGGATGCCTCATGTAATTTCAACCATGAATGAAGTTAATCTAGGAATAGATAACTGATTTGTGGTTTTGCTGTTAATTCCATTGAGCTTAATCACTTAGAGCTTATTAACTTGTACTAAGAAATTAGGCAAGTTAGGGGAACTAGGTAAAATTGATTCACTAAGGAATTGGGTCTCAATTAATTTAGGGAATTTAACCATTAGTGTAAGAATTGAGATTAGAATAGTAATGTCTAAGGAGATTCAAAGGGTGCTTTGTCTATGGGGTATCCGGATTCATAATCAGATAAAGTCAAGACCCTAACACTTTTATTATTGTATTACTTTTAAATTTTACAAGTTTAAAATAATTTAGAAATTTTAGTTTTGATATTTTAGTTATTTAATTATTTTCATCTAAATTTTAAGTCATCTTTTTGAGCTGTCTTTAATCCAACGCATCATTCCATCCAAATAGAATTTTCTGTTAGTGAGATTGGTACTTGTTGAATATCAATCTCTATGAATATACTCTTTTTCGTCACTTTATTACTTGAGAGACTCGGTACACTTGCCGGTAGTCCATCACACACACACACACACACACACACATATATATATGAAGCATCATCTAAACTATTTTGAACCACATTGCACGCTATTCCATCCATCTAAAGTCATTTTCCAGCTTTAGGAAATTGAATAAAGTAATAGACATGCCGATGATTACAAATGACATTATATCTGACAAAGGAAACCAACAAAACAAAATTAAATTTATAGTAAGAATTGAGTGGTGAGAAAATATTGGAAAAAAAGGGACTAGTTAATTATTGTACCAGGGGATTTTTGCTGGTGGAACCAGATTTTGTTAAGCAATTAACAAAATATATAAATGAAAACAAAAGCGAGTAAATAAAGACACAAAAAATTGCGTGGTTCACTCGAAAGTTACAAAGGGGTTATGTTCAGGAGAGTTGCAGAATCCAAGAACAATACAAAAAGAAAACACTCAAATATCGATAGAAATATTTTAAATGTATACTAAAATTTTCTTATTACCACAGTTGTAGAAAGGTTAATGTTTAAATTTTACTATTGCCACAGTACCAAGAACGACTTCAACCCAAGAATTTAAACCTGTTAAGTGAAATACTAAGAATTGTTTTAATCTCTTGAACATTTTGTCAAAAAATCCAATATTAGTCAGAATCAGTTCAAAAAATTGTTAGGTGAAAGCCAAGAATATTTTATGTATAAAAATTGCAAGTCCTTATTAAGGCTTATCACATCTCTTAATGAACTTTGAAATAGAGTAATCTCCCCTCAACCTTAACCTCTGTTGTACTAAAAAGTACAAGAAGAATTGACATATAGTTGTGTTTGATAATTTAAATGCATTATACTTCCCTGAGATAATGTTTTTATTTCAAAAACAACTTCCCAAGTTGCCAACCAAATATTTTTATGCTTGATTACTACTGTGACAATTCTGAATTAGTTGGATGTTCCTCTCTTTTTGCTGTGACAAAGGGGGAGAAGACTTGAGATTAGCCATACTGGTTTGTTATGATTATGGATATATGGCGTATTAATCTCTAGATGCTATTGGGGGAGAAAAATTGAATTTACTGCTGATGCTTAATTTGGACATTATCTGGATTATGCTTGATTATTGCTGCTGTTTATTTTCGAAAATCAAAATCAATTAAAGAGTTTATAAAATAACCCTTGAGCTAACATAATAGTTATCTAAATTGAATGTGGTGTGTTTTGGTATTCATAACTTATACCTTGTTTGTAACTATCATGGCTTTAGGACACTTCAATAAGGAGTTATGTCCACTTAGGATAAACAACTAAAAGTAGTGGAAATTTGTATCACTTAAAATAGATAGCCAGAAGTAATGAAGTCATGTTATAAGTTAGTGAACCCAAGAGTCTATATATGATAGTATAAATAAGAGTGTCAAGGAATGTGTCAATTTGGATTGGAAGTGATGTTGAAGGTTATTCCCCAAGTATAGAGAACAATTGTAGATAGATGGGTTGAATGCAAAGTAAGTGCCTCCCCATTAAATATTGTAATCAAGTCATTTTGTGCATGAAACACTCCTCTTCCTCCAACAAAGAGGTATTAGAGAATGCTAGATTCAAGGGAGGATGCATGCAGAAGAAAGAAGACTAATGAAAAAAAGGTTTCCATTTTGAGAGAAGAAGATCTATGTTGAAACACATCATGTTATGGATTTAGAGGGATTGCCATCCACAAGAATCACCACCACTTGGTGATAAGTCAATTTCATTTTGCATAAGAAGCAAAACATGGTTTCGGTAATGGTTCAGATGTGGCTCACAAGAAGAATGTTAAGAGTAAGGCAAACAAAGAGAAAATGTTGGCTAGGAAGAACAATTGGAAAAGGGTCCACCAAGAGAAAGGACACCTCCAAAGCTTCACTACCACAGCTTGAGGCACCCAAGAAGAACAAGAAGTGAAGCATGATACATAAAAACTGAAGAATGAAGACTCTCAAGGATTTAAAGCAATACTTGAAGTGTAAGCAAAAATTCATATTAAGGGAATGTTAGAATAGTAATATGAATTTAATGTGATGTCTTTTAGTATTTGTAATTTATGTCTTTTAGAGTTGGTAACTCTCGTGACTTTAGAACACTTCAGTAAATAATTATGTCCACTTAGAAGGAATAAGTATATGTATAGACAGTGTTGAAGTTTGTATATCTTTTGAAATAGAAAATGAGGACTACAAAATCATTTAATAAGTTAGCAAACCCAAGAGTCCATATAGTAATATAATATGAGTGTCAAATAATGTGTCAATTACGATTGGAAGTGATGTTGAGTCTTATCCCCAAGTGTCGAGAATATTTGTAGATGGATGTATGCAAAGTGATTGTCTCCCCATTAGATATCCCAATCCAAGTCATTTTGTGTGTGAAACACCCTCTTCCTCCAACATTATATCCCATATGATAAGAAAATAGTTTCTCCGAAGATAGATTTAACTTTGATGGTAAATATATCAAATAATAACAAATTGCCATAAAACTAATGGTAAAGTAAAAGATACATGAATATTTTTTGGGCTTTCATGTTTACCTAAACCTGAAATAAATATTGGGAGGTAATATCTTTGCTTATCAGGAAAGGGGAGAATTGTATCCACCATATCCAATGTGATAGCAGAGCTTCTTCTTTTTTTCTTTTTTATTTTTTACCTAATAAAAAATTTAAGCTAAAGGAAGTCTATCCCATTTTAAGATAAGACCAGTTTACGCCAGAAGCCTCAATGAGAATTTATGTGTGGTACTAACAAATTGCTTACTAACTTAAGTTTTATATGCAAAGTAATTTAATCATACCAGTTTAAACTAATCACTAAGCAATAGCAAATTAAGCTTTCTCGTTGAATATCCTTGCAATGGCTAGCTTTATGAGTCTTGATTTTAGTAAAACTGATCCTAATAAAATGCATAAATGAATCAAAACAACAAAAATTGTAGAATAATAATTTCCTTTGACAAATTAAACTCAAATTTTGTCTAAATCTTTTAAAATCTAAATATTACATGGCTCGAAGTTCAGATATCTTTGCAATGTTACCAATTTCAAGACGAGGGTCCTGCCAGAGCTTCTTCAATCTGAGGTGGTGTAGTACTTCTCCTCTTAGGTAAATGAGCAATCCCCTATGATAAAATCACTTATCAAAATAACATATTCAAACATTAAACTAATTTTTCTTTTTTCCCCCCTATATCAGCCAAGGTGACCTCCATCTACATATATACACCCAAGTAAGTTATGGGACAAAATTCTTTCTCTTACTACATATTTCATATCCTATCTTATAATTTGGAATTGATAAAAAAATAAGAAAATAATACTACAAGTGAGATAAAATTAAATTAATAAAAATTTTGGATAAATCCGAACTTATGAAACAAGAATTGAGTCAGGAAAAAGTGGAATAGAGAAGTGGGATAAAACTAAATTAATAAAAATTTTGGACCAATCCCAAGCTTTTGGAGCAGGAATTGAGTTAGGAAGTGGAATGAAAAATTTTGTCTGCTATGTGATACCTTTAGTTATTCACCATGAGATAAACCATCTGCATGCGAACTCAGTGTCTTCCGCATTGCTATCTCCTGGTTCTGAAGCTTCCTTATTCCTCCATAAAAGCCTTCTTGTGGATTGCCTTGTTCCTTGTACTCCTTTCTGTTTAGCATGGCCCTTCTCCAACGCGAGTTGAGCGGGTACTGGTTGAACTCAACGATCAACTCATCTATTCAATTATGCAATTTTGTGAGATACCATCTACATTTAATATAAATCACTGAAGGAGGCAAGGCCTCATAATGATTTTTCTTGAGAAAGGAAATCCAAAAGGATTAGGTTGAAAATGACAATTAACATTGTCTCTTCACATGAAGTGTTTTGTATTCTAGACCTCATTCACTCTTGGAGTAAGGATGTTTTTGTCTCCTCTATTAGCAAAGAATTTACAAAATGTAACATTGTTAATTTATTAATCTTTTGAAATGAGCCTTTCTCTGAGAAACCCCCACCCCTTTGGGTTTGCATAGGTATTTTTTATTGGAGTAATCCTCAAGGTATGGTAGGCACCAAATGTATGTACCTCATTTAGTAAGGTTTTGAATGGATTAGGATTTGCTCATGTTGGCAACCCCAACATGATTGTCACGTTGGCGCAACCCATTAGAGCAGAGAAATGCAACTAATGATATGATTGTACAAGACAAAACTCATTACGTCATGATTAACATACAAAAATTTCATTTGAGATAGAGCACAAATGACTGATATGATCATCAACTCAAATTAAGAACAACATAGATGAGTTACATATTAGGCAAAAATGGTTGTTTGATCATCGGGTCGTCATCAGTGATATATTTTAGGTGAAATTTCTATATATGAATTATGACATGGTAAATTTCATCTTGTACAATTAGATTGTTATGGATTTGGATTCACTCATATTGTGGGTGCTAACTTGACCATCATGTTCGCACTCCCAACATGAGTAGAGAAGAGTAAACAATGATCTGACCTTTCAGAACAAATATCACTACTTCAAGATTAGTATATTAAAATTTTGTCTGAAACAGAACACAAATGACCATCTCATTATCAGATTTCATTTTCCCTAATATGTAACTCATATATGCCGTTCTTAATTTAAGTTGATGATTAGAATGTCATTTGTACTTTGTTTCAAATGAAAGTTCAGTATGTTAATTTTTGAGGTAGTGAGATGCGTTTTGTATGGTTAGATTATTGTTTGTTCTTCCTTGCTCATGTCGGGAGTACAAACATGACGGTTATGTTAGCACCCCTAACATGAGCGAATCCAAATCTGATCATTATTTACTCTTCTCTACTTATGTGGGTGGCACTAACATGACAATCATATTAACACCCTAACCATGAGCAAATCCAAATCCGATTTGAACATTGTTGGTCCATCAACTATAACCCTTTCGGTAAACCCTATCTATGTTGGTTTTCTGTCAGTCCATTTATTCTTATAGCTAGGACATGTTCAAAAAATTGGGCCTGCATAAAATGTAGCCTTTTGACCCCACCTGAATTTGGTCTAAGCCTTTCAAACTATATATAGGAATAAGAACCAGGAAACCCTTTGAAAGGTGTTTGAAGTACATATTTCTAGCAACAATTACTCCAAAATATATTTACCTCTGTAGCAACAATGGCAATGATTCTTACTGTCCTCACAAGATTCTAAGTGACCAATTACAGCATACCACCAATCTAAAATATATTAACAGTCAGTTATCACAGACAAGTATCAAAATCATGGACAATGTTATTCTAGTAACAAATAATAGTTATTCTCTAAGAAGAATATGATGTAAGTTTGATTAAATGAGAGATAAACTTATCATATAGTTACTATTTTTTTTATGGTTATCATAGTTACTATTTGAGATTTCTTTGTGATTTTCATCTATTATATATTAAGATTCATGATTGTAGTTAGCTTAGAAACATACCATATGGATCTCTTTGAGACCATCTCCATTGGATCTCAATGTGATTGCCAGGCTTTAAGTCATTTAGACAATCAGATATATGAATGACATATGGAGAATTATCAACAACAGCTGCTCTCACTCTATCCCACGTTATATTTCTTAGAGTTGTTTTCCACCCATCATGTGGGTACCTGCAAGAGGCCAACTTCTACTTTAATAGGCCATGTATACAAAGAAGCTTAGCTAATACTTGGAAATCTGATTTAACTTCTGTTCTTCACATTTTCGTACATATGACCTTACAATCAACTAACTTATTTACATAGTGTTTGGTTAGTGGATTAAAATTTGCTATCCCAAGAGGAAGTGGTTTGGTGCAATGGTGCAACCCTCAGATATAAGGCTTTGGTATCTTCATACTCCGGGAATAAACCTGACTCCCTTCCCAAATGCTTAAGCTAGTATTAAAAAGTTTGTGTCACCATCCCATCTATGACAAAAAAAAGATTTGCTGTCTCACTTTTTTATTTCATTCTCTATCTCACTTCCCATGATTGGTTACAAAAATAAACAAACTAATGTATAATGTCATTGTCCTACTTTTTCATGTATTTTGACTAATTTGTTACAATGGGACAGACAATGTATGAGACACTATATGAAACAACAGATTTGGACCCTTGGTGAGAGGAGTTTGGCTGGAAATTTTAGAAATCCCATCTTTTGGCTCAACAAGCGGGAGGTAATGAGGGGGAAAATTTGATGTAAAAATATCCCTATCCTCCCCTCTTATCTTTCTACCCTCAACAAATGGGAGGTTTTAGAGTGAATCTATGAAATGCTAAGTTATCATTTATATTTCATATATTTTTTCACTTTTTCTTATTTATAAGATTATAATAATGAATTTACCCCGTCTTTCCTTTTTCATCCCCTCCACTTCCTTTTTCATCCCCTCCACTTACAAAGCAAATAATGGGAGACTTTTATTAAAATCCCTTCCTTTCTTTTCCCTCTCATTTATTAAAATTTGTCCTCTCTTTTGAATCAAATGGTCTGTTATATAGGATTTTCACAAAATTAATTATCTTTTATATAAAATTCTCACTAGTAAATGTTAAATGTTATTAGAGTATATTGTATATAGCTTATTATAATCAATTATGGTATTGGACTTTGAGGGATTATTAAATCTTACATGGAATATATGAGGTGTGAGCCTTATGTTTGGGTAAAATATAATGGGTATTTTAATATGCAAAATGAATACAAGAAGAGGCCGTACTCTATACCTATATATGGTTGCTAGGTTGTTTAATCAATAACATCTTATTTTGCATTAGAGACACACTTTGCAGCTAACTCTAACAGTTTGTTTCTATGCTGGGCAATATCTTAATGGATTCAATGCTGGGAAATCCTTGAACTATATCTGATAAATTATGTATGTATATGCTAAGAGTCGAGAATATAACAACTAGTAAATTCCTTTCTTCTAGTCATCAATAAACTTATGAAAACAAAGAAGAGAATATTGAAAATTTCTAATAAATTATAATAAGAGCAATTATTTAGAAGAATTTAAATCTCAAATCAGGCTAATACAATTCAAAACTTCAAATTCATTTAACACTGGCGTTGGCCACTAGAGTTAGCTGACTTTCTGCACAAATCTCACAAAACATTAGGGAATGAGAATAGAGAAATTGAATTAGTAAATACATAGAGATAATCTTTCTTCAATACCTTGCACGGAAGGTGTCGGTTTGGAAGTCGTAACTAAGTAAGCCATCATACCAATACAACAACAGCCCAGTATTCTGTAACAAAAAGAGTTTGGTTGTGTGGTTATCATAACCTAAAAAGGGGAAAAATAATTGAGTTGAATACTATTTTGGTCATTCATACTTAAAATCCTAATTAATTTAATTTTTTACATTTAAAATCTTAATCAATTTAGTCACTCTATTATATTTCAAAATCCATATAAATCCAATCTCTCACGTTTCAAGATTATCAATTTAATCTCTCAAATTTATCAACACCAGTAACTATTTATGGGTTTATCAGCTTTTTAAAGCTCTAGTAAATGCTAGAGTGACCAAATTAATAGAGATGTTGAAGTTTGCAAAATAAAATTAATAAAAATTTTAAGTATGAAAGACCAAAATAATATTTAACTCAAGATTTATCAAGAAATAGTAATCGAGGTAACAAGAAAATGAACTAGTTCCAAGTGATTACTTCTTTGTGATAGATCTGAGCAGGAAACCAAAATCTGCCAGTCTCAAGAGCAATACACAAAGCCATGAGAGAATCGTCAGGTAATGATGCACTCCATGGCCAGCTAGTACTTGAACTTGATCCATTTATAGTTAAAATGGGCCAATCATCATGCAAAGATCCGAATGATTCAAATGGATTGCATTTACCCATGAGTTTTGCTATATTCTTTAGAGCTATAAACTTTTGCCATTCCTTATAAGCAACATTACCAATCACGTTGCCCCATTTTTGTTTCATAAGCTTTTCCCATAAACTCTCACTTCTGCATATATCCCTTAAAAAGGTGCAGAGTGTAGCTAGTTTACATACTTCACGTGGAGAAAGGCACTTGAGGATGCATTCCAGAATTGAATCAGGCAAATCCAAGAGCGAAATCCCATAATTATTTTCTGCAAATCTAGGTCTTGAACATACCAGCATGGTTATGAGTATGACACAGAAATTAGCTGTATTTCCTACCAAGCATTCAGATTGCTATATGCAAGAATGAATTGATATGTAAATTCCAAAGCTGCGTCAAGGGAAAAAGCCTTCTATAGTAGTGGTTCCAAATTCTCAATCCACGAAAAGGGATAAAACACCCCCAAATGAATTTCAAGAGATGGAATTAGTTTTCTTCTAACATCGTACGTGCTTTCATTATGTACCTAAGAATCAATCACAAAAGAGGAGAGCAAATGTGAAACCTATAAGAATTTCTCAAAGTGACTTAAGATATATCCGTTAATTATTTGGTTTACTCTCTAGATATCATCGTACCTTTCGAACATAAGACTAATAGTTATTTACAACAAGAGAGCAATAAATAGTGAACTAGAGCAACTCAAAGATTTAGTTTGATCAGTAGTTATCATGCTGTATTTTAGTTAATATATTAAAAAATAAAAGTAACAAATTCGATAAGGGTGATACTGAAAAAATTTTTAAAATTCTGATTGTCTTAAACTCTTTAAATCTTGTCAGATGTTAACCTCTTGCTAAGTTAATCCATACTATCCTTCGGAAAGAATGCTACAATTTCTTGATGAATCTTCCCGTGAAATAGCCAAAAAAGTTAATGATGTTTTAATGATGTAGATTTTAATTTAATCTAAAACAATATATAATGTGAGCATGATACAAATTTACTTCGGAATCAGCTTTTGCATCAGTAGAAGTTGCAAAATACTTGAGTTGGCCAGGCAGGTGCTACATGTGTTTGAGTGAAACACATGATAAAATATGCATCTAGAGTGATATATAAAGTGACCATGATAAAGTATACGTCCCTTCTGAATTAGCTTATGCATCAGAATAGACTGTTTGGTTCAACCGATGGGAGGTGAGAGGAGAGACTTTAATCAAAAAGAGGGGCCTCCCTGAAAGGGAGGGAAAGAGAAGAAGGATAAATTTACTATTATAACTTTTTAAGTGAAAAGAAGAAACTAAAATAAAAGGTAATTTAGTAATTTATAGAATATTTCCAAATCCCTCTATTTTTGAAAGGAAAGAATTTGGAGGGGTAAAGAGAGATTTTAACCAATGAATTATTCTTGTAAGAATCCCTCCAAAAAAATACTACATAAAAGTTATAAAATATTTGTGTTTGCAAGGCACTGTTATACCTGTTAGAGTAAAACACAATTTTAGTCCTTTGGAGTAAAATCCCATTTTAATCCATCATATTTGTGGGTCTAAACAATTTGGTCCTTTATGTTTAAAACTTATCAATTAAGTCTTTGATGTTTTAAAAACATGGAAAAAAAATCCCTTTACTCATGTCAGTTAGAGTTGTTAAATGGGTCATGTTAATGTGTCGTGTTGAATGATAACGTGTGCCATTATTTAGGGCCAAGCATAAGCCGGTTACGGTTGGTTTTGGCCCTTTACCAAACTAATTGAATGAAACCAATAAGGCAATTTTAATGAGCCACTTCGATCGAACTCAACGTTAAAACCAACAGTTCGGTTGATATGTAATGTCAGCTGGTTTTGGTTAGTTACATAATAAACCGACAGTAAAAAAATAAATAAATTCTCAAACAGAGTTGAATAGAAAGAAAACTAGCTTCAACTACAACTTATATATTGATTATAGAGATGAATGAGGATTGTGGTTGAAGGGGAAGGAGGGAAAGAGAAGGAAGAACTTGGCTTTATCATTGTACTTGTAACAAGGAAAAACTCCATGGAACAATTTGGGTTTAGAGTAAGAACTTGAGAACAAGAAGACTCAACAAAGAAAAACTCTGAGAGAGTAGGGAGAGCTTGGCCTGAGAATATAAACACGAGCGATGGAGTATTTTGTTGGGTGGTTTACATCGACATAAGAAAAATATCTAGTGGGTGGACTACTGTGTTTTCAAGTGAGAAACTATTCATTTTCTTTATTTTAATTGATTCATATAATTAATGAATTTCATTTATATAATTTATTAAATAAGTTTAAACTCAATTAAAAATATTAAAAAAAAAACTGCAAAGTGAGTTTCTTGAGCTGTGTCATTAAAATATTTTTCTTTCACATTTTCAATTATTTATTTTAGTACATTTTTAATCTTATCGTTTTGTTTTAACTAATTAATATTAATTAATTAATTTCAATAATTATTGGGAACTCCACTCAAAATATTGAGAAGTGAGAAGTCACGTCTCAAGAGCCTTGTGCCATTATGGGGAAGAGAAAATCTTTTAGAGCTTTGTACTATTTATTTTTTGATCCTACTTCCTTTTTACTCCTCTTCTTTCTTTCTTTCTTTTATCCTGATTGAATTATTAAATTTTCATTTTATAATATCAATATCAATATCAATCACTCATCTTTTCCTTGAAAATAGACTTTCTTTACCTCTCTCTACATTTTTAGAAGAACTATGCCTTCAACCCCTCCTCTTCTAAACATCAAAGGGAGCGAAGAATAGTAGAACCACCACCATGACACTATCTTCTCACATCTATGCTAAGCTCAAAATGTGGTTTAGAGATTTCATGGCCATGTTCATTGAGAGGACGAGACATTTAACCAAATAAAAATACAAAATAAATGCTTTACCAGTTTACCTTATGTTGTTGTTATTCTTCTTCTTAATTTTTTTTTTTTTTTTTTTAAAATTTGGTTGGTGGGTTTCGATTATCGGTGAGTTGCAGAAATCCCAACCCACACCGACCATCTAAACCAATTTTTGTATAATTTTTCTACCAAGGCCGACTGAAGCATCTGATGTAAACCAGCCAAAGTCATTGGGTGCTCTTCAGTTTGGACAGTTTTGGCTGGTGTGGAAAAATCTACTCAGCCCTACCATTATTTGTGCCACACTAACACTTTATGTTTCGTTTCCCTAATTTTAGTTCTTTACATTTAAAAATTCGACCAAATTAATCCCTCTTTCTCTTTTCCTTTCTCTCATGATTTTCTTCCTTCTTTCTTTCTTTGTCTCGTAGTTTCCTTTTGTTTGTTTCTTTCTTTTTTTCACGTCCAAATGAGAAAGAAAAAGGAAATGCCTATGGGCATGTTTAAACAACAATGCTGTTGCTCCAAATGGGAGAGAAAGATAAAGTGCATATGGATATTTAGAGAGAAAGAGGAGATGAAGAAAAAAGAAAGAAAGAAAGAAAAAGAAACCACGAGGTTATTTGTAAAATAAAGTTGTTAAGGTCTAAATACGAGGTTGTCTAACAAAATAAGATATAAGAACTCACAAAAATGTTGCCACTTCAAATGTATGAGAAAAAGAAAGTGCAAATGGACGTGTTTAAATAACAATGTTGTTACTCTAAATGGGAGAGAAAGAGAAAGTGCATATGGTTATTTGGAGAGGCAGAGGAGGTGAAGGAAAGAAAAAGAAAAAGGAACCACAAGCTTACATGTGAAATAAAACTAAGGTTTAAATATGGGGTTGCCCAACAAAATAAAAGAAAATAACTCATAAGCTCTATCAATAGTCTTCACGTACCATAATAGCTTTTATCTTTTTCTCCAATATTAAAACTTACAAAATTAATGGTGAGAAGCAAACATAGAAAGAAAGAAGGAAGAAAAACCCATAAGAGAGAAATGGAGGAAGAGGGATCAATTTGGCGAGTTTTTAAACATGAGGGACTGTAATTGAAAAAAATAAAATGTAAGGTGCCAGCATGACACAAATAATGACACACGTTAGCACTTAATATTATGCATTAACGAGGCCATTGGTTATTTGGATTTGGCATATTTTTAAAATGTTAAGAATTTAATTGAGATATTTTAATGTGAATGACCAAACTATTTGGACCCCTAAACATAAAGAACAAAAATGAGTTTTACTCTAGTCCTTGAAACATTTTTAAAATATCACTTCAGTCCATGATTTACTTCTTGTACACTTTAATCCTTCCTTAATAAATCTGTCTAACAAATATCAATTCTTAAAAAAATTTAAAATTATCACTTTCCTCCGTATTCAAGATTTGCTTTGGTATATAGACAGATTAATTGTTCGACCAGTGAGCACTAATTAGAATAAAGAATAAATCAAGTATTCAAGTGAGATTTAAAAAGTTTTAAAGGATCAAAATAGTGTTTTACGATCTGTCATATTCGTCTTAATACTCCAATACTTCCATGATAATTGTTTATGTAAAACTATCTTGGTAAACCAGTTGTATACAATTTCTAAATTGATAATATGTACAACAATGTTAGAAAATTTCTCAAATCAAACATTCATGGAATTCTACGAATATGTGGTCTGCATGTCATGAGAACCTTTAGATATAAAAAAATCACCAACTGAATCACCGGTATAATCTAAAATTTAAAAGAATACTAGAAAAATTATCAAGACTTTTAAAAATTTCACAATAATTAGACAAACCCCAGTTGAAAGCATTGTTAATGATACTCACCAATTATTGGGTGAAGTCCCCAGAAACTATCATCTGTGGGCTGCCAGTCAACCGCTAGGTTATCTGTCGTCTTGGTCACTCTTTGCGCTCAATCACCATTTGACGGTGTGGTATTGCGCAGATAAGGTGTATCCCGGAAGTCTGTTTACAGACTACGCGGTGCTCGGGGATGACATCGTCATCGCCGATAAACTAGTTGCTCAGGAGTATCTGGATCAGCTTGCCAGGTTCGGTATTCCAGTCTCTAAACAGAAGACACTGGTCTCCACACATATAGGATCATGAGAGAAACCGAGTCTCTTTCTTGGGTGCTGTCAAAATGCAATGGTTGCGTTTGGGTTTTCAACGCAGGAAGGAAGTGCCGGTTTTATCAGATGGCTTAGAGGCGACAATCACTAGGCTTGGAAGTTATAAACCCATATAACATTTAAATATTAGTTCATCCAATAAGATGAAGATTTTATTTAGGTGTTGTGGATCTGATAATCCGTCACAATCTAACGAAATAATTATTAAGTATTTGGTGTCAGATTTAAAACTGGTGTTGTGTAATGGTTTTGCCTCTGGCGGCAGGGTTTAACTTATAATATATCATTTAATAAATACAATTGGACATAAAAATATAAAACAAGGTGCATTAAGGTCTGCCCTTGACCAATTCCTATTGTCCTATTGCGTATGATGATTTTGTCCCAACGAAGGGGACAAAATCTTATCTTTTAATTTTTGCTCTAAATCTTTTTATTACTTGACATATAATAAAATAATATAATTTTATTATTCACTATTCTAATTAAAGATAAAGGAAGGTAGACATGGTAGAGTGACAAACACGTCGACCTGGCTATGTTGGGTTGGGCTGTGTGCTTGTGCACCAATTCTATTTGGGCTAATAAAGTGTTACCCCAGCCAAGCTACACCGGCTAAAAGCTGAACAGGCCAACCCATCTATTTACAAGCAGAAAATCTTATCTCCCAATTTTTGCCTCAACTTCTATTTACTAGGTTTAAAACCTAAAAACAGAGCAGATAAAAAAAAAAAAAATTTAGGACACGTGATAATGTCATGTGCTGGGTGGATTCCGCACCGGCTTTTCTTCATGATATATTGATGGCTGATTTGCTTTGAATAAAGTTGAAGTTCTCATAAAAAAGAAAAGCCTTGATAAAAAAAAGAAAGAAACTTATAATTAGATTGTCCCAAGTAACTTAACCTTATTGGTCACAAAAGGGTTATTCCTAAATTTAAATGGTCAGGATAAGTGAGATGAATACTGCTTGGGCTAGTTGAGTTAGCTTAATCTCCTCTCCAAAATCTCCAAATTTCTGGCATTCCAAAGATACCTTTCATTTTTCCTGCGCGCAAAAGAGACCTTCGTTGAATAGCTAAATCCTTGCTAATGTACCCATTCCTGTACAAACTTCCTTTTCCGAAGCTATAACAACAACATTGTTTTTTAAGTATCACTGCAAGTCACTAGCTTTCCCTTCCTCCATTTGACAAAGAAACGTAAACCAAATATCAGTGCAAGGACAAAGAGTTTGATTTCATATGAAAGTGTTCCCTTTATTGGACATCTACTAATTTCATTAATAGAATTTTTGCTCTCTAACAATTTTGCTGACAAGGAAACACTAATTAAATATAAAAATAAAACCATTTTTCCGGGTTTTACTTCACATACCAATTTCTCCTGTGCTATTGGGTTGCCTATATTTATGGGTTTAGTTAATTAGTTTCATCTTAGTTTGGTTACATATTGGTTATTTAATTTTCTCTTTCTGCTATTTATATGCCTGTATTTTACTTAACCGTAGTTAATGAAAATTCAAGTTTTCCGTCCCATTTCAATCCCTTATCTCTGAGCTTCTCATCTTTGACTCAACCTTCTGCCATGGAGTTTACATGGTATCTGAGAAATTTTGCCTGTTCCATTGAAGTTCCTTGCATATTTTCTTCTGATACTTTGATTTTTTTCGTTCAAGATGTTGAATCATGGCTTTCGTTTTGACAAATTCTTTGAATTCCTCTCATAGAGGATCTGGAGTTCAAGACAAATCCCTTATTGATTTTGTCGAGAATTTACTTTATCTTCATTCATTTGAATCCATGCAACTTGATGGTTCTAGTTTCAACACTTGGAAGTTGGGAATGATTATATCCTTCTCTGTCAAGAACAAACTAGGTTTCATCATTGGTGATGTTGTGAAACTAATTGTGGAGAATTCTCCAATCTTGTCTGCCTGGAGCCATTGCAACTTCATGGTAATTAGCCGAATCTGGAATGCCGTGAGCAGGGGGATCGTTGAGAGTGTAATATATATGTCTACAACACAAGAAATGCGGAATAAATTGATTGAGATTCGAGCAAGCTAATGGAACAATGATTTTCCAAATTCAGAAATTTCTTAATTTCCCAATGAACTGATATAATCATATTATATTACATAAGATTTAAGAGGATTTGGGATGAAATGAAAGCATTTTAAGCTGTTTCAGAATGTTTGTGTGGTTCTGCAAAGGCATTAGCCAAATAATTCCAGTTCTTAATGGGACTTAATGAAAGTTTTGGGCCTTTGTTTTTTTCTTTTATAAGAAAAATGGTTAACAATTGAAAACTGTTCTTGGAGAGAAATTATGATCTCTTGGCTACAATACGCAAAATCATGAACGTATTACTCAATAGGTAATAACACTCGTATTTATGGCAGAGTTCAAGACCTTCCATGATAATCCTAATGGGCCACTGGGTTAACCTATCCATCAATGGCTAACCCAATATCATGGCTCATTAATATTGTCCACTGAACATAAGGTACAAATCAATTAAACAATAAAGGATTACATAATTAATTGGGCTATATAAATTCTCATAATTAACCTAATAACTAATTTTGTGTTTTAATATAAGAGCATGATTTATGTTAGTCCACAAAATCATTCTTATCATCTCCCACTTGGACTAACATGAACCATAGGTTCTAAAAGAAAGGTTCTCTATAATAATTTATATTAATTATGAACATAAGCACCACAACAACAACCCTCAAATCAAAATGAAGTGACAAGCACTAAACATTATAGAAGTTGTGTCTAATAGGGTCACTAATATCATACAGACCAAAGTACTATACCTCAAATGACCTAAGTAATGCGGAAAACTGGGATTAAGACATGCACCATAGGCGTGATCAAAATGTAAAATGGCCTAAACATCCAATAAGGATGTCTACTGAGATAACACAATATGTACAAACTCTCAGTATCACAAAATTGAGACTAAAGTAAAATTTTCTCTTAAATCACAATGAGACTAAAATGTCTTAATAATTCTTATACTAATAACATGTTATATAAGTAAAATTGCAACATTGAGACTAAAATACAATTGTCTCTTTTACAACATATATTTAACATATAAACACAATCTGCACACAACTATGTATGACATTAATCACATGGAAAACAACAGTAGTCCATAAATGTCTTATGACAAGACAAACCAACATGTTAACAATAATTAACGTTTGCCATCCATTATCAAGCTTATACTAACCCATGACATTATCAATACCCATACAAGTTACATGAATCTAGAAATTATAACTATCAAGCCTTTGGATAGTGGGTTCACAACCATAAGCACCATGCTTTTGTATGTAACATGAGCCATGTAACTCTCAAATCTTCTCTCTTGCAAAACATATTTGATACGTTAAGTGCATGCAAAAATTCTACTATTTTCGAGAGAACAACATTAATAAAATTATTACAATAGATTATTAGTGGCTTAAAATTACTCTTCATAATTTAAACGTTAGATTCTACAACAAAATGAATCTTATTAAAAACCTCAAAACAACATACATACTCTACTTCACAACTAAAGACAGATATTGTAATATGTTTGCATTTTCATAAACTGACACCTCCAATGCAAACCTAGAAATGGAACAAGAACACATAGTCATTGATATATATGAAACATCTCATGACTATCAAAATTTCATTCTAGTATATTATTATCTGTTCAAGAATCTCCCAAAACTTAAAAATATAATAGATTGCCAATAAAATGAGACATACAACATATGGGCTTTCTATTCTTTTAAGGTAACTAGGGCCTAGTGAATATTTTACCTTTCAATACAAGTGCTGCAAATTGGGAGCATGACTTATCTTAAACTTGATTAGCATTTTCTCAATATACATGTTTTTGAGACTAGCCAAAAGGATCCTAGGATCTTTTATGATAAGTATAATAGCTTGGCAACATTTACTTTGTCTCACACAATAGGTTCAAGTCATTGCTAGCATAAACAACATGGTCAATATGCAAGACATGTTATGAACATCATACAATCATAAATTAAGAAACTTTAATTCTAGGGTTCATAAATAGATATGAAAATCATCTAAAAAATTTACCAATTTTGCATGATAATATTCGATATATATAGATTCATGCAATATTAAATCAAACCATGAAATTAATCATGTAGAATCATCATAAATTTTAAAATGAATTTGCAATTCTCAACCTAAAATAATGGCCGGTCAAAGATTGCACAAAATTAATGGGGAAAAATAATTTTCAATATATATAGCCATAGATCAACCTACATAATGCTCTGATACCAATTGAAATATTGGCACAATAAGTATACACACACTACAATCAATCTATAGCATATGTTAGAGAAGTAGGGAATTTAGAATTACTTAAAATACGAGTAGATTCCATGTGAACAGAGAAAAAGAGAGAAAATTGTTCTTGGAGAGTAGTTTTGATATCTTGTTTACAATACACAAAATCATGAACATGTTACTTAATGGGTAGTAGCACTCATATTTATAACAGAGATTAGAAACCTCTCTAGTATCATACTTCTACATGGTATCACTTTTCTGGATCGCTATTGCTTTTGCTTCAATCTCGTGATATTGATGCTTCTTCTAGCCAATTTGTCAGGGATGACATCCTCAATCCATCTCATTCTTTGTTTCTTTGTTCATCTGACAATCCTAGAGTCTCACTGGTCTCCAAACGCTTAATTGGTCATGGGTTCAATGCTTGGAAACATGTCATGGTTATCGTACTTTCGGCCAAGAACAAGCTCGGATTCGTCACCAGTGCTATTCCTCCACTTGATTCATCTTGTTCTCTTCTTCAAACTTGGCATTGTTGCAATAACATGGTGATTCGTTGGTTGATCCATACCCTTTCAAAGGGCATTGCAGAGAGCATGTTATACCTTACTACTGCTCAATCAATTTGGTCTGACTTAATTGAGCGTTTCGAGCAAGCCAAATGCTCGCAAATTTATTAGATATAGAAGGAGCTCTATTCAATCTCACAAGGTGCATATTCAATTTTCACTTATTTCACGAAAATTAAGCATTTCTAAGACGAACTTGGTGAGTTTGAGTCTTCTCCTTGCTCTTGTGGTTCTTCTATGGTGCTCACAAGGCTCATCGAGGATCAATGTCTTTTTCAGTTCTTGATAGGCTTATCTAACACTTATGCCAATGTTCGAGGTCACATTCTCATGATAACTCCTCTTCCTTCACTTAGCCAAGCATATATAATGCTAATTCAAGAAGAAAAACAAAGGGAGCTTTCTTTGAATATTATGCCTTTCTTTGGTGATGCTACTTCACTTGTTGTCAATTCTTCCAAACCTGCTCCTTCTCCTAAATCAGACTCCAAGAACTCTTATGTTACGTACAACTACTACAAGAAACCTAGTAACACAAAAGATAAATGCTATTGCCTTCATGGCTTTCTTCTTGACTTTAAGTTCACAAAGAACAAAAAGGTTGCTGCTATGGTCCAACGGGACAATTCTGTGATAGAGGTCCAACCCATGTTTGCATGGACCAAGCCAACATGGATTAAGAAACAACCCATGCCAGCCCAAGACCCAAGCTCCAAGCCACCAAGCAGCCATGAACGGTTGTTATTGCTGCCATGAATTGTTGAAGGAGTTTAGAGACATAGGAATAATGGTATTGAAGGGATTGTCTTGTAACCTTCATAACCTACCTTTTTCTTTCATTAAGATTGATTAAGTTGTCTAAATTATACTAGTATAAATAAGGCTCATCTCATGTACTTTTCATCAAGCATTAGTGAAGAAACAATTATCAAAAGTGAGAGTGTTCTCTCTTTTTCTCTAGGCTTCTGTGCCATTTTGGTATCAGAGACCAAGTTTCAAACTCCAGTGTTGAGTTTGAGTGGGAAGAGTGACAGAAATTGGTTAAGCTTTCGAGTTTTTCAAAGGTGCTTAGCGCAAGAGCCACTGTCACCCTCGAAATTACACTTTCTGGTCATGTTTTGCCAAAAATAACACCACCATCGCATTCAGAAGGTCCAAAAACCTTGGACTGAAAGTTTTCGCATCCGCCGGAGCTTCCACGCGCCTCCACACGCCGCCACAAGAAACCCCACGTACCTTCACGAGCTCACCAAATATTCACGCGCCTCCATGCGCCGGTGACTGGAAAAAGGTTGAAGACAGCCACGTCACCGATCCACGTCAGCATATCTCACCATTCCTCGTCTGCCACGTGTCACACATGCCACGTCAACGCACGAACCACTCAACTGCCATATCTCCACTACCGTGTCCAGTCAACGACCCGACAGCCAACCATAAATTTGCCACGTGTTACAACTGCCACATCATCTGCCATTTTCAAAATTGCCCCTATTCTTTCCTATAATTACAAAGTTACCCCATAACTTTGTTATATTACAAAGTTGCCCCCATCTTTTATGAAATTGTATTTTTACCCCAAACTTCCCTAAAATTCATAAACTAACCCTCCTTCCTCACATATTCTTACAAGAGACCCTAAACCTTATAAATTTATCATTTTACCCCTAAAAAGCTAAAAAAAGCCCTTAGCCTCCCCACAAAATGCCTCTAAAACAAATACCAGTGCAAGAAATTGAAATGGAAGAAATGAGGAGACAAATCCAACAACTCCAACAAACAGTTGTAACCCAACAAAACTAGTTGGAGGAACAAAGAAAGCAACTTGAGAATCAAGGGAGACGTCAAGAAGAAGATTTCGACAGTAATGACTTAGCCAGTACTCGTCGTCAACAAAGGTAACCATTTAGGAGTAATGATATAAGGATAGAAATTCCTGACTTTGAAGGAAAGCTCCAACTAGATGAATTTGTTGATTGGCTCCAAATAGTTGAACGAGTTTTTGAGTATAAAGAGGTACCCGAGGAGCAAAAAGTCAAGATTGTCGCCATCAAACTTAAGAAACATGCTTCCATATCTTAGGAAAACCTTAAGAAGAAGCGTCAACGTGAAGGAAAGAGCAAGATCAGGACTTGGGATAAAATGCAATGCGAACTCACACGTAAGTTCTTACCTGAACATTATTATCAAGATAATTTTATTAAATTGCAAAACTTGTGACAAAAGACCCTGTCCGTGGAAGAATATACAAGAGAGTTTGAAAAACTCATGATGAAGTGTGACATTCAAGAAAAGGAGGAACAAACCATCGCTCGATATCTTGGCAGATTAAATACTGAAATTGGCCACTATGTCCAGCTTCAACAATATTAGACCTTGGACGATGTTATCCTTCTAGCCACCTGTATTGAGAAGCAAGTACCCAAGAAAAACACCTATCCCACTTCTATCTCGTCTAAAAACCCTACCAACTTTCGCAAACCGTATACCCAACAACCAAGTTCCTCATCCAAACCACAATCTAAACCCACCAAAGAACCCAAAACCAAAACTATTCAATGTTACAAATGCCAAGGATTTGGCCACATTGCAGCTGATTGCCCCAACAACAAAGTCGTCACCATCATTGAAGGTGAACCTTATGAGGTGTCGGAAGAAGAAGCAGAACTAGTGTTTGATGAAGAACCAGAATTTGATGAAGAATTCACCCCTACAGATCATGGTGAATCACTGGTCATTAGAAGAAGCTTACACACACAGCCCCTGTGAAGGAAGACTGGTTGCAACACAATATCTTCCACACTCGATGCACCACTCAAGGAAAAGTCTGTCATATTATCATAGGCAGTGGAAGTTGTGAAAATGTAGTGTCCAATTATATGGTGGAAAAGTTGAAATTACCCACACAAGAGCATCCACATCCATACAAGCTACAATGGCTCAACAAAGGAAGTGAGGTAAAAGTTTCTAAACATTGTCTTGTTTCTTTCTCAATTGGCCCAAAATATCAAGATCAGATATGGTGTGACGTTATACCTATGGATGCTTGTCACCTTCTTCTGGGAAGACCTTGGCAATATGATTGTCGTTCTCTATTTGACGGATTTGCAAACACTTACTCCTTTGTCAAAGATGGAGTGAAAATCAAACTAGCACCCTTATCGCCAAATGAGATCAATAAAGGCAAGAAGGAATCCAAGCCCCTGGTGTCTTTAGTTACCAAGGAGCAATTCAAGGTGACCAAATTGGAAGCCCAAACTTTGAGTGTAGTTCTGCTGCTTGAATCAAATGAAGAGACCACTATTCCACTGGAGATTACACAAATGCTAGCTGAATTCTTAGATGTAGTATCGGTAGAGATCCAGCATGGACTACCACCAATGCGAGATATCTAACATGTTATTAACTTCATTCCCGGAGCTGTCATTCCTAACAAACCAGTTTACCGGATGAATCCACAAGAATATACTGAGATCCAACGTCAAGTATAAGAGTTGTTGAAGAAAGGGTTGCTTCGAGAGAGTGTTAGTCTTTGTACTGTACTTGCACTTCTAGTACCAAAGAAGGATGGGAGTTGGCGAATGTGCATCAATAGCCGAGCCGTCAATAAAATCACCATTAAGTATCGGTTTCTAATACCGAGACTTGATGACATGTTTGACCAATTACATGGTGCCACTACCTTCTCCAAGATTGATCTTCGAAGCGGATATCATCAAATTAGAATTAGACCTGGATATGAATGGAAGACTGCTTTCAAGACAAGAGACAGTTTGTATGAATGGACAGTAATGCCCTTTGGATTATCAAATGCCCCAAGTATATTCATGCATCTGATGAATTAAGTACTTCGGCCTTTCATTGGTAAATTTGTAGTTGTTTACTTTGACAACATTTTAATCTACAACAAGAGCAAAGAAGAGCACCTAGAGCACCTCCGAAAAGTACTGCAAACTCTTCGTGAACAGAAGCTCTATGTCAACTTGAAGAAGTGTTCTTTCTTAACCAATGAAGTTATCTGCCTTAGATATATCATCATCGCTGAAGGGATTCGTGTTGATCCAAGCAAGATAGAAGCCATTAATAGCTGGCCCACTCCAAAGTCTATTCACGATGTGAGGAGTTTTCATGGATTAGCTTCCTTTTATCGGAGGTTTATTAGGAACTTTAGCTCCATTGCTGCCCCACTCATAGACTGCATCAAAGGAGATAAGTTCCAATGGACGGAGCAAACCCAGAAAAGTTTTGAAAACTTGAAGCAACGTTTGACTGAGGCACCTGTCCTAGCCCTTCCAAACTTTGATCAAGTGTTTGAAGTTAGTTGTGATGCTTCCAACACTGGAGTTGGTGCTGTCTTAAGCCAGGAAGGTCATCCAGTCGCCTGTTTCAGGGAAAAACTCAACAATGGCAAACTTAGATACTCCATTTATGACAAAGAGTTATATGCCATCGTCCGTGCCTTACAACATTGGAGTCACTATCTACTCAACAAGGAGTTCATTCTCTACTCTGACCATGAAGCACTCAAACATTTGAACTCTCAACAGAAGATTAATCATAGGCATGCTAATTGGAGTGAATTTCTGCAACCTTATCCATTCTTGATCAAGCACAAATTAGGAGTTCAAAATGCAGTAGCAGATGCCCTTAGGCGACGCCATACTCTACTTTCTACCCTCCAAGTCAAAGTCATTGGTTTTGAGACTCTCAAGGAGATGTACCAAGATGACCCTGACTTTTGCAAAGTCTGAAATGCCACTGAATTACAACCGTTCCAAGGGTACTATAGACATGATGGGTTCCTATTCAAAGGGAATACTCTTTGCATCCCTCAAAGTTCACTAAGGGAGGTAATCATTTGGGAAGCTCATGATGGAGGACTAGCTAGCCACTTTAGGCGAGATAAAACTATGGTATTAATAAAGGAGAACTTCTATTGGCCAAAGCTTGAAAGAGAAGTCAACAAGCACATTCAAAGATGCAGAATTTGTCACTTGGCTAAGAGCAAAAGCCAAAATACTGGACTGTACATGCCTTTGCCTGTTCCTGAAGCACCATGGGAAGATGTTAGCATGGATTTGATCCTTGGGGCACCTAGAACTCAACGACACAAGGATTCAATAATGGTAGTTGTAGACAGATTCTCAAAGATGGCTCATTTCATTCCTTGCCAGAAGACCAATGATGCTGTGCAAGTAGCAAATTTGTACTTTAAGGAGATTGTTCGTCTACATGGTATCCCTAAGACCAAACTTCTAATCGGGACGTCAAGTTCTTAAGTCACTTCTGGAGAACCCTATGGAAGAAAATAGGTACCAAGTTGTAGTTCAGCAATGCTAGTCACCCCCAAACAGAGGGACAAACTAAAGCTATCAACAAACTATTAGGGAATCTACTGTGGAGTTTTGTTGGAAAGAATTTGAAGTAGTGGGATCTTATCTATGCTCAAGTGGAGTTTGCCTACAACAACTCTACCACTCAAGCCATTGGAAAAGTGTCCATTTGAGGTAGCTTACGGCAATCGCCTCCTTAGCCCATTAGACTTAGCACCTTCGGCTAACAAACAACAGTATAGTGCTGATGCTGAACAGAGGGCAAAAGAAATCAAGAAGCTGCATGAACAAGTTCATGAAAGGATTCTGAAGCAAAATGCAAGGTACAAAGCTCAACGTGATAAGCATCGGAGGTTGTAACTTAAAAAAGAAGGAGACTTAGTCTGGATTCACTTGCGGAAGGAACAATTTCCTAAACAACCTAATGCAAAGTTATCCCCAAGAGCTGATGGTCCATTCAGGATCATACGAAAGATATACAACAATGCCTACAAAGTTGAACTACCAGGAGCCTATGGAGTCTTTGCCACCTTCAATGTTGGAAATCTATCCCCATACTTTGAAGACGAAGCTGAAGTTGACTCGAGGGCGAGTCCTTTCCAACCCGGGGAGAATGATAGAGGTCCAACCCATGTTTGCATGGACCAAGCCAACATGGATTAAGAAACAACCCATGCCAGCCCAAGACCTAAGCACCAAGCCACCAAGCAGCCATGAATGGTTGTTATTGTTGCCATGAATTGTTAAATGAGTGTAAAGACATAGGAATAATGGTATTGAAGGGATTGTCTTGTAACCTTCATAACTTACCTTTTTCTTTCATTAGGATTGATTAAGTTGTCTAAATTATACTAGTATAAATAGGGCTCCTCTCATGTACTTTTCATCAAGCATTAGTGAAGAAGCAATTATCAAAAGTGAGAGTGTTCTCTCTTTTTCTCTAGGCTTTTGTGCCATTCTGACACACTTGCTCCAACATTAGTTTCTCTGGGCGCACTTGATTTGCAAAAAAAAAAAAGTGGTGGCATAGCACAATATTTTTTATCTCTTATTTGATTTCTTAAATAACTTAAGTACTAGACAAAAGCTTGTCTACAGTACTAGACAAATCTATGAAATCTTATTACTTAAGAAATCATGGTACAACTATTTGTCTACTATACAAAAATCTAAAAGATAATTTTAACTTTATTATCTCTCAATTTTAACTCTATTATCTTTCAAATCATCTTACAATCTTCAATGCCTCCATCAATGGCAACAAGTCCTCAATGCCCCACAAGGTATCAGAAATGGTTGGGGACTAGCAAGATATTGGCACAGCCAAATCCTGATAACCAGTGAGGTATCAGCAATAGCTACAGCCTCCTTGTTTATTGCATTTACATTCTCTGTGACTATCGCCCTTCTCCTTCAACCTTTGGCCAGCCACGCTAGCGACCACAATGTTTTAACTACTAGAAATTTGGCTAGTTGTTGATGTTCACAGATGGCCTTGATCGTCTTTTTTTTTTTTTTTTTTTTTTTTTTTTTTTTTTTTTTTTTCTAACACCCAAATTATGACTGTTTTCTATCCATTCAAAGCATGACGAAGAGTAATAATTTTCAAAGCACTTTAAGAAAATTTTTAATAACTTTTATATATTATTATGTTATGTATAAATCTTTAATCGTTTCTTAATTGTATATTTTATAAATTACTTTAATTATTATATGCTTTTCTTAAGAAAACAAACAAGATAATACAAAGGGTGTTACATAAAATTTAACACAAATGGTATAATTTTTTTGTCAAGTGCAATAACTAAAAAACATTAAACAATATAAAAAATTGTTTTGTAATTCAACTATTTGTGCTATATTGTTTTGCATGTATTGTCCAATATAGTATATTAAATGCACTCTCAGATTTCACTAGCTCAATATTCTCAACTCATGGCCTTGCTTTCCAATATGAAACCATCTGATCAGCCAACTTCCATTGCTGCTCATGCCAATTTTACTAATAATATCTCTTCTGGTTCCTCTAGATTATGGATACTGGCGCATCCGATCACGTCTGTTTCCGTAAGAATGCTTTTATTAACTTTCAATTTTCAGTTTATTTGTCGTTGTAACTAAGGTCTCTTTTGCACAGAGAAAGGATGAAGGATCCTTTTTAATTGTAGAAAATCTGGTGAATTTTGGTGAGAGACGGGATTAGACTAACTCAATTAGTCCAATAAGCATCCATGCTATTTAAAAATGTCCAAAGGTGAAAAACAAAAGTCACATCAATCATTTGGAGTCATAGGAAAGCACGTTACAAAAGGAAATAATAATTGCACAAGTCCCAGATGAAATTAGTCTTATCTCTTGTGTAGGGCAAGAATACTGATGGGGATACATTCTATCTTCCTTTTTCTTTTCCGAGGATACAAATGAAAAAGAAGAAGAAAATTTCTACATTCCAAGGAAGGTAGTCATGTGACACTTTAACTTTCTAATCACACCCACAAGCTATTAGAAATTGGGTGGATTACGATCAAATTCTTGCTCCAATTCCCCTTCTATTCTTTGGAAAAACTGATCATACATTATTGGCCTCAAAACCCTTGGCGATGAGGGGCTTGTGTATAAAGGCTATTCCATTTTTCAATCTCTTTGTTAGAAATTTTTCTGATTCCACCGTAGACAAACCAACTAATGCATTGCTCCTCATTCAGGTTCCTATTTAGCGCTATTTTTCTGCATTGAACTTGTGGCCAGTCTTGAATGAACTCTACCATCAATGTACCTATCGATTAATAAGAATAGAGAAAAACACATTTCTATCATAACTTAGGATAACTTACGAGTGTTAACCAACAAAAGAAAAATGCTTCACACTTTAGAATTATAATGTTAAAGATAAGGCTTTTGCTAAGCTAATTTGCGCATTTGTTTTATTGGGGATTTGGGAGGTGGTAGTACTTTCTGTCTCCTCACTCTTCCAGTCTTTCTCTAACTATAATCAATCAATTTTAGCAACATAGTGCCTTTAACTATCACTTCTTCTGATCCAATTGAATGGATTCTAATTTGACATTAATTTTTTTGTTAATGTGAATAGATGATTCGTTATATTCAAGATTTTTGCAATGATAAACCACCAAGACCAAGTTTGCAAGTTTAGAGGGGAAGGAAGGAGAGGTAATTGAGGGGAAAGGGGGGGAGATGGAGAATGGGAAGAAGAGAATGATGTTTGGGAGAATTAAAACCATTCATTTTATGAACTATAAAATTAGTTTTAGGAAGATTTTAAGGGAATTATGAGAAATCCTACAAAATTTTTCTCTCCTAAATTTTGTACTCCTAAAGAAAGGGAAGGCATAAGATATACGTTCCCTTTCATTCCTTTCTCTCCTAAAATAAACGCACAAGCACTCCCTAAGTCTATGTTTGTGAATTTGGAGGGAAAAGAAATAGAGGGAATTAAAGAGTCGGAAAGGGAAAAGGATGGAAGGAGAATGGACCTCCCCTAATTTGGGAGCATAAAGAACTATAAAATTAGCTTTAAGAGAATTTTGAGAGAATTACAAAAAATCTTACAAAATCTTCCCTTCCTAATTTGCACATCCAAATATGCATTCCCCTTCCCTTCTAGGTGTGTTAAACTATGTGCCAAAGGGTTGTGATTGGTCCAAAATTTAATTTTAATAAATTAATGCAACTTGCAACATTAGCTTGGACAATAAGGTTTGGCACGTCTAGTAAGACAGAGGATTTTGTTCCAAGCTTAATAGTTTAAGGGAATTGAAATTTGAGTAAAAATGAAGTCTATATTCAAAATACAATAGTTCTCATACAAAATTCTATGAATCTTACCACTACTCTGGCAACAACAATGGTGTTCATCCTCATCACATGACTCCAAGTGACCAATAACTGCATAATGCCATACTGTAACACATCTCCAGTTAAAGTTAGAAAAATTAGAATACACTCCAAATGTAGAATGTACTATAGAATATATATATATATATATATATATATATATATATATATTCAAATCATCTATAAAATTATTTTAAACCTATGTCAAATCATCTATAAAATTATTTTAAACCTATGTCAAAATTAATAGTTTTTTTTTTTTCTATTAATTGTTATACTAAATGATATCTGATCAATATTTATACATAATATTCATAAATACGAGGAATCAATGTAATAAAAATGGAGTTTGCATAAATTAATGATACCATAAGATTTTTCTTTGCGTTTACTAAATGATATCTGATTACTATTTATATATAATATTTCATAAATACGAGGAATCAATGTAATAGAAAGGGAGTTTGCACAAATTAATGATACCATAAAATTTTTCGTTGCGTCTTCTCTTCTGGATCTCAATATGATCACCAGGTTTCAAATCATTCAAACAGTTAGACATATAAAAGGCAAGTGGAGAAGTGTCAACTGGGGATATTCTACACCTATCCCACTGAATATTTTCCTTAATCAATTGCCACCCGACAATTGGAGACCTGCAAGGATGTTAAGCATTGGAATTTATTAAGCACTGCATGGCTACAGTATAAAAACAATGTCTAGTTTTAACAATTTTTGGAATTTATTTCGGGCCAATCATTTCAATATATGTATATATACAAATCTAGTTAGCTTATTTTTTGCATACCTACCCTTATCAATATCATCAGTGCTTATGCACTACAACTATGATCGGAGGCACATTTGAAGGAGAAGCTTTGGGAGGATTTAGAGGGGTGGTTTGGAGAATTTCAAAAGAAGAATAGATTCTCATCAAAGGGGATTTAATTGGTTATGTTAGTAGTGAGACAAGGGAATTTGTGCGAGCTCACGATGGTTTGGGTTTTGATGAAGTAAATGAGGAGGGACAAATTATTCTTGATTTATCAATGACATGTAATTTTAAGATTGTGAACACTTGTTTTAAGAAGCAGGAGTAACGTCAAATCACATACAAGAGTGGAACCTCATAGGTAGCAAATTGATTTCAATTTTGGTTAGGAGTTTAGATAATAGTTTGCAAGGATTGGAAGATAATATTGCGGGAGGGCCTTACAATAGAACGTAGACTCTTGGTCCTTGATGTTCATTGTAAGAGTTAGATATAGAAAACCCAAAAAGTTATAAATCTCGAGAATGAGTGATGGCAACTCACGGGTGAGAAACAATTGGCCCTTAAGAGGAAATTATTGTACGAATGTAATTGGGAATCACAAGAAATTTCCAATCTAATATAAGAAGGTGGCTAACGCGGTCTTGGGTGGATCAAAAGGTTTTGGAGCAAAGTTATAAAGAATTTTGGTGGTGGAATGGAAATGTGTAGGAAAAAGTAAAAAATAAAAGGGAGTGTTTTAAGGCTTTACACATGTGCAATAATGTTGAAAGTTTAGAAAGGTATCGAATGAGTAGAAATGAGACTAAGAAAGTAGTAAGTGAGGCACGATCTAAAGCTTTTGAGGAGTTTTATTGAGTATTGTGTACACAGAGTGGAGAACAAAATATATAAGCTTGCCAAGTATAGGGAAAGGAAATCAAGAAATTCAGACCAAGTAAGATATATAAGGGATGAAGAACAAATTCTGGTTACTGATAAAGATATCAAAGAAAATGGGAGAATTATTTTTATAAGCTTTTCAATGATGGATATCAAGGAGGAGGAACAAAATTTGGCTTATTATCCCATGATTTGAGTTGGTGAGGTAAAAGAAGCTCTTTAAAAGGTGGATAATGATAAAATTGTTGGCTCCAATGTTATTCCTATTGAAGTTTGAAAATATTTGGGAGAACTAGGCATCTTTTGGTTAATGAGATTTTGAACTCTAAGAAAACGCTATATGAGTGAAGGAGTACTTTGGTGTAGACTTTGGTTTCTCCATATAGAAACAAAAGAGATATCTAGAATTGTGCAAACTACCAATGGATAAGAGTTGAGCTACATTATGAAATTATTGCAAAATGTGATCGAGCCCTATTAAGAGATAAGACTAGGATTGCAGAGAGTCAATCTGAATTTATGCCAAGAAGCTACAATAGAGGTTATTTATCTTCTACAATGGTTGATGGAAAGGTACGGAGTCAAGAAAGAGACATACATATGGTTTTTATTGATTTGGAAAAAGCCTATTATCAAGTATCGAGAGAAGTGCTATACATGGAAGGCTTCCGAAAAGAAAGGTTCATGTGGCATATAACCGGCCTATACAAGATATGTATGATGAGTAACTAGATATGTGACAACATTTGGAGACGATACAAAGAACTTTCATGTAAGGATAAGACTACACCATGGTTCAACCTTGAGCCCTTATTTGTTTAATCTAAATTTGGAAATTCTCATTAGGGACATAAAGGATTATCCCTAAATACATGTTATTTGCACATGATATAATCTTGATTAAGGAATCAAAGGGTTTTCACTTGCGTAGTAGTAAAACAGAGTATATGTATTGCAAATTTAGTAAAAGGCAAGATGAAAATGGTCTGGAGGTAAAGAATGGGATAACATGTTATACCATGGGTTTCTAGGTGTAATTACTTGAGTTCAATATTACAAAGTGATGGACAAATTGATGATGTCATCACACATAGGATATATGCTGGATGGTTAAAATGGAGAAAGACTTCTTGAGTTATTTGTCACCATAAATGACCTACTAAACTTAAAGTGAAGTTTTATCATACTGCAATTTGACCTGACTATGATTTATGGTAATGAATGTTGCGCTTTAAAGGGACAAGAAGAACACAAAAAGGGGTAGTGAAAATGAGAATGCTAAGATGGATGATTGGGCATAGAAAATGATGGATTAATAAGAAATGATTTCATAATAGAAGACATTGAGGTGGCACCTATTGAATTAAATATGACAAAATCGGTTAAGGTGGTTTGGACAAATGTAGAGAAGGTTGCTAGAGGTGCCAATGAGGAGAGTTGATCATATGGTCTTTAGCTCCATGCAAAGGTTTAGAGGGAGACCTAAAAGGATATTAAAGGAAGTTATAAAAATAGATCTCATAGTTAATAACATTTTGAAAAATCTTTGTCTTCTGCTAGAGCACAATGACATCAAATAATCCATGTAGCCGAACTCATCTAATGGGATAAGTCATGTTGTTGCATAGTGGAAGACCTTCGTTCACATGGTTTTCCCCTTCAATTTTTTAGGGGTCTCTCACCTAATTCTTCTATCCCCATCTCTATTTCTAAATTTTTCTAGCCACTGTAAGATAGCAGAACTGAAAATCATTTACAATGAAGCCAAAATTAAATATTAGTACCTTGCGCGAAAGGTGTTTGTAATGCAATCATAGCTGAGTAACGCATCATAACAAAATAGCCGCGCACACTGCACCTAAAGTTTCACACTTCAGAAATGAAATAGAACGACTAGAAGAGTTGAGACTAAAATTAGATGCATTGGTAATTACCTTGTACACTTGGGCAGGGAACCAAAATCGACCACGTTGGAGGGATACATACAAAGCCATCTTAGAACAATTTGAGTGCACCAAACTGATCAATTGCTCAGAAATTTCCAAATATGAACCTAGACATAAAAGAGGCCAAACACCAGTAATAGACCCAAATAATCCATTTTCGTTCTGTTGTAGCATGGGGCTCTCCCCCATGATCCTTGTTACATGGCAATCCCACTCTCTATAAGCAGCATCACCAAGCACAATATCCCATCTCCATTTTATATGTTTTTCCCACAAAGCATCACTTCTACATCTATGCCTCAACGAAGTACACACTTCTGCCACATTACATAGGTCAACTGGTGAAAGCCACTCAAGAATGCACTCCAAGCTCGATTCAGGTAAATCCAAGAGAGAAAGCTTGCGTTGCTCTTGTTTCTCCAATTTAAGTGCTGAATTCTTTGGCAAAGGCCTGGCCATGTGTAAGCCTTAAAATTTCCTGAATCTTTTCCTCAAATTTCAATATAGACCCCGCAAAGATGAATGATAGCGAAGCAAATATTAATATGATTGCTCATTTGAAGTTAATCAATGAATACAATCAGATATTAAATTTACATTTGCATAGAACTCGTTGATTTTGATGATTTTGTATGTCTTTTTCTCATTGTTTTTCTCCCATCATGCCGGCTGTTAACGTTGCCAGGCTTGTCCTTTTCAATTACAATTATGCATATATGAAAGCCATCTATAATAAAATAATACTTCATGAAGATGGAATGCAGTGCGGGTGATTATGTTATTTAACTAGTATGGCTATGGCTTTCTGTATCCGGAACGCTACGAATTTAACTTGGAAGAGGTCATTTTGAAAAAATAAAAGCAATGGTACACAATGCATATAAGTATATATAAATATTTTGATGATGCTTCGTTGAGATAGGCGGACTTAGGCTTGTTAGATTAGTTTTTTTTTTTTCTTAAAAATCTTGTCTTAAAAAAAATACTTTTATATAATATTTAATGTTTGAATTGACTTTAAAAAAAAAAAAAAAAAGTACTTTCAAAAAGCTAAAGACTCTTACTTTTTCAAAAGCATGTTGGAGAAGCTTCTAACAATAAGCATAGGCAAAAATTCGTCACAATTTATTCACCATAGTATAGATAAGATAAAAGGTCAAGTTGGAAATACCTAAAATTTGAAGGTAATGTTAGATTGAGAATGAGCTAAAAGAATACAAATTAAGAGAGTAAAAAAAGCGGTTACATCTGTGAACGTATATATCACTAAGCCAGAAAATATCTTTTTACAGTATACACTGCTTGTTGTAGAAAGTGCTGAAGAAAATGATGTCTATTACGGTGCATTTTTACCTAAGAGCTGTTCTCTTCTCTGGTCAGTGACTAATTCGCAGAATACAAATTACATCCAATGACTCTCATCTTTGATTAATTCTCTCCCTGTACTCTTCACCAATTCTTCTCTTGGATCTTTATTTCTTCTTCTACATCTGATATAATATACAGCAGTGTTTTATTGTTTGTTCTCAAGAATTATATGTTTGACAAAAGTTGTTTACCTCCTTGTTTTCACCTTAAATCAGCTCCTTGATTTTGATGACAACCACAAAATATAGAAAATTAATTGAAGTACAATCAATTTTTTTGCTTCAGTTTCTATATTCACCTCAACAACCTGTGATTATGTATGGCCTTGTGTAGAGAGGCTGTTCCATCTTTCAATTTCCTCGTTAGAAATTTTTCTGATTCCACCATATAAGAAACAATTAATGCATTGTTCCTCATTCATGTTTCTATTTAGCACCGCTTTTCTCCATCGAGCTTGGTGGTTGAGTGAACTCAATGATAAACACTTTTTAGTGTTTATCTGTATCTTCTTATACTTGTTTCTAGCATTTCAAAATTGCATTTAATTTTTTAATTAGCATTTATTTTTATCGTTGAGGTCTAATTGGAATTATTGTATTTTATAATAATTTTTTCACTTTAAGGTCCAATTTTATTTGTTAGGAATTTTTAATTTCAAGACTAGACTTAATCAGAACCTATTGAGATTTATGTCCAAGCTTAGGATTGGAGCAATAATCTTCATTAATTTATGAAGCAATGGTACAAAGGATATTTTATCAACTCAAAAAGGGTAAAATAGGCTTTTGGTGACTTAAAGAGGGGCAATTTATAATTTGGGCATCATTAATGGCAATTATGTAATTTCATTAATAGCAATCTTGTAATTTTCCTACTTTTAAACCTAGCATCTTCGGCTAGCTAGCTAAGCTAGCCGCCACTATCATCTTCCTCTCTAATTTTCTTCATTTTCTCCTCCTCCCATGGCTACCCATGTAAATGGAAGGCTAGACGCTTCTATAATCGACCTAGGACGACTAGAAGACTATCGATTTGATTCTTGAGACCTGTATTATGTTTATTTTGAATTTGATGATAGTTATGCTTCTCTACTCCTCATTTCTCTCCCTGTGATTGTGTATGATGATTTTTATGCGTTATTGCTGGTTGGGTTTGTGGGATTTTTCGACCTGATCACCCTAGGAGTAATTTCCACATAGTAGAACTTGGTTTGGTTAGATAGAAATTTAGAATTTAGGTCTTGGATACTCTAATCCCTTGCTGCGATGCTGGTTAGGGTTGGGTTTAGTTTCAATTACCATAATCTATGCGATTGCGTAGTAGGAATTGCCGAACTAAGTGTAAGGATACCGGCTTAGTTAGAATTCAACCAAATTAATTAATTAAGTAAGTTAATCTTGAGATTTTGGGATTAATCTAGTTAATTGGCATAACTTGAATTAAATTTTTTCTTTAGGTCGAGGATAGAATCACTAATGTCTGATAGTTCCCTAGGATGATTATATTTCCATCATCTATTCACTTATATTTTACCGATTATTGCTTTAATTTACTGTTATTGCTATTGAATTGCTTAAACCCCCATTTCCCGTGCCTAATTGACGTAGGCCCGTGCTAGAGATTCTATGAGAACATGACCCTAGTTGAAACACAATCTTGAAATTTTTAATTTAACTGCAACCTATAGTAGCAACGCTATAGGCGCTCATCACTCACCCATCAACATACTTATAAATTAATTATGAAAGTAGAAAAAAAAGCCTTTTTTATCATAAATTAGGATAACAAATGAGCATTATCGAATAGTAGAAAAATGCTTTTCCCTATATAGATTTATAATCTCAAAAAATAAGGGGTTCGCTAAACTATTCTAGGTGCTAATTGGGGGATAGGGAGGTGGTAGCACTACTTCTCATGTTATGTTATTCTATGCTATCACATATTAGATCATTTTTATTTTAAGAATTTTCATAATGACACCAAAACCACTAGGTGAATGTAACGTGAGGGTCTCACAACACCAAAATAGATCTAGCTTCTTTATTAATTTTTGTTTTTGTTAGGCATCACTAGAATTACCTAAATTGGATAAAACACCCCAATCTAGCTTCTTTATTAAATTTTTTCTGTTAGGCCTCTATTAGATAACAGAAGAATAAGCTAGATGAATGGCTGTAAACAAAGTAATTCACTAGAATTACCTAAATCGGATAAAATACCCCAAGTAATAAATACTCCAAAACAATAACACTTTAATTTGTTCACCACCAAGCTTAATAGCTTGAATGAATTGAAATTCGAGTAAAATTAAATCTCATAGAATTTTTTAAATCTCAGCACTATGTTGACAACAACATTGATGTTCATCATCTTCAAGTGACCAATGACAGCACATTGCCATACTATAACACATTCTCCAATGTTAGTGAAATTAGATGCATCCCAAGAATGTAGGGAGTGATCCACTTACCAAATAATATAGGTGAACTACAGGATTCTTTTAAACCTGTCTAATTATATACCAAATGATATAAAAATCAATCTATATTTTATAGAGATTGATCCACTTACTATAAAAGTAAGTTTTGCTTTACTTACTCCTTTATATAGCTTTTTACTAAAAATAAATTTTATAGATGCAATCGTTAAATCAAAAAACTTGTACAGTAGACTTACTCATAAAACTTTAGAATTAATTAGTACTGCATCTTATGACATTATTTTAATAGATAAAGAGATTTTAAATTATGAGTCTTTATTTATATCAAATACTTAAAAGTTTCATATTTATGTAAAAATTGTTAGAGAATAAGCATAAAGCTTGTCGAAAATAACGCTTTGAAGTTATAAAGTAGAGAGAAAAAAAAGTTGTGTACAAGTCTTAAGGCTGGGCAACACTTTCCTTTAGGCTTAATTCACCTCCACTAATTCCAAACTAATGGGTGCAAATTGGGTTAAATGCAGAATCTCCTTTAAAAAATAATGAAGAACCTTGAGTAGAGATTGCAATCCTAAAAGTCATGCCAAGAAAATAATGAATTGTACAAAATAATAGTTTGCTTGTTTATCTTGTATGCTTTCAAGATAAAGGCAAGTGAATTCGTGAACCTCTTAGATTTTTTAAAATTCCCAAGTCCAAAACTTGACTCCAAAGAACTTCTCTCAAAAGCTGCTTAAATCTTGGTGGGAATGGTTTATTTATATACATAAAGAGTTGCTTCATATATGAACATAACTCTTCAATTGAAGCAAGTTATGTTGCTTCATGAAGAGACATTTTTTACCAAACACGACTCTTCATTAGTCATGACTCTCCATAAGGAAATAAAACCTTTCAAATAACAAGGTTTCATAAACCCACACAACTTTTAGCCAATGATTATTCCATGAAAAGTTATAACTTCTAATTGTATAGGATTTTCATAAACAAACACATTCTTTTACCAATAACATTTCATAAAGGCATTATAATCATCTTTTAGTTTTAGATTAGATATTCTAATATAGAAAGTTGAGGTGAAATCAAAACTCTAAACTTTTAGTTTTAGATTTTAATTCTTTTAAATAGTGCTTACATATGTGTTTGCTATTTTAATTTAGTTTTTATCATTTGATGGAATACTTTGCCAACTACATTTGATAGTGCATTGTGTTTCTAGTTATATTTTTACACAAACAAGTTTTTGACATCATTTTTAAGAATTGTGCCAACTAATATTAGAAGAAGTAACTTGGTCTTAGTTTAGGCAATTTTTTTTTCGCTTTTTGTTTTATTTTAAATTTAAAATATTCTCTGGTTTCTACCCTTTACTTTTTTCTTTTTTTTTTTTCTCGTTTTTCAAGTGGTTTATCTAATGCATGAAAAGCGTTAGAAGTAGTACTTTATCGCTGTTTGATTCAGAAATTGAAGCAACTTGTAAAAAGAATAGCAGTGCTAGAAGGTTGGCAAGAACAATGGCAGAGGAGCCGTGGGATAACTACAATGGTGATGGTAATGAGAGGGATCAACCACTAAATGCTTTTGCTACTCCCACAATGGTTGAAATTACTTCAGGCATTTAGAGACCAACAGAGCATGCCAATAGCTTTGAAATATACACATCTCCACATTTCTTGAAATCTGTGACATATTCAATTACAATGAGGTGTCAACATATGCGGTTAGACATAGGCTATTCCCATTTTCACTAAAGGAAGGTGCCAAGAGGTTGTTAAATTCACTACCAGTTGGATCTCTCACTCTGAAGTTACACAAAAATTCCTTAACAAATTCTTTCCACCAGCAAAGACCACCAAACTACGTACAATAAAAAAGGAAATTATATTTATAATTTTCTTTTTAATTTGATTTTTGACTTTTGACTTGGACCCTTTCTTTTTGATAAAATAAATGACTAAATATAAAAATACAGAAAAATGAAAATTAAATAGAAAATGCAACCTACGGGCCACACGGCCTAGTGGATTGCTAAAGTTAAAAATTCCAAAATTAAAAAAGACTAACAAATGACATCAACCCATTGGGCTTAAAGGACATTAAACCACTAAAGTAAGAACACACAGTAAAAATGGCAAACAAAATAAAGTCTCAGACATGTTGTCAACAACCAAAACCAAGGGCTCCGTGTCATAGCATTCTTAACGTTAGAATTAAGGAACGAGAGAGAAAGAAAAATGCAGAAACCACAGCATGAAATCCCACTATTGACTCAACCAAATATTACTGTGAGTCCCACTTTCTTTTGAACATATTATATTGTTTCAAAGTCGCAAAATTAAAAGCATTTGGGAAAGGGATCCTTGTGGTTGGAAACAAGCTGTCAAAGGAGACACGAGAACCTATTATCCTTAAACACAACAATCTTTGAAATGTCACTTGGAATTGATGCAAAAGAATGATCCAAAGCAGCCGACCAGACATTCACAGAGGCCATTCATTCAGTCGTTCATGATCTCTAGACCAAAGAATGAAATAATAAAATCCATCACAGAATCATGGTCAACAATAATGGACTAAAAGATCCAACCAACTAATCCTAAAACCCAACTTCAAGTTTAAACGAAACCAACTACCCAAGCGAAGAAACATAGATTGCTACAATTTATAAACCGCAACGTGCAATGGTAGAGAATAGTACTTCCGTGGATGAGCTAACTCTGGCAGCCAGAATGGGTCTCAACTCTTCTCTTTTTCTTCTTTGGCTTTTCTCCCACTGTGCCAAACCCAAGCTGCCTCCTTTTCTCCTTAGCTATCTTTACGACCTTTTCAAACTGCATTCCTCCTCTCTTCTTCCGTGGATCCCTTTATACAGTGGGTAGGGCTTTTTCTCTGTTCCATGATCCTAGTCTTGCGGATATCATAGAGTGAGTGGGGTTCTTGTTATGTGATTTTCTCTCTCTGTTAAAATCCACTTCTTTTCCACGTTTCTCTTTCTACTTCTTATTTTCTTTTTGTTTTCTCCTTTCTTTTTTATTCTATAATCATGATAGAAAAACCAAGACCTAATGGTTTTTAGATTAAATTTAACTCATTATTAAATGGACCACATTCGGCCTAGCCCAATTTATTTAAGAATGCTAAAAAAATAAAATAAATAAACGAAGAAACTAAATTTGGACAAAATACTTGTCCACAAGAATGGCCTGGCCATGTGGAATCCTTAAAATTTTCTTTAACATTCGCGTCAATTTTCCAAACTGTAGTCCATGTGAAGATAGACATTAATGAAGAAGACATCGATCCTAAAAACCTAAACTTTGACAATTGTGATATGAAATGCTTTTCAATTTTTGACATCTACATCATTTTTGTCTTTCCTATTGCTAAACTTGCAATGCATATATTGTCTTCCATCTACTCAAGTAGAAACCCTTTGATTTGAATGTCTGCAGTCTCAAAATCTCAAGTTTAGGGTTTATCTCTTGTATGCGTTTGATAGGAACAACTAAGACTAAATTAAACTAGTAAGGATTCAAAGGTTATTCTTGATGTGTAATAATCCTTATTGGAAAGACGAAAAAGGAAAAAAAAAAAAGAAAAAAGAAGCTTGTTGACCCATCATACATATCCTTTATAGTTCGAATATATCATATATGCCGTAGGAACACTATTCTTTTTCAGAGTATTCCTTAATGTTAGATCACATGCCTTTTTCAGGTTGTTGAAACCTATATATAAATTGTTTCTTTATTTTGATATCTCTCCATCAATTAGCTCTCTAAAAAGTAAAAACCCTTAATCACTTTTTCACACAATTTTATGACGTGGCTCATGTTATGAAACTAAGTAACAGAAAGACAATACTGGAGAGTATGGAGAATTGAGAGATTATTAATTTTGAAGGCACCGGCTTTGTGTTTTTTTTTTTTCCATTTATTTTGCAGGTGAATATTATCAACAAACAAAAAGTTTAAACAAAGCAATAACATTAGTCGCCAAAAGTTGGAGCAAGCCACGTTAATAAGGGTATGTTTGGTTTTCATTTTTATTTTTTATTTTCACTTTCTGTTTTTATTTTTAAAATATATTTTCATTTTCACATTTTTATTTTTTAAAAATATGTTTGTCTGTTTTTATTTTTATTTTTATTTTTACTTATTTTTATATTTATTTAGTGTTTAATAACGATATTTAAGGAATTTTATTGAATTATTAATATTTTTTATAAAAAATTCAAAATTAACAAAATTATCACTAACCATTTTCAAAAATACTAAAAGTAACTTTTTTCTGTTTTAAGTTTTCAGCTCATTTCCAAAAATATTTTCAAAAGAAATATTTTTAATTTACCAACCAAACATATTTTCAAGTTTGATTTTCATTTTCACTAAAAATAGAAACAGAAAACAGCCAAAGCAACCATTGTTTGAGTGGTAATGCAGACATTTCAAGTGGCCATTGTATTCATTCATGCAAACAATGTTAAAAATAGACCACTGTTTATCAAAAGCCCCCAGTGTCTATCTCCGTCATAATCTACTAAATTTCTAAGGCCTCTGTGCTTCCTCTTATTATTTACAAACCTTTTCAATGTTTCTTACTGTTCAGGAAACTGGCTTCCAAATTCATGAAGTATTACTTAATTTTAGAGGGTTTTAGTATATTCTTAACTATAACAGAAAGGGAGGACAAGCCAGACAAGGTTAACAGCCGGCCGGGTAGGGGAAAAAACAATGAGAAAAGACATCGGAATCATCAAAATCAACAAGTTCCAGGCAAAAATAAATTATTAGCCACATAGAAACCTTATGAGAAGAGATTGGAAAATGCAAATGTCACATGTATTATGTCCACCGATTTCATACCCAGTTCTCAGAGTCAAAATATTTATTTAATTTTTATTATATACATCCATATATGCCTACTGTGTCATTACTCTTAATCTTTATAAAAAAAAATGACCTTTTCACATTTCTTATTGTTCATGGTACGAAAACCCATATCCTCGTCACACGAGAAAATCACCTGCACTAAGTTCCATTTTCTTGAATATTTAATTTTAGAGGGCTTTATCACATTCGTTATAAAGACAATCCAACACAAGAATTAATAAATTAAGCCAGCTTATGGGAGAAAACAATGTCAAAAAGTTACATCAACGATTTATAGGCAAAAACCAAGTCTAACATCTAATTGTATTCCTTAATTGACTTCTTCTGAGCCAATATTAATGTCTTCTTCACTATTGTCCATCTTTGCAGAGACTACATAACAAAGTCTGGCAGCAGAAGCTAAATGCAAAATCGTGTTTATTGAATAATAGAAGCTGTACATATAGGTTACAAGATTAACCGCCTACAAGAGTCCTAATCTCCTTGGACTGGGAATCAATCACGTGATTATATTTACATAGCAGCTACTACAGATAAATACATAACATGATATATATTATATTTACGTGATATTATCTCATTAATATTTTTACACGTTAATGATATTATCTCATTAGCCTCCTCAAGTTGGAGAATGAAGAGAATGAATGCCCAACTTGCCCAACAGTGCATTAAACTGGACCCGTCCAAGAGACTTTATGAGGATGTCGGCCAATTGGACATGAGTAGACACATAGGAGGGCTTGATGTTGCCAGTAAGAACCTCTTGATGCACAAAATGACAATCCACTTTAATATGTTTGGTGCGTTCATGGAACATGGGATTCTTGGTAATATAAAGGGCTGCTTGGCTATCACAGAAGAGGCACATGGGTCGAGAACGAGAAATTCAAGACAGAGAAGAATGCTCTTCAACCATTCTATTTCACATGTTGTGGTAGCTATGGATCTGTGTTCAACTTCAGCTGAAGATCGAGCACCGTATGCTGTTTCTTGGTTTTCCATGAGATGGGTGAGTAACCTAAAAGAACAAATCATCTTGTGAGAGAACGAAAAGTCAAAAGACAACTAGCCAATTAGAATCAAACCAGCCAAAAAGAGTTTAATTGCTGTCTTTTCGCAGCAGAAGTCATTGTCCTGGGTTTTCCTTTAAATACCGTACGACCCGTATAGCTGCATTCCAATGATCTTTCTTAGGTCGTTGCATGAACTGGGATAGAACATGGAGATAGTACGACAGCTCAAGTGTAGTAAAGCAAAGATATATCAACCTCTCAACTAAACGTCAGTATCAGTCAGGTGTGGGAAAATCCTGCCCATCTGCGAGAGCTAACTTGTGGTTTTGTTCTAGTGGAGTTAGTGCAGGCTTGGCTCCAAGCAAACCTGTCTCAGTAATAATATCCAATGCATATTCACGTTGACATAGGAATATATTTGTAGGAAAACGAGCTACTTCCAAGCTAAGGAAATATTTGAGCCGTACCCAAATCCTTCATGTGGAAGCAAGCATGAAGATAGTCTTTGAACCTCTTTATTGCAGCATGGTTGTTACCAACCATGATGAGGTCATCCACATAAACAAGGGCCACAATCTGAATGCCAAGGCGTTGAAAAATGAAAAGAGAATAGTCACACAAAGATTGTATGAATCCATATGTTTCGAGAGCTCGTGACAGTTTAGCAAACCAGCGTTGAGGCGCTTGATTAAGGCCATATAAGGATTGTCGAAGTTTACACACCATAAAAACTTCATAAAGACTTCTTGCTAAAGATCCCCATGCAAGAAGGCATTATGGACATTGCTCTGGTGCAACTCCTAGTTTCTTGCTGCGAATACTGCAAGGACTATCCATACAGTGACCATCTTCGCAATAGGAGCAAATGTCTCTGTATAGTCAATCCCTTCAACCTGTTGATTCCCAAGAATGACTAACCGTGCTTTGAACCGTTCTACTGTTCCATCAGACTTGCGTTTTTGACCATTTACATCCGAGGGCCTTCTTTCCACTGGGTAAAGACATCACGGTCCAAGTGCGGTTGCTTTCTAAAGGTTGAATTTCATTTTGTATATCAGTACGCCACCGGTGGTCTCACACAACTTCTTGGAAAGTGGCTGGTTCTCTTTCCAATTTAAGACATGCAAGAAAGCTATGGTGTGCCAAAGAAAAATTATCACAGTTCACGTAATGTGTAACAAGGTAAGGAGTAGTACCTGAGGATGCCGATGGTGTAGATAAGCTTGGAGATGGGCATGATGTAAGACTGGAGTGAGTAACAAAATCCCGTAATTTCAACGAAGGTTTCTTAACGTGAAGTCCCTAACCCTATGATTGTTCAACCTGCTCCAGATTAGTGTTAGCTCAAAGAAATTTTTATCAATCCCTTAATTATTTTATTGAGAAAATATTTTTTAGATTTATTGAATATGTTGAAAAATTTTTATGTTGCAAAATATACGTTTTATGATTTTTTAGAAATATCTCTTTAAATAAAATAAGTATCTTATTTCTCTCTTTGGTTTCTAAATTTTCTTGGTTACTCTAACCAAATCAATGGGTATTTTTGGGTTGTTTTCTTAAAATTATTTTTGGACCAACATCTTCTAGAAAGATTTTTTTTTTTTTTTGAGAAATTTTTTTTACTTATTTTAAAGTCAAATACTATTTTAATAAATAATTTTTAGTGATAATTTTTGGGTTAAGTTTTTATTAAATAAATCCCTTTTTACTGTTAATGCTTCCCTTGCAAACATGTTGTCCAAGTTTGAAGCACTATTCAGAATCTTCTACTTTCACAAAGTCAACCAAGCACATTGGAAAAGTAAATATGCAGAACCTGCAGACTTCACTTTGTCTGCTTCATGCACAACAGTAAGCTAGGTTCATTAAATGAGCTAACTTGGATGATTCTGCAATAATTTTGGGTTACATACTTGATCCAATAGGTAAAGAAAGAAAGAAAGAAAGAGGCCCATGCCTCATGCAATATGAAAACAGACTTTATTAGGCCACAAAATATTGTCAAAAAGGCCTCAATCTCCACTATGTAAAAACTAAGTTACAGGCCCAAGTGTTATCCATTGGGTAAAAACCAAGCAGCAAGCTCATGATTTTGCAGTCTGAAAATAAACTTTATTGGGCCACAAAATTAGCACAACATGGGCTCCAGAAGCTTTCTCACAATCATTGTTGTCCAATACTGTTTAGGAAACCTAGTAGAAACAAAAAAAACCAGCTAGCCCACACTTATTGCTCATAGATCAGAAATAACTTATGGACAACCAAGAAGGCCCAACATGCATTAGCCCAAGGAAGTTTATTAGAGGAAGAGTCACAAGGATAAAACAAATATACAAATGACAAATTTTACAAAATCAAGCACATTGAGAAGAAAAACACTCCAGAGAAAATCTAGTCAGGATTTTGTCTCCAACAATCATTTTCTTTTTTCTCTCCAACAGTTATTTTTCTTAAAGTTTATATAAAGGAGAGGGAGACACACATCTAAAGTGATGAAGAAATAAGAGAATACAAGAAAGCCTCATTTGCAAACACTCTCTAGAGCTCTCAAGGTCTTTATTTTTCTCTTCTTCATCTTCATACACCAATTCTCTCATCTGGGATATCATTTTCATGTACTGGGACTGGGATATCTGTTGTAAAAAGCAGCACGTTTTGTGCTTGATCACTTCATCTCCAAAATATTTATTGTAAAGGTTATCTGTCTTAATACTTTGTATTGTAGCCTTGGTGAGGGTAGACATAGTCTTTAAGAGACATAGTCGAAGTTGTAAAGGTTCTTGGCGTGTCCTGCAAAACCAAGCTTAGACAGAACTATTGTGTAGCTGTAAAAGGTTGTTGGAAGCCTGTCAATCAATGGAGATAGTGAAGATAATTCTCTCAAAGGTAGTTGAGAGAAGTGGATGTAGGTCTTGTTATGACCGAACCACTATAAATCACTAAGTCATTTCTCTTTCTTAAACTCTTTATTTTCAACATTTGTTTATTTCCAAAATATAATTTGAGCTTAAGTTTCACTCTAATTTACCATGCTTTAAAATTATGACGATTTCATAATCAAGCCTAAACTATTTTAAGCCAAGCTTAATATACAGTGCTTGATTCTAGATATTAACATTTTACTTTGTGAAAGTGTCCTATTTACCCCCTCTAGGACACATTTACCTACATTTTCAATTAGCAGGGTTTGGGACATTGATTGGTGTCTCGTGCGGAGGTGGGGCCTCCACTGTTGCACTCTTAGTCGGTGGAGGATTCACTTCTGTATTACGCCTTTCCTCGGTACTCCTACGGTCAGTGGTATTTGGTGCAATAGGATAAAGATCTAGAGCTAAGTCATCTTCATCCACACCTGCTAAGACACATGGGACAATAGTGGCTTGAGAAACCATGCTTGTGCCATGCAAAGCACTAGGCAAAAACGGATATTCATGCTCAACAAATAGTACATCTTGGGAAATAAAGTATTCCTTGGTAGTCAAGTCATAAACCTTCCAACCCTATTTGCTAGTTGGACACCCACAAATATACATTGCCGATTTTTGCTAGCAAATTTGTCTCCTTTCCTCCCTTGATTATGAACATAACACAAACAACCAAACTTTTCCAAATGGGAGTGTGATGGGGGTTTTCCATGTAACATTTCATATGGTGTTTTTCCATGAAGCACATTTGAAGGAGTTCTATTTATCAAGTACCTGGCAGCTAACACACACTCACCCGAAAATAAATTGGAAGATTAGCTTGAAATCTAAGGGCTCTAGCAACATTCAAAATATGTCTGTGTTTTTGTTCCACTCTCCCATTTTGTTGTGGCATGCCTACACACGATGTTTGAAAAATTATCTCTTGTTCAAAAAGATTATTTTGTATATTGATAAATTTCGTGCCATTATCATTATGAAAAATTTTCACGACCTTATTAAATTGTTGGTGAACTAGAGAGAAAAAATTCATGAGAATACGTGACACTTCCTTTCTATCTTGCAACAAATAAATCCACATATCACGAGAATAATCAACAATTATCATAAAATAAAATGCCCCACATGAAGAAGCAATTTTATAAGGTCCCTATAAATCACAATGTATCAACTCAAATATATCACTAGCCTTGTATTCACTGATTGGAAATTTGTCTCTGGATTGTTTAGCTCTAAAAAAATTATCACAATTCTTATCTAACAGCCCTGCATCCTTACTGTTACTAATATTAGGAAAAGCCTTGGTAATTTTGGGTGAAGGATTACCCAACCATTTATGCCATGGCTCCACTTAGTTCATTCTATTCACCTTACAGGCTACTACTTTTTGAACACCACAAAAATAATATAGCCCATCTATGTGTTTACCTGCATCAGTCAACATCCTTGAAGTGTGATCCTACATAATACACAATTTATTAGTAAATTGAAAATATAGTTAGAGTCATCTGTCACTGCGAAACAGTAATCAAGTTGCATCTCAATTTTGGCACGTAAAGCACATTAGTAAGCTTTACTCTCCTCTCCAAATTCACAGTCCCTTCCTTCGTAGCAATAGTTTTGTGCTCCATTCGGCAAACCCACTAAGCACGGGCTAACTTCATGCACATCATGCATGTCCTTCAAGCTTGTCTTCATATGATTCGACGTACCACTATCAATGATCCACGAGGTAAGACAAAGTTTACTTGTCATCTTGTCATTATTTTTGACCTTATTCAACATTTCTATAAGTCTCTCCCACTAATTTGCTGTCAGTCCAGTGATTCCATATTTGTTTGTTGTGGTTACAAGTGTAGATTCTCCATTTCCAGCCATTTGAGCCACATTGGCTCTCACACCCGAGCCTTTGCCACGTCCCACACCAATTAGTTATGGGTTCTTACCTTTCCCACCAATTTTCTCTTCACCTTTTAATTTGTCCCCCACCATTTTGGGTACCTGATTGATAAACACTTTTTAGTGTTTATCTGTGTACTCTTATATTTACTTCTAACATTTCAAAATTTCATTTAATTGTTTAATTAGCATCTATTTTTATCATTGAAGCCTGATTGAAATTTATTGTATTTCATATTAATTTTTTCACTTTAAGGTCTAATTTTACTTGTTAGGGATTTTTAATTTCAAGATTGGACTTAGGAGGCCTTAGAACCTATTGAGATTTATGTCCAAGTTTAGGACTAGAGAAATAATCTTCATTAATTCATAAAGCAAGGGCACAAAGGATATTTTCTTAACTCAAAAAGAGCGAAATACGCTTTTAGCATCTTCATTAATGGCAATTATGTAATTTAGGCTTCATTAATGGCAATTATGTAAATTGGGCCTCATTAATGGCAAACTTGTAATTTTCCAATACTTAACCCAGGGAAATTCGGCTAACCTAGCTAGCCTAGAATTCTAGCCGCCACTTGTAATTTCCTCTTTTGTTCTCTTCTTCTCCTTTCCTCCCATGGCTGCCTTCATGAAAATGGAAGGCTAGATGCTTCTGTAATCAACCTGGGACGACTTGAAGACTGTCGGTTTGATTCTTGAGACCTGTATTGTGTTTATTTTGAATTTAATGATATTTATGCTTCTCTACTCCTCATTTCTCTCTCTGTGATTGTGTATGATAATTTTTATGCATGATTGCTGGATGTGTTTGTGGGATTTCTAGGTCTGATCACCCTAGGAGTAATTTTCACAGAGTAGAACTTGATTTAATTGGATAGAAATTTGAAATTTAGGTTTTAGGTCCTCTAATCCCTTGCTGCTATGTTGGTTAAGGTTGAGTTGGGTTCCAATGACCATAACCTATGCGATTTCGTAGTAGTAATTGCCGAACTAGGTGCAGGGATACAGACTTAGTTAGGGTTCAACCAAATTAATTCATTAGGTAGGTTAATCTTGAGATTTTAGGGTTGATCTAGTTAAGTGGCATAACTGAAATTAAATTTTATCTTTAGGTCGAGGATAAAATCACCATTGTCTGACATTTCCCTAGGTTGATTGCATTTTCCTCATCTGTTTACTTCTATTTTATTGTTTATCGAGTTCATTTACTGTTGATTTGTGGAAAACCCCCCATTTTCCTCACCAAATTGATTGAAACCTGTAGTAGTGGTTATCTAAGAACACGACCTTGGTTGAAAACGCAAACTTGGAATTTTTAATTTGACCGCAACTTATAGTAGTGACGCTATAGGGCGCGCGTCACTGATCAGGAACACACCTATGACTTATCCTTGGCTTCACGTCCTCGACCTTTTGTTTGTACCACAAATATCATAGCTTTTGACCTTTCCTCATTTGTCTTAGCAATAGTCCGAACGCAATCCTCTTGCACCATAGTCGAGTAGACCCTGTTTAACAAGGGTATAGGGTCACAAGCAACTAGATTTGAATGTGTGGTTCCATAAGCGATGTCGTCAAGCCCCATAAGGAATTAATGTACCTTTTCCTCCTCCCTTCGCTTCTCCAATTATGAGGATATATCACAAGTGCAGTTATGACACTAGCACATTGGTATCTACTTATAATTCACCAACTCGTCCCACAAACTCTTCAGTTTGCAATAGCATGCAACAACTAACATGCCTTCTTGTTTACAATTTGCCTATTTTGACTTAAGATAGAAAACCTTTCCTTGATGTCCTCTCATAAATCATTTGCGTTCTCCATGTATTGAAATTGTAGAATAGAAGTTAGGTTCCACTGTGTTCAAGATCCATGATACCAACATCGACTGGACAGTTCACTAGTCCTTTAGTTCAAACGCTCCCTCCTTTGGTTGTGCAACAGTGCCATCGATGAAACCCCACTTTTGTTTAGCATGCAGAAATGTCCGCATAACGCGTGCCCATTTCTCAAAATTCTCACCACGAAGCTGAACTTAAGTGATGATATTTCCTAGATTGTCATTAAAATTAAGATCAAAAAGAGAGGGAACACACTTCCCTTGCTCACTAGTCAATTCACGACTTGCAGGCATCTCGAATTAGTGTATAGAGAATGCTTTGATACCATAACAAAGTCTGGCAAATGCAAAATCACGTTTATTGAATAATAGAAGCTGTACATATATACACAAGAGTCCTATTAGGGTTACTAGACTAACCACCTCGAAAAGTCCTAATCTCCTTGGATTGGGAATTAATCATGTGATTATATTAACAGAGTAGCTACAACAAATAAAATACATAACATGATATATATATATTATATTTAAAACCTTATTATTATTTACACGATAATGATATTATCTCATTACAATACTGATAATTACATTTTATATAGATTATTTAGCTTCAATTCCCTTACATTTCAAGTCCCAATTATGGTAAAAACACTTTGCTTTGATTAGATTTTTTTATGTTGTAGGTACACAAGGCAAGAGAAGCAAAAATGGAAGAATTCATCATTTTGCCAATGGGTGCCGTGGCTCCCAAGACCTATTTTGGAGCTGTTTGATGACTTCTAAGCCCGATGGACTTCCGAGAAGTTGTGCAACGCAAGGATTAGAAGTCCAAACCCTAGAAGACTCTCCGGAATAGAGTTTCAAGAGGAATTAAAGTCTTGAAGTGCGAAGCCCAATTAAAGCCTTAGTTAGGATAGGATTAGGATTCACTTGTAATTAGTATATTATTATTATTTGGAATCCTAATAAGAGTTGAATTAGGATTAGAGCCATTATAAATAGATCAAGAGGGCTGAACACAAGACAAGAAGCAAGAAGAGAAAGAGAGCAACAGCAACCAAGCAAGAGCAAGGTGTCACTCCTTTGACTTCTTCTACCCTTTTAATGTTTTCCTATTTTATCATTATGTGTTTACATATTATTATGAGCAACTAAACTTCTCTCTAGGGCTAAGATGTAGCCCAATCTGATTGTATAGACAACTTGAGGAAGTTATGACAGTTTATGTTTTATTCAATTGAGATTTACTTTTCTGCACTTTACTCTTAATTGATCTGGCCAATTAATTGGGGGAAATCAATGGGTTAGCTATGATACCGACCGGAGATTAGTTAATCTAGACCAAGAGAATTAAATCCATAGTGGAGCTAAGGACAGACCAGTACCGAGGATCCTGTGTAGTCACATGGGAATTAGGGCGTTCCCCTAATCTCCCTAAAGGGATGTCCATAGATCTTAATGCAATTATAGTTGCTACAACTCGCATAGACCAGTAGCAGGGTTAGTAATTATAATTAGATTTAATTTGACCTAATACCAAGGCTGATTAATTAAATTAGGGAATCCTGGCTAGTAATTGATAATTTTATAACTGCATAACTGAATCAGGAAGTCTATACATGAAGATTGTGGTGAAATCTGAATCCCTAGATCTCTCATCATAATTCTATTCTGCTATATACTTTTCTACTATTGTTTACTTATTTTCTACAATTAATTACTTTGTCTATCTCATCACAATTCGATCGCTTGAATAATACTAGAGTTATATTACTCTAGTAATTAATATCAATCCCTTGGATACGACAACCCCTGGAATACTTACTCACTACACTAATAGTGTATACTTGCATTGTGTTCCACACATCACATATTGTTCCATTATATATACATCCATTCACACCCATATCCATATTAAATTCATCTATTCGTGACACTCACTAAGGAGCAATCAAGTTTTTGGCGCCGTTGTGGGGGATTGTTTTATTGATATTAAAGGAATTAACAAGGTGTTGATTCAAGCAAAATTTTATTTTCTGTTTTACTTTGATCTTCTTTCTTCAATTATTTTTAGAAAAATTTTCTAGTGCATGAGAAGAACAAGGGACCAAAATCTACTACGTCTTGATCCAGAAATCGAAAAGACTATTAAAAGAAATCTGAGAGCAAGGAGAGTAGTTTGGAACTTGCAGCCAGAACTGGAAAAGATGGCAGCACCAAATAATTGACTGAATGAAGGGCATATTCCCCTTCGAACCTTTACTGTCCCAAAAGTACAGAATGCTATGTCAAGCATCCGAAGTCCAGCTATTGAAGCAAACAATTTTGAGATCAAACCAACTGTGATCCAGATGGTTTAGAATAATTAATTTTCTGGAGCACCTAATGAAGACCCAAATCTGCACCTCTCTACTTTTCTAGAGATCTGTGATACTTTCAAATACAATGGGGCGTCAGAGGAGGCAATCAAGCTCAGATTATTCTCTTTTTCACTCAGAGATGGAGCTAGAAGGTGGCTGAATTCTTTGCCACTGGGTTCATTGGACACATGGGATTCTTTAGCCTAGAAATTTCTGACTAAATATTTTCCTCCTTCGAAGACCACCAAGTTGAGAACTAAAATTGTGAATTTCAATCAATTTGAGAGAGAATCTCTCTATGATGCTTGGAAAAGATTCAAGGAGCTACTAAGGAAGTGCCCACACCATGGAATGCAAGACTGACTAGTCATGCAGGTATTCTATGGAGGATTAATCCCTAACACTAAAATAGTTGTAGATGCAGCTGCTAGAGGAGCTTTTTTGAACAAGAACTATGCTGAAGCCTATGAGTTACTTGAAGAGGTCACAACAAATGCCTCTGATTGGAGCTCTAGGAGGGATAATGAGAAGAAAGTAGCTGGCATACAAGATTCAAATGCCTTTGCAACACTTGCAGCAAAACTGGACTAAGTACTTTCATTCCACACTGCGATGCTCAAAGGAAATCCTATGGAAGCTGTGCAAGAAGAAGTCGAAGAGGTGTACTATGTGGGGAACAACAATCCCTACTCAAAGACCTACAATCCTGGATGGAGGAATCATCCTAATTTTTCATGGAAGAACCCAAAACAGGCAGCACCTCCTTATCTACAACAACAGCAGCAACGTCCAAGGATGAATCTAGAAGAGCCATGGCCAAACTTGCAACATCCTAAGCTGATTTGACTAAAAAGACAAATCAATTTATGATGACTACAAATGCTTCAATCAAGTAATTGGAGAACCAAGTAGGCCAGATTTCTCAACTACTAACCACAAGGCAACTTGGTGGATTACCAAGTACAACTGAAGCTAATCCAAGGGATGTGAAGGCCATAACTCTGAGAAGTGGAAAAACCTTAGATGTTGTCCAAGAACCCACGCCACATCAAGAAGAAAAGGAAGCTGAATCTGAAGCTGAACAAGCGCCAAATGTAGCTCCAAAAGAAAGGCAAGAACAAGCAAAGCCAGTGGAGAAGCCGAAGCACATGCCATGCGAAATTCCTTCTCCACACAAGCCACCCTTGCCATTTCCACAAAGATTCAGGAAGCAGAAATTGGGCAGACAATTTGCAAAATTTATGGAGGTATTTAAAAAATTACATATTAATATTCCTTTTGCAGAAGCTTTTGAGCAGATGCCAAGCTATGTGAAGTTCATGAAAGATATTCTATCCAACAAAAGGAACTTACAAGATTATGAAACTGTTGCACTTACTAAAGAGTGCAGTGCCATACTCTAGAAGAAGCTGCCACAAAAGCTTGAAGATCCTGGAAGCTTTACCATTCCATGCATTATAGGCTAGGAATTTTTCAGCAAAGCATTATGTGATCTGGGAGCTAGCATGAAATTTAATGGCACTCTCAGTATAAAAGAAGCCGAATATTGGAGAAGCCAAGCTAACTACTGTATCTCTGCAGCTGGCAAATAGATCCATCAAATATCCATGAGGTATAGTAGAAGATGTTTTAGTTAAAGTTGACAAATTCACCTTCCCTGCAGATTTCATAGTATTCGACATGGAGGAAAATCAAGAAATCCCAATCATTTTGGGAAGGTCATTCTTGGCAACTGGAAGAGCCCTGATTGATGTACAGAAAGGAAACCTGACCCTGAGAGTATGACAAGAAGAAGTGACGTTTGATATTCTCAAAGCACTAAAGCATCCAGCTGAGGAAGAGTCATACTTTAGAGTAGACATCATTGACCAATGCATCAAGGAAGTGGCGCAACTTTCAAAGTATTCTGAACCCCTTGAAGCATGCTTAGTTGGCATGACAACAGAAGAAGATCCAGAGATTGAAGATTGCATTCATCAACTAGAGGCTACTCCACCAATTTTTATCAAGAAACCAGCTGAAGAATTGGGAGAGCCTAAAGCCCCAACCGAATCTTCAATTGAACAAGCACCCAAATTGGAGCTGAAACCATTACCTGAATATTTGAAATACAGCTATTTGGGAGATGCAGAATCCCTACCAATAATTCTTTCTGCTTCCCTAACAAAAGAGCAGGAAGAGAAGTTGTTGAGAGTGCTGAGAGCAAACAAGAAAGCAATAGGGTGGACTATTGCTGGCATAAAAGGCATAAGTCCCACCCTTTCCATGCACAAAATTTACATAGAGGAGAACTTCAAACCCTCAATAGAGCACCAAAGATGGCTGAACCCAAAAATGAAAGAGGTAGTTAGAAAAGAAGTACAAAAATGGCTTGATGCAGACATTATCTACCCTATTTCTGACAGCCCTTGGGTGAGCCTTGTATAAGTAGTGCCGAAGAAGGGAGGTATCACTGTGGTAGAAAATGACAACAATGAGTTAATCCCTACCAGAACCTTAACTGGATGGAGAGTGTGCATTGACTACAGGAAGCTGAACAAAGCAACCAGAAAAGATCACTTTTCACTACCATTCATTGATTAGATGCTAGACAGGTTAGCTGGATATCCTTTATATTATTTTTTGGATGGATATTCAGGCTATAACCAAATTGCCGTAGCCCTTGAAGATCAAGAGAAGACAACTTTTACATGTCCCTATAGCACATTCGCCTTTAGAAGAATGCCATTTGGACTATGTAATGCACCTGCTACTTTTCAGAGGCTCATGACATCACTATTTTCAGATATGGTAGAAAAATTCATCGAGATTTTCATGGATGATTTCTTAGTTTTTAGGAATTCATTTGATTTAAGCTTGAATAATCTATCATTGGTACTCAAAAGATGCCAAGAAACAAACCTAGTGCTGAATTGGGAGAAGTGTCATTTTATGGTACATGAAGGAATCATTCTTTGCCACAAAATATCACTAGATGGAATTCAAGTTGACTGGGCCAAAGTGGAGTTAATTGAGAAACTTCCACCTCCTACTACTGTTAAAGAAATAAGGAGTTTCTTGGGACATGCTGGATTTTACAGAAGATTCATCAAAGACTTTTCAAAAATTTCCAAACCATTATGCAATCTTCTATTAAAAGAAGTAACTTTTGAATTCACAAAAGAGTGCAAAACAGCATTTGAAACCTTAAAGGAAGCACTCATCTCTGCCCCTGTCATTGTCACGCCTAATTGGGAAGCCCCATTTGAAATTATGTGTGATGCAAGTGACTTTGCAGTAGGGGTTGTTCTAGGGCAAACAAGAGAAAGAGTTTTCAAAGTTATTTACTACACAAGCAAGACTCTTGATGCTGCCCAAATTAACTATGCAACCACGGAAAAAGAGCTACTAGTTGTGGTCTATGCCTTTGACAAATTCAGACTATATCTCATTGGTAACAAGACTATAGTTTATACTGACCATGCAGCACTTAAATATTTGCTGAATAAAAAAGATGCCAAGTCAAGACTTATTAGATGGATTTTACTTTTGCAAGAATTTGAACTGGAGATGAAAGATAAGAAAGGAGCAGATAATGTCATAGCAGACCACCTATCTAGGCTGGAATATCATGCTAATACTTCTGTTCCTATAGCTGATTTCTTCCCTGATGAGCAAGTATTTTCCATCAGAAAAATTGTCAACAAAGGATAGAACAAAAGAGGCAAAGATGGGCCATGGTATACAGATTATGTCAATTACCTAACTTGACATGAATTGCCACCTGAAGCAACCTATCAACAAAGGAAGAAATTCCTTTATGAGGTAAGATTTTATTTTTGGGATAACCCTACACTCTATCGCAGATGCAGTGATTACATGATCAGAAGGTGTGTCCCAGAAGCAGAATTTCGAGCCATCCTTGAAAGCTGCCATTCTAGCAGCTATGCAGGGCACTATGCAGCTCACAAGACATCCAATAAAGTACTCCAATCTAGTTTTTATTAGCCAACACTTTTCAAAGATGCACAATCTTTTATTGAGAGATGTGACAAATGCCAAAGAGCTAGAAACCTATCCAAGAGACATGAGATGCCTCAAAATCCCATCCTAGAAGTTGAACTATTCGATGTGTGGGGCATTGATTTCATGGGACCATTCCCATGATCCTTTGGGAACCTGTACATTCTAGTTGCAGTGGATTATGTATTCAAATGGGTAGAAGCTATCTCATCTCCTACAAATGATTCCAAAGTGGTACAGAGATTTCTAAAAAAGAACATTTTTACCCGCTTTGGAGTACTAAGAATACTAATTAGTGATGGAGGGAAGCACTTCTGCAACAAACACCTCAAAGCTCTCCTTGTCAAATATAGAGTAAGGCACAAAATTGCCACCCCCTATCACCCACAAACCAGTGGGCAAGTGGAGGTATCTAACAGGGAGCTAAAGAGGATATTGGAGAAAACAGTCTACACTAACAGGAAAGATTGGTCTCGCAAGTTAGATTATGCACTCTGGGCATATCGAATAGCATTCAAGACACTCTTAGGCATGTCTCCATACAACATAGTCTTTGGAAAGGAGTGCCACTTACCAGTTGAGTTAGAGCACAAAGCATATTGGGCTGTCAAGCTACTAAATTTTGATCCAAATGCAGCCGGGCAAAACAAAATGCTTCAACTCAATGCATTGGATGAATTCCGAAGAGAAGCCTATGAAAATGCCCGTATTTACAAGGAAAAAGTCAAATTATGGCATGATAGAAAAATAGCAAGAAAATACCTATATCCTGGATAGAAAGTGCTGTTATTCAACTCAAGGTTGAAGCTTCATCTAGGCAAACTAAAATCAAGATGGTATGGTCCATACACAATCACTTCTATAAACCCATATGGAGCCATAACAATAACAAAGGACGGACAAACTTTCAAGGTGAATGGGCACAGATTGAAGCCCTACTTAACAAGTGAAAACATGCCCGTGCATGTTGTCATCCTTCGAGATAGCCCATAGAATCAGAGAAAGTTTGGTTAAGGACTATAAACCAAGCGCTTATGGGAGGCAACCCATTAGTTTTTATTTCTATCCCTTTTTAATTTTTGTGTGTTTTATAGTTAATTCATTCAATTTCTCTACTACTCATGATCTTTCAATCATTTATTTGAAGCCATATAGGTATTGGACACAACTGGGAGCCAGAACAGAGCAATTCGAGCATAAAATGACTCAAAAAGAAGCTTTGGAAGCCGCGGCGCCAACACTGGGCGCCATGGAGCCCACTTCCAAAGAGTACACTGCCTATGGGCGCCACAGCACCAAACACTGTAGCAATTGCCAAAAAAAATTTTTAAAAAAAATAAAATAAAATAAAAATTTACCTCTGTGTCCCGGCGCCGTGGCACCCACTACCAGAACCTTATAAGCCCAACTCGCTACTCTCACACTTTTCATATTTCAAACCTCTCAACTACTCATTCGCCCACCCTTTGCATTCCCTCTGATTTTTGCCGATTAATCACTCCTTAAACACTTCTAAACCCTTTCCCATACACTTAGACTTTAATCCATCCGAACAAATTTTAGATTTGAGGAAGAACTCTTAAAGTTTTGCCACTTTCTCTCACTAGAACGTGGATTTTCTCACTCCTCTGTTCTTGGAATTTTTTGGCTATTTCTGGCAAGGATTGGTTCGAACTCATACCCTTGGACATCATAGAGGTATTTTATCACTTGCCCACTCATTTTAATTGGTGAAAATTTGAGAAATTTCATCCAATTTCTTCATTGGGTATTTTGGCCGAATTGGGGATTTTTCTGAGTGATTGGGCATGAAATTTGGTTACATGTGGATTCTAATTGATGCTATTGATTATTGATTATCTCTAGTTCATATTGGCTACCCTGATTTGTGCATTATCATCTCAAATTTTTGCATAGAAATTTTTTTCGAAAAACAGAGCATTGTGGGAATTCTATTTATTGTGCTTACATTAGTGGAATAGGTGCTCTGTGGGGTATTTTTCGTGTGTTATTGCAGATACAATGCCGCTCAAACGTTTGGCTAAGTGGAAGGCATGTTTATCCTCTCAATTACCAGAATATGAGGCCACACGCTTCATTAGCAAGAAGGCAAAGGATCACATGGATGAACTTGACATCAAGCCCACAATCCTAGAATTTGGCATTGATCTTTCGAAGCCTAGTTTTGCTCTGATTGCCAATCAGATCGCATGGAAAGGGTGGCTCAAATTTGCTCAACAACCGGAGCCGCACCACTCAACATTGTGAAGGAGTTCTATGCAAATCTATTCAAATATCAGACTCCTTATGCAAGCTGGGTACGAGGTCATAAGGTACCATTTGATTGGTACACAATTCATGAGATTTTTGAGATACTAAATCTGCATGCTAAAGAGCTAGGACTGGGTCATTTTGCAGCTAATGAGGATTACAATGATATCACAAGGACACTGTGCATTGAAGGCACACAGTGGGTCACTAGAGATGGTGAATTTTACCACTTCCCCAAGACCGGGCTATATAAGATCAACAAGACGTGGCTACACTTCATTGCAAACCGCTTGTTCCCATCCACGCATACCTCAGAGGTCACCAAGCTGCGAGTAGAGTTCCTCTGGGCAATTCACAACAGGTGGAGGTTCAATGTTGGCCACACCGTTGCAGAGCACTTGGAGACCGTTCGACAAATGGTCAACAAGAAGGTACTCACATTCCCCCATTTGATTGCTGCCCTTTGCCGCAAGGTTGGAGTTGTGTGGGGCAACTCAGAACCTATGCTTGAGCCAGGCCGGATGCTCAACAAAATATTCTTTGCCCGACTGAAGCCACCTTACCTGAGAGGAAGCCCAGCAGCCCCACCACCGCTACCAGCTCCACCTGTTGCACAAGCACCCCCACCACCAAACCAGCAAGGGTTTATGGACCCTACACTTGCCGCCAAGCTGAGTACCTGGATTGATTTCAGCTACCAATACAATAAAGCAAACACCAGATGATATTAGGTAGCTGAAAAATACTTGGAAGCGGGTGTTGTAGGCCATACTGGCTTACCTCCATTCCCACATCTCCCTCGTCCATCACATGCCGCTCCACCACCACCAGCTGAAGAGGAGAGCTCAAAGGAGGACTCTGAAGACACCGACTGGGCTGTCCTTCCAGGTTGGCTCTTTCCTTATTCTGTTCTTACTTGATGCATTGGGGACAATGCAATATTTAAGTGTGGAGGAGAGTCATATTTCATTTTGCCTAGTAGTTAAAAATAAATTTTCTATTTAAGTAGTAGATTAGTTGTGTGTTTAGTTATGTCTTTTTTTAATTAATTGCATGATTGTGTGTTTTTAGTATGTTAGTTTAAAATTTTGTTTCTGAATAAATGCATGATTGTCTGTGTATTTTCTGACTGAAAGCCATAGCTCATGATGAAACTGGTATATCACTGATTTAATGGGATGAGGAATATTCAATTATTGTGGAATTAATGCATGATTGTTCATTTCATATGTCCTATTTTATGATTGAAAAGCTTCTGGGAATTCTGAGCTTACCCTGTAAATGTGTGAACACCCACATTGATTTGCTATTCCCTATATATGCATTACTTTACTGAGATATTGGAGGAAACTAAAGTGTGAGTGGATGAATTATCCCCTGGTGAGCTTTTGAGCCTAAGAGCTACATCATTAGAGCTCAGCAACTGTTTGTGAGTGATCAGGACATCCTTGATTTTTCTAGAACTTGTTCTGTTATATATTTTGAGATCACATTTAAATCACAAACACTAGGATGATTAGGGCGGTTTACACCTTCTACCTTAACCTCACTCTTTAGTGGCCAATCTGTTCAACCTGTTTCTGTGAGTAGTGTAGATGATGGTAGAGCTGATTAGTAATCACTCGATGACCATGAAAAATCACCACATAGCATGCAAAAATAGAACATTCAGTTTATGAATGATCTGTATCCTTAAACCCTACATCAGAACCTTGAAAGCTTGGCTACCCCCTAGTTGAACTTTTGAGCCTTTCCCTTTCCTTCTTTCCACCCCATCACGATCTCCGTCCCATTCCTCAATTCCTTCACCAACTGGACACCAATACTTTGAAAGAATGTGTGAGTTCAGGGAAAGCAAATACTCCGCCCTAGTTGAGAGAAAAAGAGAGAAAAGAATAGCCTCATAATGAGGATAATCTCCCTAGAAAAAAGAGCAGTGAGCAAGAAAAGAAAAAATGCGACAAATGCTCTGAAAAATTAGAATGAAAAGGGCAAGGAAAAGATAGAAAACGAAAGAAAAGAAAAATGTCAAAAGACCAAAAAACCAACGCAAAAGGGGAGACAATTGAAAAGAAAAGAGGGAGTAAAAGATGAAGTATTTGAGCTAGTGGTGGGAGAATATGTGCAATAAAGAAAAACTCTGAATTCACACAATTTCTTCTTAGTAAGTCCTAAGCTTTTGTCACCTTCACCTAGCCCCGTTACAACCCTTTGTAAGACCCTTTGATTAGTGTTGTGATTTATTGAAGTGGTGGAGATTTGATAGATGAACAAGCCTATGGAAATTTCTTAGTTTTGTCCTGAAATGATTGAAAACCTAACCCTCCAAACACTTGTGAGATGAGTGAATATCATTCCCATGAGAGAGAATTCATCCCTCACCACTTACACTCCCTTAAGTTTAAGTGGCTATTATGCATATATTCACTTGATTAGATTATCATTATGACTTTTCATGATTGGACCACCCTATTTTACCCTATTACATGGAAACTTTCCTTTTACACTTTAATGAGTAAAAATTGAGCCTATATCACTTTGCATGGAGAGTTACCTTGGGAAATTTAGGGAATGCTTCATTGCATATTGAATTATTTGCATTATGAAATGATGTTTGAATTCCAGAAATCCCATATGAATTGATTTTGAGACCAAATATGGTTAGTAAGTCAGTTTTGTGTGAACGCTTTGCTATCTTGCATGAATGCTTATGTTGTGATTTTACTCGGGACAAGTAAAAAGATAAGTGTGGGGGAGTTTGATAATTACATTTTATATAGATTATTTAGCTTCAAGTCCCAATTATGGTAAAAACACTTTGCTTTGATTAGATTTCTTTATGTTCCAGGTACACAAGGCAAGAGAAGCAAAAATGGAAGAATTCATCATTCTGCTAGTGGGCGCCGTGTACCAGAGAAGAAAGCAACCCATTTTGCCAATGGGCGCCGTGGTGCCCAGGACCTGTTTTGGAGCTGTTTGATGACTTCTAAGCTTGATGGACTTCTAAGAAGTTGTGCAATGCAAGGATTAGAAGTCCAAACCCTAGAAGACTCTCCGGAATAGAGTTTCAAGAGGAATTAAAGTCTTGAAGTGTGAAGCCCAATTAAAGCCTTAGTTAGGACAGGATTAGGATTCACTTGTAATTAGTATATTATTATTATTTGGAATCCTAATAAGAGTTGAATTAGGATTAGAGGCATTATAAATAGATCAAGAGTGCTGAACACAAGACAAGAAGCAAGAGGAGAAAGAGAGCAATAGTAACCAAGCAAGAGCAAGGCTTCACTCCTTTGACTTCTTCTACCCTTTTAATTTTTTCCTATTTTATCATTATGTGTTTACATATTATTATGAGTAACTAAACTTCTCTCTAAGGCTAAGATGTAGCCCAATCTGATTGTATAGACAACTTGAGAAAGTTATGACAGTTTATGTTTTATTCAATTGAGATTTACTTTTTTGCACTTTACTCTTAATAGATTTGGCCAATTAATTAAGGGAAATAAGTGGGTTAGCTATGATACCAACCAGTACCGAGGACCCTGTGTAGTCACATGGGAATTAGGGCGTTCCCCTAATCTCCCTAAAGGGATGTCCATAGATCTTAATGTAATTATAGTTGCTACAACTCGCATAGACCAATAGCAGGGTTGGTAATTATAATTAGATTTGATCTGACCTAATACCAAGGCTGATTAATTAAATTAGGGAATCCTGGCTAGTAATTGATAATTCTATAACTGCATAACTAAATCAAGGAAGCCTATACATGAAGATTGTGGTGAAATCTGAATCCCTAGATCTCTCATCATAATTCTATTCTGCTATATACTTTTCTGCTATTGTTTACTTATTTTCTGCAATTAATTACTTTGTCTATCTCATCACAATTCGATCGCTTGAACAATACTAGAGTTATATTACTCTGGTAATCAATATCAATCCCTTGGGTACGACAACCCCCGGAATACTTGCTCACTACACTGATAGTGTATACTTGCACTGTGTTCCACACATCACATATTGTTCCATTATATATACATCCATTCACACCCATATCCATATTAAATTCATCCATTCGTGACACTCACTAAGGAGCAATCAAATACATAACATGATATATATATTATATTTAAAACCTCATTATTTTTTACACAATAATGATATTATCTCATTACAATTTGGAATATTGACGCAAATGATCAGGAAAATTTTAAGGATTCCACATGTCCAGGCCATTGCCAAAGAATTCATCACTTAGATTGGAGAAACAAGAGCAACACAAACTCTCTCTCGTGTGTTTACCTGAATCGAACTTGGAGTGCATCCTTGAGCGGCTTTCACTAGTTGATCTATCTAATGTGGCATAAGTGTGCATTAAGGCACAAAAGTAAAAGTGATGCTTTGTGTGAAAAACATACAAAATGGAGAGATGGGAGAATGTGCTTGGGGATGCTACCAATAGAGAGTGGGAATACCATGTAACAAGGATCATGGGGGAAAACCACATGCTACAACAGGAGAATGGACTATTTGGGTCTATTACTGGTGTTTGGCCTTGTTTATACCTTGGTTCTTATTTGGAAATTTCTAAGCAATTGATTAGTTTATTGCAATCAAATTATTCCAAGATGGCTTTGTATGTATCTCTACAACGTGGTCGATTTTGGTTCCCTGCCCAAGTGTACAAGGTAATTACCATTACTTCTAAGTTTGGCTTCAAGTGTTCTCGTAGTTCTGTTCCCTTGCTGAGTTGTGTAACTATAGTTGTAGAGTATAAAACTTTTGTTATGGTTCCGTTATGGTTGAAATGTTATATTTTGTCTCCTTTGATTGGACAAGATTTTCCATTCTATACATATTTTACTAGTCAGATCTTCTCTTGTGCAGAATAAGCTTTTCCTCAAACTCAAAATAGAACACCACACCAATAAAGGCAACAATCCGTGGCAAGTTATGTCATTTTTCCATGGCCAAGGTCATATCATGGATATTATCATGAAAAGTTAGCTGTGGCATTTCCAATCATAGAAATACCATTTTCCAAGAAAAGTCATTATATCGTTAGTAATCAATTCAACCCAATTGCTTAAATTATTATATGAAGGCTCAATAATGGTTTTATGGAATGATTGGATATCCAGAAGCTCTGATATTACAAGGTCACAAATTGATTTAAGTTATTAGGTGAAGGCACATGAATAGGCAAAGGTTCTAGTACTATGTCAATAACTACTTCAATTTAAAAACATTAATAGGTACATGAAAAATTTATGCATCATGACTGTGTGAGAAATTAACCATGATTTTTGGCCCAAACGAACTTCCATAAATTGTTAAAAGATTAACAAATTTTCTACATTATACCAATTTGATAATGATTATCCTTGTAGGTCTCCAACTAGTGGGTCGGAATTGGTTCAGGAAAATATCCAATTGGATATGTTGAGAATATCCCCAATTGACACTTCTCTGCTTGTCTTTGAGTTAAGCAGCCCTGAAGGTTTTAGGTCAGAGAAGCTAAACTGCAAAGGTTTCTTTTAATGACCTCTCCATAGACCTTCATAGCAATTTGAGTGAGGTTAACGAACTCTTGCTCCAGTAGCTGATGTGGCATGTAGGTGATCTTTTTTTCATCCCACCTTAATCATGATTAAACTTCCTTAACCTTGTTTAACTTCCTTGACACATGATTAAGACTTGTTGACCTTGTTGAAGTTCTTTTTTCCATGCTTCCATATCACCTGCTTAGACTATTTGCTAGAGGTTGTTTTAACTCCCACATCTCTTTAAAAATAATATGCTTAAGCTAACCTCTCTTGACCACATCTGTCACCCTTTTACTTATCAGACACACAACCTCCCAGTTGCGCCCTTTGACTTTTGTGCTTTTCTGAACTACACATCGCCTCACTTCTACAACGTGCTCTAACCAATCAGATACACCCTATGATTTCAAACCACTTTTGTATGGCGTGTAGCCTCACTTCTATAATGCACCCTAATTTTTCAGAAAATTCAACCTACATGACCCTCATCTTTCTTCCTATAAATACTCCTCCAAACAACCATTCACAAATCTTGCCATCACTTTACCCGAACACCTCTAGAAACTATCACCATTGGCAGGCATTAAATAACCTTAAGCTACCTTGTTGAAAGACCATCACACTCCATACTCCACCATTTTTTCTTTTGGTCTTCATCACCATTAGAGCTCACACTTGACGCGCGTGCCTATAGCATCACTACTATAAGTGGCGGCCAAATTAAAAATCTAAGTTTGAGTTTGCAACCAAGGGTCGTGTTCTTAAAGAATCACTAGTACAGGTCTCAATCAATTGGGCGAAGGGAATGAGGGTTTTCAGCAGAATCAATAGCACTAACAATAAATAAATGCAATAACAGGTAAAATTGAATCAACAGATGATGTAAATGCAATCAACCTAGGAACTATCAAATGCCCAGTGATTCTATCCTCGACCCAGAGATAAAATTTAATTTCAGTTATGCCAATTAACTAGATTAACCCCGAAATCTCAAGATTAACGTACCTAATTAATTAATCTAGTTGAACCTTAACTAAGCCGGGATCCCTGCACTTAGCTCGGCAATTCCTACTACACAATTGCATAGGCCATGGCTATTGGAGCCAAACCCAACCCTAACCATAATCACAGCACAGGATTAACGCATCCAAGACCTAAAATCCGAATTTTTATCCAACCAAATTGAGTTATACTCCATGGAAATTACTCTTTGGCTGATTAAACCAAATAAATCTACAAACCCATCCAAGAATCATGCATAAAAATCATCATGCACAATCTTAGAGAGAGAAACAAGGAGTAAAGAAGCATAACCTTCATTAAATTCAAAATAAATGCAATAATAGTCTCAAGAATCAAATCGATAGTCTTCAAGTCATCCTAGGCTGATTACAAAAGCTTATAGCCGTCCATTTTCATGGAGGCAGCCATGGGAGAGGAAGAAATAAGCTAAAACCTAGTGAGAGAGTGAAAGAGGCGGCAATTTGTGTGTGTGGAAGGAGATGACTGAATTTCTTAAGTTAAAATGTAGAAAAATTTACAAAAATGCCATTAATGAGGCTCAAATTATAAAAATGCTATTAATAAGACCCAAATGACGACCTTGTCTTTCATTTAAGTTACCAAATGCCTATATTTGCCCTTTTGAGTTGAGAAATTCTCCTTTATGCCCTCACTTTCATGAATTTATGAAGATTTATTACTCCAATCCTAAGCTTGGACATAAATCCCAATGGGGTCTGAGGTCTTCCATGTCCAGTTCTGAAATTAAAAATTCCTAACAAATAAAATTGGACCTTAAAGTGAAAAAATTAATATGAAATACAATAAATTCTAATTAAACATCAACGATAAAAATATATGCTAATTAAACAATTAAATGTAAGTAAACAACCCCAAAACCATCTTCATCAACACATCTCAGATTTCACAAAAAATCTAGAATTCGTCATTTTCTCACCACTTTCTCATCGCTATAGCTACACTTATTTTCTTCTCCCATACCAAACTAAGCTCAACCCTTACTACTACTTTATAGAAGTACTACAAGAACCCTACTTCATCAATTTTTATGAACTCCATCACTTCTGTAACACATCCAAACTTCACTACCATTACTTTGCTTAAACTTCACCAACCATCATATTGCAACATTTCCATCACGTTCATCACTTCTGCATCCTCATCCCGACATTGTTATTGCACAAAGCAAAGCTCCGCACTTCCACACCCTTTTTCTTCTTTGACCTTAGTAGTGCCATGGAAGCTTTGAGTGGAGAGTTGTTAGTGCTGAATCAACTCCCCAAAAGATCATTCACCCCAGCAACACTCTCAACACACCTAGTTGCCCTGCTCAATCGTATGGAGTGCTTGACTCGTTCACCATCCAGCTGCCTAAAGGCCCGTGCCCTTTCGTGACAACAGTTCATCGTTGGTGCTTACGAAATTCAACACAAAACCATTAAAACTTTACCTCTTCCTCAAGGGGCTTCCTCAAGCGCACCCACAGTACATCCTTAAGGTAATTATAATTGATATATGTTTAAATTTGAACTCTACCCAGTATTTCCTTTTCACTTTTGAATTGACTTTCTTGTAAAGGGTCGTTGGGTTTTACATGTTGGCTTGAGCCATGCTCATAATGGGTTGCCAATACTCAGATTTTAGAAAGAGATTGTAAAATGGAAGTGTCACACGTGTATTATGTCCATCGACCTCATACCAAGTAACAAGAAAAAGTTTATCACATAATTCTTAGAGTCAAAATATTTACTTAATTTGTATTATATACATACATATGCCTAGTGTGTCATTACTGTTATTCTTTTTAAAAAATAACCTTTCCATGTTTTGTACTCTTCCGGGTACGAAAACCTATATCCTCGTCACAAGACAAAATCACCTGAACTAGGTTCCGTTTTCATGAATATTTAATTTTAGAGAGTTTTAGTACATTCGTAATAAAGACAATCCTAGCAAGGTTAAAAGTAAGCCGGCATGATGGGAGAAAACAATGTGAAAAAGTTACATAAACGATTTATAGGCAAAAACAAAGTCTAATATTCAATTGTATTCCTTAATTGATTTCTTGTGAACTACTATTGATGTCTTTGTTCATCTTTGCAAAACTACAGTTTGGAAAATTGACACAAAATGTTCAGAAAATTTTAGGGATTCCACATGGCCAGGCCATTGGCAAAGAATTCAGCACTTAGATTGGAGAAACAAGAGCAACACAAACTTTCTCTCTTGGGTTTACCTGAATCGACCTTGGAGTGCATCCTTGAGCGGCTTTCAGCAGTTGACCTATCTAATGTGGCAGAAGTGTGTACTTCATTGAGGCACAGAAGCAGAAGTGATGCTTTGTGGGAAAAACATGTAAAATGGAGATGGAATATTGTGCTTGGTGATGCTGCCTATAGAGAGTGGGAATGCCATGTAACAAGGATCAAGGGGGAAAACCACATGCTACAACAGAAGGAGAATGGACTATTTGGTTCTATTACTGGTGTTTGGCCTTGTTTATACCTTGGTTCTTATTTGGAAATTTCTAAGCAATTGATTAGTTTGGTGCAATCAGATTGTTCTAAGATGGCTTTGTATGTATCTCTTCAACGTGGTCGATTTTGGTTCCCTGCCCAAGTGTACAAGGTAGTTTGTATTGCTTCTAAGTTTCGCTTCAAGTCTTCTAGTAGTTCTATTCCGCTGCTGAGTTGTCTAACTTTATTTGCAGAGAGTACAGCTTTTTTGCTATGATGCCTTACTCAGTTATGATTGCAACAAAAACACCTTTCGCTCAAGGTATTAAAATGTTTAAATTTTGCTCCTTTGGAAATGATTTTCCATTTTATAGGTACATGAAATAATTCAATTAAATAACTTTTATAGGTACATGTAAAATTTTATATGCATCGTAACCACGTGAGAAATTATGCATGATTTTTGCCCCAAACAAACTTTGAAAAATTGTTAATTGACAAGTTTTCCACGTTATGGCAATTCAATGCTTCAGGTCTCCGACAGGTGGGTGGGAATTGATTCAAGAAAATATCCAGTGGGTTATGTTGAGAATATCCCCAGTTGACACTTCTCCGCTTGCCTTTTATATGTCCAACTGTTTGAATGATTTGAAACCCGGTGATCATATTGAGATCCAGAGGAGGAGAGACGCTGAAAAGCCTTATGGTATTATATATTAATTTAAGCAATTTAATTCTCATTTTATTATGTTTATTTACTCATATTTGGGAATATAAAATATCAGAGAATCCACATATTAATCTTAAATAACTTCTTAGAAGATAATTTTTATTGATTCAACCAATATTAAATCAAGACATGTGACATATGTCAATTTTTATATAAATTTAAAATTTCTAAGTGTTTAATACTTATGAAGACTTTTACTTATTATGTAAAATCTTCTTATATGTTATTGTGGTAAGATAGAGTACTAATTAATTCTTAATTTTATAAAAAAAAAATAAATTATGAGTAAGATCTATTATAGGAGTTCTTTTAATTGAATGTTTCTATTTATGACATTTACCTTTGATAAAATGTTTTAGAAAGGAATAAGTTTACCATTGGAATTAACAGATCACTCCCTATAAAAGATCTATAAATTTTTATATCATTTAGCAAAATAATTAGAAAGGTTTAAAAGAACCCTATAGTACTCTAATAATAATAATCCTATAGCATTCCTACATTTTTGGGATAAAATTAGTTGTTCCATATACTTCCCATACTTTGTTTATGTTGATTAGTCAATCATACATATGATGGTAGAGTTCAAATATTCTGTTATAGTTTTAAGAATAAACAAAATCAATAAAATAGAATATGCGATAGCATATGAGACAACTGATTTTGTCCCATTTTTGAGATATATCTAATTTTACTAACATCAGGGGAATGTGTTACAGTATGGCAATATGCTGTCATTGGTCACTTAGGATCATGTGATAAGGATGAACATCATTGTTGCTGTCAACATAGTGGTAAGATTTATAAAATTATATATGAGATTTAATTTTACTCAAATTTCAATTCATTCGAGCTATTATGCTTGTTTGGCAAATAAATTTATTTGTTTTGTAGTATTTATTACTCGGGGTGTCTTACTTAGGCAGTTCTGTAGCTACCCTCATGTTGAATTCACCTAGTAGTTTTGGTGTCATTATGAAAATAATTTTTTTAAAAAAGAAAATAAATATTTAATATGTGATAGCATAGAATAACATGAAATATAAAAGAGTGCCATGAAATTCAACCTTTTTTTCCAAAAAAAATAAAATAAAATAAAATTTGTCATGTTTTCTCATTTATACATGAGATATAAGGACTTGATTATTCATAATGACATCTAAATCAGCAGTTAGGTCCAATCAGAATCCATTCAAATATGTGAGAAGTAGCGCTACTATCTTCCCCAGTCCCCACTTAACACCTAAAATAGTTTAGTGAACTCCTTATATTTCGGATTATAAATTTATAGGGGAAAGCATTTTTCTTTTGTTTGCATAATGCTCATTGGTAATCCTAATTTATTTATGAAAGAAATATATTTCTTTATATGTTTTCATAATTAATTTATAGGTATGTTGATGGTGGAGTTCTCTAAAAACCGACATGCTCGATGGAGAAAAACCATGGTAAATCGAGACTTGTATGAGGAACAATGCCTGAACTTTTTCTTATATGGTGGAATCAGAAAAATTTCTAACGAGGAGATTGAAAGATGGCATAGCCTTTGTACGAATAACCCTCACCGATTACAACTAGGTGCACTGTAATAAGATATTTCTGGTTTAGTGATATATATCTTGACATAATGACTGCTTTTTACTCTCTTAATTTGTCTTCTTTAGCTCGTTCTCAATCTATCATTACCTTCAAATTTAGGTAATTCCAGTAAGCCTTTTATCTCGTGTATATACTATGGTGCATAAATTGTGACTGATTTTTTCTTATGCTTCCGATTAGAAGCATTCTTACATGTTTCTGAAAAAGCAAGAGTCTTTAACTTTTCGAAAGTACTTTTATTTTCTTTTTTAAAATTAATACAAACATTTAAAATTACATAAAAATATCTTTTTGAATAAAAATTTCTAGCATCAAAAGCACTAAGCAATCTCTAAAAGCAAGAGTCAATCAACCTCTAAGTCATCTAACTCACGCATTTCCCCCAATCTCAAGCATCATAAAAAATGTTTATATATACATACTTACATGCCTCGTGTACCATTACTTTTATTCTTTTAAAACAACATTTAAAATGTTGAATTCGCACTATTCTGGATAGAAGAACCCATAATCATATTAGTTATAAAACAGTCTTTTTTCTTTTTCTTTTTCTTTTTTTATAATAATAGGTTGAATGAAAACACGAGCTAGAATAACTTCAGCATTTAAGGAAGAGAGGGCTCAAATCCAGGGTGAGGTAGCCGCAAATTCCTTGTAGGGGAGCTAAACCACCTTTCTGAAGCATTATTTGATTAGAGATGGCTTTCCTATATTCATAATTATAATTGAAAAAGACAAGGCTAGCAACTTTAACAGCCGGCAAGATGGGAGAAAAACAATGAGAAAAAGAAAAAAAAATACATCAAAATCAACGAGTCCTATGCAAATAAAAATTCTAATATCTGATTTTACTCCTTGATTAACTTCATATCAGCAATCATATTAATATCTGTTTCTCTATCGTCGTCCATCTTCGCAGGGTCTATACAGAAATTTGAGGCAAAGGTTCCAGAAAATTTTGAGGATTCCCCATGGCCAGGCCATTGCCAAAGAATTCAGCACTTAAATTGGAGAAACAAGGGCAACGCAAGAGAACTCTTGGATTTACCTGAATCGAGCTTGGAGTGCATTCTTGAGCGGCTTTCACCAGTTGACCTATCTAATGTGGCAGAAGTCTGTACTTCGTTGAGGCATAGATGTAGAAGCGATGCTTTGTGGGAAAAACATAAGAAATGGAGATGGGATATTGTGCTTCGTGATGCTGCTTATTAGAGAGTGGGATTGCCATGTAACAAGCATCACGGACGAAAGCCACATATTACAACAGATCGAGAATGGCTTATTTGGGTCTATCACTGGTGTTTAGCCTTGTATATACCTGGTTTCTTATTTGGAAATTTCTAAGAAATTGATTAGTTTTGTGAAATCAAATTGTTCTAAGATGGCTTTACATGTATCTCTTTAACGTGGTCGGTTTTGGTTCCCTGCCCAAGTCTACAAGGTAATTTCTATTGCTTCTAAGTTTCGCTTCAAGTCTTCTAGTAGTTCTATTCCGTTGCTGAGCTGTCTAACTTTATTTGCAGAGTGTACAGCTATTTTGTTATGATGCCTTACTCAGTTATGATTGCAACAAAAACAGCTTTCGCTCAAGGTATTGAAATGTTTAACTTTTGCTCCTTTAGAAATGATTTTCTATTTTATATCTTACAAGTCAAACTTAAACCTTCTCTTGGGAATTATAAGCTTTTCTTTCTTAAACTTAAAAAGCCCATTTGTAATTTTACATCCAATATTGACTTGTAAAATAATTAGCATGATTTTTGTCCCTAACAAATTTTCAAAAAGAAAAAATTGTTAAAAGATTGACAAGGTTACTCTGTGACCATTCGATGCTTTTACGTCCTTGCAGGTCTCCAACAGGTAGCTGGCAATTGATTCAAGAGAATATCCGGTGGAATAGGTTGAGAATATCCCCAGTTGATACTTCTTCACTTGCCTTTTATACATCTAACTGTTTGAATGATTAGAAGTATGGTGACCATATTGAGATCCAAAAGAGAAGACGCAAAGAAAATCCTTACGGTATTATATTTATATAAGGAAATTTAATTCCCGTTTTATTAGATTGATTAACTCTTATTTTTGAATATAATATATGTTGATTCTGATTAACACTTATAAAAATAAACTATTAAAGTATAATTTTCGATAGGATTACAAAGAAATCTATAGATTTTACTAACATTGGATAAGTTTTACAAGATTTTTTTAATGACACCAAAACCACAATGTTGACGGTAGCACTACCCAAAACTGCAAAGTAGGATAACACATCCCAAAATAATAAATAATACTCAAACAATAATAACACTTTGTTCGCCATCGAGCTTAACAGCTTGAATAGTGATTTGAGTCAGATTACAATAATTTCCATACAAAATTCCATAAATCTTCTTACCACTATGTTGACAACAACAATGATGTTCATCCTCGTCACACGACTCCAAGTGACCGATGACTGCATGATGCCATACTGTAACACTCTCCAACTAAACTTACAAAAATTAGAATGCATTCCAAATGTAGGAGAGCTACAGAATTTTTTGAAGCTTTGTCAAAATCAACATTTTATCAATTATTTTACTAAATGATATCAGAATCAATATTGTGAGTAAATCAATGTAATAAAAGCGGAATTTTCATAAATTAATGGTACTATAAAGTTTTTCTATGAGTAATATTCTCTTCTGAATCTCAATGTGATCACCAAGTTTCAAATCATTCAAACAGTTTGACATATGAAAGGAAAGTGGAAAAGTGTCAACTTGGATATTCTCAACCTATCCCACCGGATATTTTCCTGAATCAATTGCCATTCTCCAACAGGAGACCTACACGGATTGATAATGAGCATTGAATCGTTATAGTATAAAATTTTGTCAAGCTTTTAATAATTCTCTGAATTTGTGTTGGAGCGAAAATAATGGCTAATTTTTTTCTGTAAAAGTACATCAGATATAACACTAATTATGGCTTATAGCTTAAAATTTTGGATTAAATTGGTTGTTAGCATAATATTAGAGCATTTTTTTATAGTTCAATAGCCCATAAACTTCTCAGGTTAAATGAGTTTTTAACAGCTTCTTTAACCAAATGTTCCATAAAAATTATTCTTGCCCCTCACTTTATTTTCTAAGCATTTAAATTGAATGAGCTCTTGAAAACACTATGACTCTAATGGTCTTTTCTATATACATGACGGGGAACACCACAATGGAGTTTTAATTAAAACGGCCATGGGAAATGACCTTACCACAGAAAAGGACCAATTTTGCCACGATTTGCTACCTTTGCAAATAAGTTATGATCTTGTAGAATTTATTCTTTTTGTTTAGAACAATTAGGGTATCTCTTTTCTTTTTAATATAGATAGGAATAACCATTGTTCAAGATGAGGACAGTACCTGTAAATCTTTTTTAATAAGGATGAACTATGTTACAAAAGATTTTTAACAACACATCTTTTACCGTGTTTGGAGAAAACAGGCTGTAATAGTAGGGGTGGGAAGGTGGAGTGCCTTTTTCTAAGCAATAGACAGCAGTTCCTCAAACAACCACTGTCTATATTTGTGTAGAGACACATAGACAGCGATTGTTTGCAGTATGAATGTTGTCGAAGATTTCATCAACATCTCACAAATTTGTCTCTAAGTTTCTTTTCACATACCCATTCCTCTTTGAGTTCACACATCCGAGACACTAGATCCATTCACCGTTCTCATCTCTCATCTCTATATTGTTGATTTCGCCATCAGAGTTATACTCTATTCACCACTACTGTTGTCGTTTTGTCTATTTTGGGTTGTGTCATTTTAGTTTGTCTGTTTTCAGTTGTGTCATCGTGGATCACATGTCTCCTTGAGTGAGTTTTAACTAATAATTTCCTATTTATGATCTTTGATGTATGTTGTGTTTGGGCAAGTATTTCAGTATGGGTACTTTGGGTATGCAATGAAATGGTTAGTTGTAGGTATGTGTTGTTGGGAAATGAACTTGTTTTAGTTTCTTTGGCTGCTATGTTCGTTTTAGGAAAGTTTGCCTTCATTGCATAAATAGTAGATCATATGGAACTGAGTTTTGTGCTTTAGAGCCCAATAGATTGCAAGATATTGATGAGAAGAAGATATGTAGCAAGTAGAAGAGAACATAGTTGGATATGGTAGAATTTTCTAAGGCGAAAAGAAAGTTGTTTTGCATATCTATAGAAGGTAAGAATTCTAGGTCATCTTTATTTCAAATTTTGTTTGTTAATTGATTGCTAATTTGATATTTACTTGAAAGAGGGAAAAGATGCCCAAATAGGTTATCAATCAAAAATGAGTTGAATATTGCAAACACGAAAGGAGAAGCTTCATAAAAAAATGCTTGACGCACAAAAGAAAAATAAAAAATTGATGGCAAAGAAAAATTAAAATTCTAAATTTAGCACGTCAGAAGCGCATTTAAAGTAATGAAACACATGGATGTGGATGAAACAGAAAAGAAGATAGAGTTGATTGAATTAGATTTAAAGGGGAAAAAAAAAAAAGAAGGAAGAATTATGAAACAATGGAAGAACTTAACCGAACTCCTATGATTAAGCTCTTAAAGTGTATGTATCTTTTTATATATAGGCATCGAGATATTGATTAAGGTGATTTGTTGTAATTACATATAGCTATGAGGTTGTTTTAGTGGTGTACCTACAATATTTAACTTGAGTTTTTTTTGTAATTACTAGATAGTTAAATGTGCCTTAAAAGGATATAATTTTCATATGATAACTTTATCGCAAAACTTGACTACTGCAACTTATTATGCTTAATGATGGTTGAAAATTGTGTGTAATGGAATAAAGTGCAAGTGTACATTATCATGTAGCCGGCAAAGTATCCCAGGGTTATTGAACAATAGTATTACCCAAGCGATCGAATTGTGATCGAAGCAATGTAAAATGAAGTAAACCAACAATTAAAATAGAAACGAGAATAAATGGATAGGAACTCAGTGATTAAAAGCCTAGGGGTTAGATTTCACCACAATCTTATGTAATAAACTCTCCTAATTTCATCAATGAACTCTAGTTTTATTAATTGCTAGCCAGGATCTCCCTAATTTATTAAAAAGCCCCTCCCAAGGTCAGATTAAACTAATTACAATTACCAATCTAATCATATATCTGTCTGAATTGTAGTAACTGAAATTGCCTTAAGTTCTGTGGATTCCTTTTAATGGCTACACAAGGTCCTAGGTAAATTCCTGCCCTAAGCTCCATTATGGATACAATTCTCATGATCTAAGTTAACTATTCCCTTTTCAGTTCATAGCAATCCACAATTTCTCTAGCTAATTGGTCAAATCAATCATAGATTTAAGCACAAAGAATCAAAACTCAATTGAATCAAACATAGAATTTCATTAAATCATTATTCAAGCTCATATATAGATTGGGCTACATCTTAGCCCCTAGAAATAAGTTTAGAAACTCATAGTAAAAGTCAAATATATCATATAGGTAGAAGAAGACATGAAGAAAATAAGGAGAAGAAAAACTCTTTGTAGTTCCACATTCTCCTCTTCTTCTTCACGCTTGCCTCTTGCCTCCTTTAATTCCTAGGTTGCCAAAAAGATCCCAATTGCTAGTCCTAGTTACTTATTTATACCTAAAATATAATCTCTCACTCAAACTAGGATTCCTAATAGTTTATTTGGCCCAAAAGCCCATAAAATCTCATGCTGGGACCTCCAAGGCACCACAACGCCAATTGCCTGCTCTCTGGTTGAATCCTCCTCTTCCTAGCACCACCACGGTGCGAAAACTGACCCTTGCTGGATTTTCCTAGAGCCACGGCACCAACTTACACCATGTTGGATTTTGCAGCACCATGGCCCCAGATTGATGAGGCCGCAACGCCAGCTTGTTACCCAAGGCTTCTTGGAACCCATTTTCTCTTGCAACTTGTGTTTCTTGTCATTCCTTGGGCCTCTAAACTCTTCAATTCATATTGGGATTGATTCCTTTGGTTCGAAATCTCCCAAAATCATCATTTCATGCTCACTTTTCTACCTTGCTTCTGTAAGTGCTTGGTTCCTACAAAATTAGCAATTAAAGTCAGAAGCACCCAATTCTTTCTTAATTGAGGACTTAAATATAAAAGATTGAGGTATTAAATTACTATACAAAATGCACTCATCAAACTCCCCAAACTTATCATTTTGCTCGTTCTTGAGTTAAATTAAAGAGAGGAAAATAGGCAAGACAACAATTCAATCACCAAGACTTACTAACCACATTAGCCTCAAAGAACATTCACAAGGGATACATTGGAGACTGAGATGCAATACAAGATTAATTAAACAATCTAAGCAATCCCAAACCCCCCAAGGTAACTCTCAACATAGATGAAAGGTCAAGCTCAAGCTCTCACTCAAATGGACATTATAGGCCACCATGTGGACGGGTTATTAAGCCATGGAAAGCCATTGTCATTGAAGAAGTACAAGGCATAAAATGAAGTACACATACACAACAACTCATCAAGTTTCATCAAATCAAACGCAATGAAGATGAATTCCCTCACACGGATGAAAATAAACTCCAATCTCTCAAGTGTCTAGAGGGTTGAACACACTCCAGTCAATGCAATTCAAGGTTCCTCTATAGGCTTGCTCATATATCAAATCTCCACCACTAAATAATAAACCAAAGGCACTAATCATAGGGACTTTAATGGGTTGTAATGGGGCTATAGGAAGGTAAAGAAATAGGGTCAATGGTGTAGTGTAAAGAATTAAAATAAACACACAATGAAGGGACTATGTGAATCCAAAGCTACCCTTTTAGCTCAATCACTCTCCAATTGCCAAGCCTCATACTTACACATTTTTTTTTTCTCACTTGTTTCTCATTCTTTTGCTTTTCTAGCTACTTTTCTTTTCAATTTTTCCAGATTTCTTCTTTCTTTTTCTTTCACCTTGCCTTTTTCTTGGGAGAATTTTCATCTCTTTTGAGGCTGTTCCTCCCACTTTCCTAACATAGACCAAGCAACAATTCCATGCCTTAAATTCACGCAATCCTTCAAGGTGTTAAGTTCAAAATAGGGGTAAATCAAAGGAATAGTACATGGCTTAAATTGTGGTTAAATGAAGGAAATAAAGGCTAAGGCTCAAAAAGGGTCAACTAATGGTGATCACGCAATGTTAGGTTATGAAAGGCTAAAATGGCTAATCCTAAATGCCCTAATCACCTTAGTGTTCATGATTTAATTGTGGTCTCAACATGTATAACAAAGCAAGTTCTAGAAAACTAAGAATGCATGACGCACTCAAAAATGATTCAAGAGCTTCAAAATACAACTTTGTGGCTTAAAAGCTCACACATGGTTAACATTCATCCTCATGCATTTTTATTCACTTCACTATCAAAGTGTTTGTGCACACAAAGGGAATTAACAATAAATATGGGATCACACAATATAAGGGTTGGCTCAGAATTCCTAGAGGCTTTCCAATAACAATTCAAGAGGTAAAACATGCATTGTAAGGCATCAAATCAATCTATTGGGACATAGTAAGCAATATTGCTACACATCAAATCAAGTCTCCTTAACCCACAATATCATATATCAAGTCCAATTTTATCATCGGCCATGGTTTTCAATGAAAGAATTATTTTTCAATTTTTTTTAAAAAAACTAAAGTGAATCAACTACACACAATCATATAGGAATATAAGAACCAGGCAACATGCAAAAACACTCCAACTAACTACCCTACTCAGACAATAACCATACTATAGGAAAGCAAATAAACATGCACAAGTGTCCCCCAAACTCAAAACTTGCAGTGTCCTCAGTGTAAAAAATAAAAGAGAAAGAAAAGGACACTCCCTGTGTGAGGCTAGCTAATCATCATCAAAGTTCTCATTGGCGGCATTAGTACCGCCCTCCAAACTTGCTTCCAAACCTGCATAAGTCAATTGAATTGTCTGAGACTCTAAAAACCAAAAATAAACAATTAAACTAAGCTAAAAATTGCAAAAAACTTAAAAGAAAGGAAAAAAGAAAAACATTTGGGTTGCCTCCCAACAAGCGCTTGATTTATAGTCCTCAGCCCAACTATCTCAAGTTCATTATAGCACATCTAAAGGGTTGTAGGGAGAAATCATAAACTCTCTAACTCCCTTTTCCTTCCTTGCTTAGGCAGCCAACCATCTTCAGATATTTTTTGTCTTTCCTGTTCTTTACATTTGGGGCTTTATCAGTTGGTTGCACTAGTTCTACAACTTTAACTTCAACCCTCTCTTCTTGGGGTTCTTCATTTATGTTGCATGAGATAAGATCTTCAAAGAGTTTAAAAGCGGCGTGGTCTCCATTAACTCTCAGTCTGAGCTCTCTAGCACCCAAATCTATTATGGCCCTACCAGCTACCAAGAAGGATCTTCGTAGTATCAAGGGGATATCAGCATCCTTCTCCATATCAAGCACCACAAAATCCACTGGGAAGAAGAATTTGCCTACTTTGATGAGTACGTTCTCCACCAACCTATAAGGGTATTTAAGAGACCTGTCTGCAAATTCTAAAATCATCATGGTGGGTTTTACTTCCCCAATGTCCAATTTCTGGAACATAAAGAGGGACATTAAATTCACACTAGCCCCCAGATCACACAGTGCCTTTCCTACATCCATGTTGCCTATACTGCAGGGTGCAATGAATTTTTCCAGATCTTTTATCTTCACTGGTAATTTCCTTTGGAGGATTGCACTACATTCTTCATTCAACATTATCTTCTCATCCCCCTCTAGCTTCCTTTTCTTGCTAAGATGTTCCTTGATGAAAGTAGCATATTTAGGCATCTTGGTGATAGCCTCTAGGAAAGGGATGTTGATATGTAGCTTCTTGAATATCTTTAAGAATTTTAGAAATTTATCTTCTTCTTTGTTCCTCTTCATCATCAGCCTTTGTGGAAAAAGAACTTTAGGCGCATAAGGTGGTGGATTGTCAGGAAATAATTTGAATTGGGGCTTGTCCACCTTCTTGGGTTCTGATGCCTTAGACAATACAATGGTCTCTTCTTCTTCTGAAGACTTAGGCATCTCTTCTCTTTCACCTTCAGCTGTAAGGGTCTCTTTAATGTTTGTCTCCACTACCTTCCTACTTCTCAGAAAAATGGCATAAACATGCTCCCTCAGGTTTGTCTCTATTGTGCCATGCAATGTTCCAGGCGGCCTAGTGGTTAAGAGTTGAGATATCTACCCCACTTGATTCTCTAGCTGTTTGATAGAGACATTGATATTGCTCATGAACTAATTAGTCCTCTCAATAAGATCCGTTTGAGAAGCTACAAGTTTTGCCATTGCTTCTTCTAAGTCCATTTTAGGTGGTTGCTATGGCTGTTGCAAAAATGGAGGATTCCCTTGACCTTGATTCTTCCAGGAAAAGTTGGGGTGATTGCACCACCTCGAATTGTAGGTCTTTGAGTATGGGTTGTTACCCACATAATTCACCTTTTCCATCCCTTCTTCCATGCCTTCCCCAGGATTGCCTTTGAGTATTGCAGTTTGAAAGGAGAGCACTTGGTCAAGTTTAGCTAATAGCTTGCCAATGCATTAACATCATGGATGCCAGCTATCTTCTTCTCATTGTCTCTCCTAGAACTCCAATCAGAGGCATTAATGGTGACCTCTTCCAGCAACTCATAGGCTTCAGTATAGTCTTTGTTTAGAAATGCTCCTCCAGCTGCTGCATCAACCTTTGTCTTGGTGTGGAAGCCCAAACCTCTATAGAATACCCAGATCACCAGCCAGTCTTACATACCGTGGTGTGGGCACTTCCTCAGTAGCTCCTTAAATCTCCCTCGATCATCATAGAGGGACTCCCTCTCAAATTGAGTGAAATTGACTATATCAGTCTGTAATTTGGCTGTCTTGGATGGAGGGAAGTACTTCATCAAAAAAATTTCAACTAATGAGTCCTAGTTCTTAACAGAACTCGGTGGAAGGGAATTGAGCCATCGCCTAGCTCCATCTCTCAGTGAGAAAGAAAACCGCCTAGCCTCATCGGACACCCCATTGTACTTGAAAGTGTCACAGATCTCCAAAAAGGTAGAGAGATGAAGATTGGGCTCTTCATTGGGTCCTCCTACAAACTGATTGTTCTGCACCATCTGAATTACTACAAGCTTAATTTCAAAGTTATTTGCCTCTACAACTAGTCTTCGAATGCTAGACATCGCATTTTGAATTCTTGGTACAGCAAAATTTCTTAGAGCCATGTGCTCTTCATTCTGATGATTGTCAGCTGCCATTTTATCTGAATCTTGTTGTAGATTTTTAGCTACTATTCTCTCTTTTCGATTTTTTCTACAAGTTTTCTCTATTTTTGGATCAAAAGGAAGTAGAATGTGATTTCTAGGACTTCTCGCACACCAAAAAAATCCTCACAGCAGAGGTTAGAGCTAATAGCACCTGAGAGTAGTAATAGTTTAATCACTAACACAAAAAGAAATCAAAAAAAAAATAAAGATAAAAATATTTCTTAAGGTAATACTTAGTTAATTCTTCTAATATCAATTAGCACAATCTTCAATAATGATGCCAAAAACCTAATGGTTGAAAATTGTGTGTAATGGAATACAGTGTAAGTGTACATTATCATGTAGCCGGCAGCATATCCCATGGTTGTCGTACCCAAGGGACTGTGTAATTGATTACTAAAGTACTATAATAATAGTATTACCCAAACGATCGAATTGTGATGAAAGCAATGTAAAATAAAAGTAAACCAACAATTAAAATGGGAACGAGAATAAATGGATAGGAACTCAATGATTAAAAGCCTAGGGGTTAGATTTCACCACAATCTTATGTATAAACTCCCCTAATTTCATCAATGAACTCTAGTTTTATCAATTGCTATCTAAGATCTCCCTAATTTATTAAAAAGCCCCTCCCAAGGTCAAATTAAACTGATTACAATTACCAATCCAATCATATCCCCATGTGAATTGTAGTAACTGAAATTGCCTTTAAGTTCTATGGATTATTTTTAATGGCTGCATAGGGTCCTAGGCACATTCTTGCCCTAAGCTCCACTATGGATTCAATTCTCATGGTCTAAATTAACTATTCCCTTTTCAGTTCATAGCAATCCACAATTTCCTTAACTAATTGGCTAGATCAATCAAAGATTTAAGCACAAAGAATCAAAACTCAATTGAATCAAACATAGAATTTCATTAAATCATTATTCAAGTTCATGCATAGATTGGGATACATCATGGCCCCTAGAAATAAGTTTAGAAACTCATAGTAAAAGTCAAATACATCATATAGGTAGAAGAAGACATGAAGAAAATAAAGAGAAAAAGAAAAACTCTTTGTAGTTTCACGATCTCCTCTTCTTCTTCATGCTTGCCTCTTGCCTCCTTTAATTCCTAGGTTGCCAAAAAGATCCCAATTGCTAGTCCTAGTTACCTATTTATAGCTAAAATATAATCTCTCACTCAAACTAGGATTCCTAATAGTCTATTTGGCCCAAAAGCCTATGAAATCGTGTGTTGGAACCTCCAAGAAGCCATGGCTCAAACCCTCTAGAGCCACAGCGCCAATTGCCTTCTCTCTTGTTGAATTTCTCCTCTTTCTAGCGCCACGGACTTGCTAGATTTTCCTGGTGCCAACTTGCACCTTGCTGGATTTTGCAGCGCCATGGCCCCAAATTGATGTGGCCGTAGCGCCAGCTTGTTACTCGAGGCTTCTTGGACCCATTTTCTCTTGCAACTTGTGTTTCTTGCTTCCTTGGGCCTCTAAACTCTTCAATTCATCATTTCATGCTCACTTTTCTACCTTGCTTCTTTAAGTGCTTGGTTCCTACAAAATTAGCAAGTAAAGTCAGAAGCACCCAATTCTTTCTCAATTGAGGTCTTAAACATAAAAGATTGAGGTATTAAATGGCTATATAAAATGTACTCATCACTTAACTTGTACTCATTTGTTTATTTAGAGTGGGAGGATTGTAAACTACATATGCAGATAATTGTAAAATATATAATACATTACGTATTAAAAATATACAAGCATAGATAGTGGTTAAAAATAAAATCGCTATCTAAAATCAAAATATTATATTTTTATAGCAATTGCAAGTTTAACTATTGTCTTTAGTTTGTTATTCACAACGGTTCATAGATAATTGTCAAAAATTATATGATTTATTATACTGGCTAAATAGACAATGTTTTAAACCGTTATCAAAATTACTTTTGAATGGTTGTAAAAAAAAAATTAGCATAGTGAAGACTGTAAGATTGAAATGAGAAATATTAGCTTCAAATATCTTAAGAATCGTCCTCCTGATATGGAGCTTATAGTTTGATCTCTATTTTGAGTTTAAGAAAAAGCTTATAATGCACAAGAGGAAGTTTAAGTCTGACTTGTAATATACAAAACGGAAAATAATTTCGGAAGGAGCAAAAATAAAGCATTCAATACCTTGCACAAAAGGTGTTTGTGATGCAATCATAGCTGAGTAACAAAATATGTGTCAACTCTGCAGCCAAAGTGACACATTTCAGAGAGGGAATAGAGTACTACTAGAAGTGTTGAAGCCAAAACTAGATGCAATTGTAATTACATTGTACAATTGGACTGGGAACCAAAATCGACCACGTTGGAGAGATACATACAACGCCATTTTGGAAAAATTTGAGTGCACCAAACTAGTCAATTGCTTAGAAATTTCCAAATATGAACCAAGGCATAAAAAAGGCCAAACACCAGTAATATACCCAAATAATCCATTCTTGATCGGTTGTAACTTGTGGCTTTTCCCCATTATCCTCGTTACATGGTAATCTCACTCTCTGTAATCAGCATCACCAAGCAAAATATCCCACAAAGCATCACTTCTACATCTATGCCTCAACGAAGTACACACTGCTGCCACATTAGATAGGTCAGCTGGTGAAAGCTCCTCAAGAATGCATACCAATGTGGATTCAGGTAAACCAAAGAGAAAGCTTGTGTTGCTCTTGTTTCTCCAATTTAAGTGCTGAATTCTTTGGCAATGGCCTGGCCATGTGGAATCCTTAAAAAAAATTTGAACCTTTGCCTCAAATTTCTATATAGACCCTGTGAAGATGGACGACGATAGTGAAGCAGATATTAATGTGATCGCTGATATGAAGTTAATCAAGGAGTACAATCAGATATTAGAATTTGCATTTGGGTAGTACTCGTTTATTTTGATGATTTTTATGCCTTTTTCTCATTGTTCTTCTCCTATCATGCCGGCTGTTAACGTTGCTAGGCTTCCTTTTCAATTATAATTATGAATATATGAAAGCCATCTCTAATCAAATAATGCCAAATAGTGCTTCATAGAGGTGGTTTAGCTCCCCACAAGGAAATTACATCTACCTCACCCTGGGTTTAAGTTCATCCCTTTTTCAAATGCTTGAACTATTTCAGCTTGCATCTCCATTTTATCTATCATTAAAAAAAAAAATTACATTTTTTAACTCGTATAGTCATGAGATTTCGTATCTAGAACGGTAAAAATGTAACATTTCAAATGTCATTTTAAAAGAATAAAAGTGATGGTACACGAGGCATAACATTTTGATGATGATGCTTTAGTTGAGATTGAAGGAATGGGTATGAGTTGGATGACGAGTAGGTAGGTTGACTCTTGCTTAGATTAGATTTTGATGTTAGAAATTTTTGTCAGAAAAAAAAAAATACTAGTTTTTAAAAGTTTGTATTGGTTTAAAAAAGAAAATATAAACACTTTCAAAAAATTAAAACCTCTTGCTTTTTCAAAAACATGTAGAGATGTTTCTAATAGGAAGCATATGAAAAAATTAGTCATAATTTATGCACCATAATATATACACGAGATAAAAGGCTAAGTATACCTAAAATTTGAAGGTAATATTAGATTGAGAACGAGCTAAAGAATACAAATTAATTAAGAGAGTAAAAAGCAGTCATATATGTCAAGATATATATCACAAAGGCTGAAATATCTTATGCACCTAGCTGTACTAGGTGAGGGCTATTCAGCTCCAAACCCATAGACTACGAGGGCCTTGCTTACAGAGGCTATGCCATCTTTCAATCTCCTCGTTAAATTTTTTTCTGATTCCACCATATAAAAAAGAACTAACGCATTGTTCCTCGTACAAGTTTCTATTTAGCACGGCTTTTCTCCATCCAGCATGTCCGTGTTTAGTGAACTCCACCATCAACATACCTATAAATTATGAAAAGAGGGGAAGAAAATGCATATTTCTTTCGTAAATTAGGATAACTAATGAGCATTACCTCCAACAAAAGAAAAATGCTTTTCCCTATAAAATTATAATATTAAACTATTTTAGGTGTTAACTGGGGCTGTTGGAGATGATAGGACTACTTCTCACCCATTTGAATGGACTCTGATTAGACCTAACTGCTGATTTTGATGTCATTTGTGAATAATCAAGAGCTTATATCTCATGTATAAATGAAAAAACATGACAAATTTTTCCCTCTCCTCCATTTTCTCTTATCCCTTTGTTTTCTTCTTCTCTCGCAAACGTAGTTTTTTTATTATTTAATTTTTTAATTAATAGGTTGATAATAAATAAATTTTTAATTGTTTAATTAATTAACTGGTAATAAAATAAATAATAAAAAATCAATTATTTAATAAATAAGTTAAATTAGTTATGTTCAATCTTAATATTATGTTAATATAATATTATATATCCTTTTTAGTCATTTAATACATTTCAACTAGTTATACAATTAATTTTGTCAAACTACTCTAATTCAATCAGTTAATTACACAATTATGAGTATTTAGTTACATCTCACAGCTTTCAGCTAAATTCGTAGCTACACATTACAATTTCGCAGCTTTTAACTAATTTGACCAAATAGACTCTAAAGGTTGAAAGAGCAATTTATGAATTTTTTGTCATTCTTTTTCTATTATATATGTTGGTTAAATAGATTAAATTGATATGCTATAGATAATTTGTTTCCTTTTTTTCTATTATATAAATTAATTTTTAATACCATATCTAATTCAATATATTTTCTAAAACATATTTGGTTTTATAAATTCCAAATTAAGGCTGAACAAAATTCAATTAACTGACCGAATTAAAAATAAATCAGTCGGTTAGTATCAATTTAGTTAGTTAGTTAAGGTTTTGCAATTTGAAAACATCGGTTAATGTCGGTCAGTTTTGGTTTTGCATTTTTCTTAACCGATCGACTAAAATATTATGAACTTTAATGTTTTCATATATCATGTTATTTAGTGATTTAATTATTTTATTGATTGACTAAATTACTTAAATATTGTGTCATTTTAATGTATAAAGACAATCATCATATATTGCTAATTTGATATGTATGAGTATGTTTATTGAAAATAGTAATTTTCTAATAAAGAAATTAAAAAATGTTACTTTTGTTATGTATAACATTTGTTTATATTAATTTTGCCTTCTCCAAGCATTTGTGCATGTTTGAAACCAAAAGAAGATAGCTTCCATAAATATCTTTATACATTTTTAGGTTTATTATTTACGTATTTATGTTTTACTTATATGATTTTTAGTAAGATATCATAGATACTTTAAAAAAATAACTTATTTTAACTTATCTAATTGCCACATTTTTAATTTATAGTAAACCAATTAAATATGTATTCTAGGTAGACACAACATTAAAATAAAAAACAAAAGTTTTTTTTTAAAAAAAAAAATTGTTATTGTCGGTTAATTATTAATCGACCGAAATTGATCGCTTAACCGACTAAAACCGAACCATTGGTTTTAAGGTATAGTATGTCAGTTATTGGTTTAACAAAATTACATAATTGGTTAATGTTAGTCGGTTAAAAATATAGTCAAAGCCGACCGTAACCGACCGATGCTCACCCCTATTCCAAATGAACTAAGCTTTTGAGTTTTGGTTAAACCAGTTTAACTAACTAACTAATTTTTTTTTGAAAATTTATATATCTTTTAATCTCGGCTCCTCTTTTACAAATCATGGTTCCTCCGAACAAGCTTAATAGCTTGAATGAATTGAAATTTGAGCAAAATTAAATCTCATAAATGATTTTATAAATCTTACCATTATGTTGACAGCAACAATGATGTTCATCCTTATCACAAGATTCTAAGTGACCAATGACAGCATATTGCCATACTGTAACACATTCTCCCGATGTTAGTAAAATTAGATACATCCCAAAAATATAGGAGTACTGTAATTTCATAGATAAAATCATTCAATTAAAAGAACTCTAACAATAGATCTTATTCATAAATATTTTTATAAAATTTAGAATTAATTAGTACTCTATCTTATGAAAATATTTTAACATATTCTAAACCCAAACTATCTATCTAATTCATCTTTTAACGAGAAAAAAAAAAAAAAAAGATTTCAAATCATAAATAAAAATCTTTACTTATATTAAATATTTTGAAATTTCAAATTTATGTAAAAATTGACCTATGCTATATAACATGACATGATTCAATATTGGCTGGATCTATAAAAATTGTTTTCTAAAAATTGGAGGGACTAAGTCGATCCATCTCCAATAGTTTATATTCTCAAATATGAGTAAATCAATATATTAAAATGATAATTAAATTGTATAAATTAATATATAATACCATAAGGCTTTTCAGTGCGTCTCCTCATCTGGATCTCAATATCATCACCAGGTTTCAAATCATTCAAACAGTTGGACATATGAAAGGCAAGCGGAGAAGTGTCAACTGGGGATATTCTCAACATAACGCACTGGATATTTTCTTGAATCAATTCCCACCCACCTGTCGGAGACCTGAAGCATTGAATTGCCATAACGTAGAAAACTTGTCAATCTTTTTAACAATTTTTCAAAGTTTGTTTGGGGCAAAAATCATGCTTAATTTCTCACATGGTTACGATGCATATAAAATTTTTCATGCACCTATAAAAGTTTTTTAATTGAATTATTTATTAACGTACTACAAAAACCTATTTGTCTTAAAAATCTATAAAACTATTCTTGTGCCTTCACTTAATATCTTAAATCAATTTGTGACCTGATAATAGAACTTCTTTATAACCAAACATTTCATAAAACTATTTTTGAGCCTTAATATAATAGTTTAAGCAATTGGCTTGAATTCATTCCTAACGAGATTATGACTTTTTATGGAAAACGGTATCTAAATCAATTTGTGACCAGGTATTAGAGCTTCTTTATAACCAAACATTCCATAAAACTATTCTTGAGCTTTCAAATAATAGTTTAAGAGACTGGCTTGAATTGATTCCTTACAAGATTATGACTTTTCATGGAAAATGGTATTTTCTATGACCGGAAACGACACAACTGACTTTTCATGATAATGTCCATGGGAGAGCCCCATAGCCATGGAAAAAGGACATATCATGCCACGGATTGTTGCCTTTGTTGGTGTGGCGTTCTATTTTGAGTTTAAGAAAAAGCTTATAATTCCCAAGAGAAGGTTAAGTTTGACTTGTAAGATATAAAATGGAAAATCATTTGCAAAGGAGCAAAAATTAAACATTTTAATACCTTGATCGAAAGGTGTTTTTCTTGCAATTATAACTGAGTAAGGCATCATAAAAAAATAGCTGTACACTCTGCAAATAAAGTTAGACAACTCAGCAACGGAATAGAACTACTAGAAGACTTGAAGCCAAACTTAGAAGCAATGGAAACTACCTTGTACACTTGGGCAGGGAACCAAAATCGACCACGTTGAAGAGATACATACAAAGCCATCTTAGAACAATTTGATTGCACCAAACTAATCAATTGCTTAGAAATCTCCAAATAAGAACCAAGGTATATACAAGGCCAAACACCAGTAATAGACCCAAATAGTCCATTCTCCTTCTGTTGTAGCATGCGGTTTTCCCCCTTGATCCTTGTTACATGGCATTCCCACTCTCTATAGGCAGCATCACCAAGCACAACATCCCATCTCCATTTTATATGGTTTTCCCACAAAGCATCACTTCTGCTTCTGTGCCTCAACGAAGTACACACTTCTGCCACATTAGATAGGTCAACTGGTGAAAGCCGCTCAAGGATGCACTCCAAGGTGGATTCAGGTAAACCCAAGAGACAAAGTTTGTGTTGCTCATGTTTCTCCAATCTAAGTGATGAATTCTTTGGCAATGGCCTGGCCATGTGGAATCCTTCAAATTTTCTGAACATTTGTGTCAATTTTCCAAACTATAGTTCTGCAAAGATGGACAAAGACATTAATATTAGCTCACAAGAAGTCAATTAAGGAATACAATTAAATATTCGACTTTGTTTTTGCCTATAAATCGCTGATGTAACTTTTTCACATTGTTTTCTCCCATCATGCCGGCTTAATTTTAACCTTGCTAGGATTGTCTTTATTACGAATGTACTAAAACTCTCTAAAATTAAATATTCATGAAAATGGAATGCAGGTGATTTTGTTTTGTAACGAGGATGTGGGTTTTTGTAACCGGAACGGTACGAAACATGGAAAGGTTATTTTTTAAAAAGAATAAGAGCAATGACATATTTATGTAATTAATACAAATTAAATAAATGTTTTGACTCTAAGAACTGTGTAATAAACTTTTTTCTTGTTTTTGGGTATGAGGTCGATGGACATAATACACATGTGACACTTCCATTTTCCAATCTCTTTCCAAAATCTGAATATTAGCAAACCTATTATGAGCATGGCCTAAGCTAATATGTGGGACCCAACAACCCTTTACAAGAAAGTCAACTCAAAAGTGAAAAGGAAATATTGGGTACATTTTAAATTTAGACATATATAAATTAGAATAAATACTTATTTAGTCTCTCACACTTGAAACTCTTATCAATTTAGTTTCTTACACTTTAAATTTATCAATTTGCTCCCTTACATTTGAAACCCAATCAATTTCGTCCCTCACATTTCAAATTTATTAATTTCGTCTCTCACACTGCAAATTTTTTTATCAATTTTGTCTCTTAAATTTGTTAATATTTTTGAAGTGTGGTGAATTAAATTGATAAGTTTTACAAGTTTAAGGGACTAAATTAATTAGGGTTTTAAGTGTGAGGGACCAAATTGATAAACATAAAAGTGTAAAAGACCAAATTAATTAGAGTTTTAAGTGTGAGGGACCAAAATAAGTATTTACTCTATAAATTATAATTACCTTAAGAATGTACTATGGGTGCGCTTGAGAAAGCCCCCTGAGGAAGGTAATGTTTTAACGGTTGTGTTGAAATTTGTAAGCATTGAGGATGAATTGTTATCACAAAAGGGCACGGGCCTTTAGGCAGCTTGATGGTGAACGATTCAGGCACTCTGTACGATTGAGAGGGGCAACTAGGTGTGTTGAGAGCATTGCTGGGTTGAATGGTCTTCTGGGGAGCTGATTCAACACCAACAACTCTCCAGTCAGAACTTTCATGGCACTCGTAAGGTCAAAGAAGAGAAAGGGTGTGCAAGTGCAGAGCTTTGCTTTGTGCAGTAATGGTGTTGGGATGAGGATGCATAAGTGATGAACGTGATGAAAATGGTGAAGTATGATGGCTAGTGAAGTTTAAGCAAAGTAATGGTACTAAAGTCTAGATGTGTTACAAATGTGATGGAGTTGATAAAAATTGATGAAGTATACTTTTTGTAGTACTCTTATAGAGTAGTAGTAAGGGTTGACGTTAGTCTAGTATGAGAGAAAAAAATAAGTGTAGCTATAGAGGTGAGAAAATGGTGAAATCTGAAATGTGTTGATGAAGATGGTTTTGGGGTTGTGTAGTAATGGAGTAAAGTGGAGCAATGAAGATGATAAAAACAATAAAAATGGTGGAGAGTAAGCTCTAGTGATGTTTTTTCTAAAATAGTAGCAATGAGATCTTTAATGGTGATGAAGACCAAGAGAAAAAATGGTGGAGTATGGAGTGTGATTGTGTTTCAGTAAGGTAGCTTAAAGTTCTATATTGGCTGCTAATGGTGCTGGTTTCTAGAGATGTTTCAGTAGAGTAATGGCAAGATGTGTTAATGGTTGTTTGGAGGAGTATTTATAGGGAGAAAGATGAGGGTCATGTGAGTTGAGTGCTCTGAAAAATTAAGGGGCATCACAAAAGTAAGGCTACGCACCGTACAAAAGTGGTTGGAAATCAAAGGATGTATCTGATGGGTTGGAGCGTGTCGCAAAAGTGAGGCCATGCATAGTACAAAAGAGCACAAAAGTCAAAGGGCACAGCTGGGGAGGTTGCATGTCTAACAAGTAAAAGGGTGACAAGCATGCAGATGAGAATGTAAGCTTAAGCATATTGTTTTTGAAGAGGTGCCATGGAAGTTAAGCAACCTCTGTCATATAGTGTGAGTAAGTGGTATGGAAGTGTGGAAAAAATAACTTCAACATGGTTAACAAGTCTTAATCACATGTCAAGGAAGTTAAACAAGGTTAAGGAAGTTTAATCACGATTAATGTGGGATTAAAAAGAGATCATCTACATGCCACTTCAGCTACTGGAGTGAGAGTCCCTCAGCCTCACTCAAATTGCTACGAAAGTCTATGGAAAGGTCATTAGAAGAAACCTCTGTCATTTGGCTTCTCTGACCCAAAGCTTTCTTTCATGCACCACGAATTGGAACTTTTATTTCTGGCCTATATCATCAGCCCCCAATTAGGTCAGGTATCTAATGCTTTAGGTGCCCAAGCTAAGTATCTTGGTCTTTCCCGATGATGGTGGCTATTAACTCATGTCTTAATTGAGAGTAATGATTTTGCTTATCATTTTGTCATTTATGGCACTGTCAAAGATCATTACCCTTTGGCGCTTGGGCATTTGTGTCTCTTTGGTTCCTTGGCTATTTACTCCCTTTAAGACATTACTTCATTTTCCCCGCTACTCTTTACTATGGCTTTTACTGTTATCCCGGCGTGTTGTTTCACTTTTTGAGGCATGTCATTATTACAAGCCGTCAAATTGCGTTTCTAGGATTCCATCTAACACGCAAGTTTACCTCCCTTGATTCTTATAAATAGAGGCCTATTCTTCCCATTGGATTGCCTTTGCTTTCTTGTATGCTTTGTTTCGTTGTCTTCAATTTCTCGATCACACCGTTTTGGTTGCCTTCATCATTGCTTTTGTGCTTCTTTCATTGCATTGCTCCGCCTTTCATTTTAACAAGTTGGTTTCCTTCTTTCTTTTGTTTTTTAGGTTTTTTTCTTTGTTTCGATTAGGTTGGTAGTCTAGGTCGAGTTGCTAGTGTACTTCAATATCTCGTTGTATGGATGCGTGGAAATTGATAGAGTCTCGTGAGAAGGATAGGGCAGCTTTTATGGAGCACCTTCTTAATTAGCCGAATGAGGATGTTATCCAACGCTCAAGCTATGAATAGTCTCGTGTCTCAGTGAATTCTAGCGAGCCATCTTCTAACTTGACTTCTGGGGTTCCCCACTGGGTTTCGATGATAAGGGTGGTTAATTTTGGTGAAGGTTCTCAAAGGTCCAAGGTCGGCATTATGCTTGTCTTCCCTTATATGGCTCATGAAGTTGACAAGGTCAGTGCGACCTATCCACCGAGGTACTCTCGCCACAATGACCTATTAGCAAAAGGCACTCCGTCCGGAGAGTAATTTGAAAGACACTTGGTGGGTTACTAAGTTGTCAAAACTAGTTCCCAACTAGCACACGATGATCTAAATGTTATCAAATATGTTCTACCTTTGGGGTAGCTTTGATAGTTAGCCGTACCCACCCAAGGTTAGAGTTAGTAAAGGTTAGTACAAGGATGGGTTCTTCACCTGGAACCTGTACTACTCCTATCGATGTGAGGTATACCTCCCATTCTCAAACTTTGAGATGGAAGTCCTTGAGACCTTCCAAATTGCCCTGACTCAACTCTATCCGAATGCTTGCATCACCTTTCATGCTTTCCAGAAGATATGTGTTGAGCAAAATAGGTCCCCTACATCTCAATGTATTTTTCCACTTTTACTTCCAAAAGAATCTGAGCTATTGTATTTGTATTTTACTCCTAGGAAAAGCATATCATTGATTGTTCCAACTGAGGAGTCCGCCAAGCATTTCAAGCGATGGTTTTCCAGAGTGGTGGAACCTCGGTCTGGCTATGTAATTTTTTTGAAGGAGGATAGGGAGCCCAGGTTTCCCCTTAGGTGGAGGAGGCATTTTGGGAGGGTGGATGACATCTCCAATGCCGAGCTAGGGCCAACGACAACTTTCTTAATTAAAGAGCTAGAGGATAAAATTAATACTGACCCTAAAAAAGTTATTTTCAAGGCTCTCTACTATATTAGTGTGTGGACTCTCTATTTATATGTACGTTTTTATTTCAAGCTACTTTTGACTGTTTATTATATATTTCTCTTTTTTTTTTTCTTTTTAGATTGGAGAATCATGTCTAATGTCCGCAAATTGCTAGAGCGATTGAACTGAAGGAAAAAGGAAGGTTTGTGACTATTTTGGCTAACTGAAGGTCAACATTTCTTCCCCCTCAAAGAAGCTTGAGGGGTTTCCATCAGGGAGCCCCAATTTTTTCTAGTTGCTAACGAGCCGATTCTTCCTTTTGGTCTTCTGCCTACCACTACTGAGGAGATTATAGGATTGTTTTTGTCCATTGTGGTGATGACTTGGCTTTTATAGTGCTCGATTTGAACTTTACATACTTTCACCAAGCCTGCCAAAGTGTCGAGCTACTTTCCCCTTGTCCTGAGGCATACAAAAATGAAGACTCCTCTGTCAAGTAAGTAGACTCCTCTTCTTTTGACTTCATCTTAAGTATCTGTCTGACTTTGTGCCCTTACTTTACTTAAGTACCCGTGCTAATCCTCCACCAAACATTGAGGTAAGCGACCCTACTAGTGCCAAGCCCACTCCTTCCTCTCCTTCGGTAATGTTTCCCTTTTCTTTCCCTTCCTTAGTGATTTTGTTGCTCCTTTCATCTTTTGCCTTTCGTCTTTTTGTAGGCTAGTGGATATCCTTTCCTAGACCTTGCAGTTCTTGTCGCCAAGTTCTAAGATATTCACTCAGACACTATTTTGAGCCAAATTGTGAAGGGGTCTAGTCGTCACATCAGCATGATCAACCGCCATCTTGACATGATCCAGGTCATTCATGACTACATTCAGTCTGACCAAGATATCGTCATAGAGATGGATGGGCTTTGTATTATGAAAGAAACTGCTAAAAAGAAAGCATCGATGGTGGGAGAAAAAGTAGCAGTGGTTGAGGAGAAAACATCGGTTGCTATCTCAAAGTAGGCGGAAGCCAAAAATAAGCTCTCCTTGTGCAAGCAAAAGCTAGAAGGTGTCGGGTGAACCTTGTCGAGATTCAGGAGAAAGAAGCCGCAAGTCCAAGGAAAAGCTTCAAAGGATCTCCTCCCAACCTACTAAATTGAAAGAAAAACTAGAATCCTTTGAGCTAGTTCTAAGGAGAAATCTGATTAGATTGCTGACTTGGAGAGAAGACTGGCAGTGATCGAGGGTTTAGCGCTTCGTCGAAAAGGTCAAAGAGAAAGGGCTCTAGCATCTAACTCGAGATTGATTGAGAGGGTCCATGGGAAATTGGCCAACACTTTTCTAAATGCATTTCAAGATGGCTTCGAAAATTGCTACGAGGGCATCTCCTATTCTGACTTGGCGACATCAAGTGATTTCCTAAAGGTAGTTCGGGATGGGAAGCTTATTGACCCTAATGAAGATGATGATCCTGAACTTTCTATAGAAGTGTCCAATATAGACCTACGCTCGAGTGATGAGGGGAATCCTTCTACTCCTTAATTTATGTAACTTTACTCTTTTTTTTTGTAAATGACATTTGTTTTCAATGAAATATTCAGTATTTTGTCTCTCTTCTCCTTCCCTATGTCCTTGTTTTTTTAATCTTGGATCTTATCCTTAGTTATTTTGAATGACGTTCTTAGATGCTTTAGAGAAGTGTTAGGAGGTCATATTACTTGGTTTGTAGATGTTTGAATTTTACACAAAAAGGAAATTGTGCTAGTGAACATTGGAGTTGAGAATAGGTCGGGGTAATATTTTTTTTAGCTTAGATACACGCCACATGTTGGGCAATTCCTAACCTTGGACCATTGTAATTTAATAAGCCCCCTTGCCTAATTCCCTGGTAATTACAAAAGGTCTTTCCCATGTTAGGGCTAGTTTGCCCTCATTGGTAGACTTTCTTGCCAGCGAGACAAACCTTAGAACTAGGTTGTTCAGCTGAAATTCTCTAGGTCATATCCCTTTATTATGGTTTCATGCTAAAGCTTTCTTTATCGATAGATTCTCTCATTAGCTCTCAATCTTTCTTCTTCCAAAAGGTTTAGGATTTTTGCTAGGTTTATGTTGTCTTCCTTGTACAATTCTCTTCTTAAGGTCAGCTATCCCACCTCCACTAGTATCATTGCTTCCACTCTATAAGTAAGGCTAAAAGGGTTTTGCCTAGTCGTCATGCATGAGGCAGTTTGATACAACCAAAGCACCCACGATAGTTATTTTGCCCACATGCCCTTCTTGTCCTCGAAATTCTTCTTGGGCCCTTTCTAGATTTTTTTATTAGCAACTTCTACTTATCTAATATCCTGTGGGTGCTCGACTGATGAAAAAATTAATTTGATGATAAGGTTGGCACAGAATTCTTAGAAGGCTGGTTTGTGAATTGCTTTTTGTTGTCTGTCACAATTGCGTGTGAGATGCCGAACCAATTTGATTGATCAAGAACTTTTGCATGTGATTAGAAGTGATGGCAAATAACATTTGAGCTTCGATCCATTTGGAGAAATAATCTATTGTGACAACTAAGAATCGTCTTTGTTTGTAGAAATAATCGATGACATTATGTAGTTTGGTTGTTGAGGCAAGTATGTTTGCCATGAATATTTTGCATTTGTCACATGCCTTTACCATATTTTTGGCATCTTTTATCATAAGCCAAAAATATCCCAACCTTATCACCTTGGATGCCAAGCTTCTCGCGCCAATGTGGTGACCACATATTCCCTCATGTACTTCTCTTAGTATGTATCGTGCTTGGTCGGTGTTAGTGCATCTTAACAATGGTTGCAAGTATCCTCTCCTACAAAGTTTTTTTGTGTAGATGTAGTAGAACGGGGATGTCCAAGCTATCATTTTTGCCTCGGCGCAGTCTTGGGATAGTTTCCTTTCCTTTAAATACCTTATGATCGGAGGCATCCAGCTCTGGCCCTCTTGTGCCACCACTCATTTCTCCTTTAGCTAACATGCTTGGCATTTCCAGGGTTTCTTGTATTAAGGACTGGTGGCTTTAAATAGATCTCGTGCCAACTAATTTTGACAATAGATCAGCTCGTATACTCTGCTCTCTTGGAATATAGCTAATTTCCTTCTCTTTGAATCCCTTCATTAACCTTTTAACCAAGTCTAGGTACTTCTGCATGCTTTCTTCTCTTATTTGAAATTGCTCGTTGACTTAGTTGGTGACCAATTGGGAATCTGAGTGTATTCTTATCCTTCAAGCTCCTACCTCCTTGGCTACCTTCAACCCTGTGATTAACGCCTCTGGCTATTCGAAGTGGGAAATGTGAACTTGAGAGCACATTCTATAGTTACTTCATCCAGCCCCTCTATGATAATGCCCGCACCCAAGCCCTTGCTACTTAAGGAACTATCTATATATAAATTCAACATGGCTCGATTAACTGTCCTTGTTTCCCCTCATTCTGGCCACTTGAATAAATTCTACTAAGAAGTCAGCTAGTGTTTGGGCTCTTACAGCACCCTTGGTTCAAATATTATTCCATGCTCTAATAATTCTACCAACCATGCCAACATCCATCCTAAGAGGTTAGGTTATTGCAGTATTTGTTTCAGTGGTTGGTTTGTGTGTACAATTATCTAGTGGCTCTAAAAGTATGGGCACAAGTGTCTGACTGCATGTATCAACGTATAGACTATTTTCTTGATATGTTAGTACCTCAATTCCAAGTTGCTGAGCGTTTTGCTTGTGAAATACATCAAAGTCTACAAGCCTGATTGCTCCCTTACGAGGGCAGAGTTGATGGCTTGGTCAAAGGTTGATAAATCAATGTAAAGCATGTTCTCAAGCCGAAGTGTCGATAGAATTGGCGATATTGCCAGATATCTCTTTAATTCTTCGAAAGCCTTGTGACATTCCTTTGTCTACCAAAAATCCTTGACTTTCTTTAACACTGCGAAGAACAGTAAGGATTTTTATGCCGTCTATGACATAAACCAAGCTAAAGTTGCTATTTTGCCTATCAATCTTTGTACTTTGTTAGCTATTCTTGGTTGGCTCATTTTGCATATATCTTGACACTTTTCTAAATTTGCCTCAATTACCTTTGCGTTAACATAAACCTAAGAAATTCTCCTGCTGGAGCTCTGAAAGTGCATTTGTCAGGGTTAATCTTTATCTCGAAATTCTTTAAAGTAGAAAAAGTTTCCTCTAAGTCTTTTATATGCTGCTCGAAGTTTATCGATTTGGCTAGGATATCATCCACATAAACTACCAGATTTCTTCCCAACTGGTCTCTGAGCATTCTATCCACACAAAAACCTCTACATTGTTTTTCAGCAACAATTGTAGCTGCTCCTACTGCTCTAGGGGAAAGTGTGCAGAGATCTGCACTATCTGGCCGGGTCCTCCTACCTACACGTATTTGAATTCCCTAGTCGACTCTGGTCTTTGCTCCCCTATATCCATCCTAGCATCAAGCTTTATTGCCTCCACCTATTTTCCCTGCCTTGCGATACTGCCAAGCTCTACTGATATAGCTCCCTCGCCATCATCTAGTCTCCCTTAATCGTTCTTACTCTTCCATCCTAGATAGGGTATTTGATTGCCAGATGTTGGGTGGATACCACAACTTTGAGTTGATTAAGGGTCGGCCTTCCTAGTATCACGTATGCGGGAATAGGCAATCAACCACTAAGAATTCCACTGCTTTAGTTACTTAATGTTACCTGCAAAGACATCACCTCCACCACTAGGGCCTCTGCTCTAGAAAATCCTATCAATGAGCCCTTGTAACACTTTAGCTCCATGCGCGGGATCACCATTTGCTCAAACGCCTTTAGAAAAAGGATATTAGTTGAACTCCTCGAGTCTATCAAAATCTTCATCACTTGGAAGTTAGCGATCATTGCATCTATTACCACCAAGTCATCGTGTTCCCGTTGGATTTCTCTATAGTCCTCCTCGTTGAAGGTGATTAGGGGATCATGCTTTTCCCGTCTGAAATTTTGACTTTCGCTGACCCCATTAACCTCATGGTAGTGCCTCTTAATTGCTCTCATGTGTCTCCTTTACTCCCCTGCCATCGACCCTCCCGATGCAAAGCCCCCTAAGATAGTGTTAATTATCTCAAACACCCCTCTCTCCTAGTTGTTCAGCTCACACTCTCATTTTCAGTCAACCGACCTGTCCCACTGCCTCGCTAGAGGATGCTCCCTTACCCTCTACTTGAATCCTCCTGTTTTCTTGCTTGGTTCGCCTTCTAACTTGAATTACTTAAGGTATCCTTTCTTCAAGAGATTTTAGGTCCTTTAGCACCTAGCACTCTTTGGTGTTGTGCCCAGCTCCCCAGTGATACTCATAGTATATTTTGACATTTGACCCTGTCCTTACTTTGATGGGTAGTAACTAGGCTAATCCCATCTGGTAGATCACGTGGAGTGTATGCACCTATGGCTTATTAAGGGTAGTGTAACTAGAGCGATGGAGTTTGGGCCTTCCTTCTTTTTCCCTCGTCAACTCTTTTCCTATTGGCTATCTCGGCACCACTTTTTCTACCTTTTCCAAGTTGAACTTACTAGCCAATTAGAGTAACGCTTCCAAAGACTCCAGTGGGTTCAAGGTAACACTTTCCTTGAATCTTCCTCGTCGTAATCTTGCTATCAGTGTGTGCATCATTACTTCTCTTTGAGGTCTTTGATTTGCAACGATAGGGCAGTGAACCTCTGTATATACTCCCTTAAGGACTCACCTTTCTCATGTCTAAGGGTTGCCAGCACAACTAAGGTCTTTTGTGGAGCTATGCTGGTTGAGAATCATGCCATGAATTGCTCTGCCAACTGATCAAAGTTCAAGATAGATCGGGGGGGAAGGTTGTTGAACCACTGCAAGGCGGCCTTTTTAAATGAGGTTGAGAAGGTTCAACATTTAATCTCGTTGTCCACTCCTGAGATTAGCATAACATTCTCAAAACTGCATATGTGTTTCATCGGATCCTTGGATCCATCGTATGGGTCTAAGGTTGGCTGTTTGAAATAGGTCAGCAAGGGGTGGGACATTATTTTAGTGGTAAATAGGTGTTTAGGCTGTCTGGGTGATGTGTGATGTGTTACGTGGTGAGTGTTGCTAGTAGACAAAGGTTCTACAGATCGAGCGCTTCCTGCTATGTTGGGAAATGCAACGTAGGGGATTGTGTTGTGTACTCTTGCTCAGTCGGGACATAAGTCTCATCCCTTTCAGCTCAAAGCCTTTGGATCTCTTGTCTATATTGAGTCCTCTACTCTCTTAGCTCTTGTATTTCCTTCCACATAGCTTCCAAGTGGGTTAGTAGGGTAGTTAGGATAGCGGGGTTTTAGTCAGCTAGGGTTGCATGGGTTTATGTGTCGAAAGGTTAAACATGTGTTTTAGGAGTAAAGGGGACATTACTTGGTCCCCCCTTTTGAGGGTTTCTAAATTCTTGGTCAGCCATCAAGACAATCTGGAAGTCGCGTGTTTAATCCACACTCACTGCACCAGTTGTTGATAGGTCAACAAAAGGAATGGACTAGGCTTCAAGGGGGTTGGCTAGGTCTTGGGCTTCATGGTAGGTCATGAGCTTCCTGCAAGAAGGAGAAAGGATGGTCGGGTGCTAAGACTTTGACACTCAAGTCAGTGTGTGAGGGTTTCAAGGGAAACAACGATAAAATAACGTGAACTTTTTGGGCATTTCAAATTCTTACCTCATTAATGGCGCTGCCCATTTAAAACATTCTAGTGAAATGGGCATTGTCATAATTTCATCATAACCTTGTGGGCATTGGGTTAGACCTTGGCTTCCTCTCATACACTACAAATTGGGCCTTTTACTTCTGGCCCATATTATATAATTAGTATTATCAAATATAATATACACATATATAATATCAAAATGTTGTGTGGGCAACTACCCCTATATCCATATACATAAATATGTCCCTCCTAACTTCCTAAAATTTCTAGACACAGCCTTAACTTTTAAGATTATAGACATTGGAATCAAAGGGTTTCTACTTGTATAGAGGAAAGACATAGTATATATGCATTGCAAGTTTAGCAATAGGAAAGATAGAAATGATTTAGATATCAAAATTGAAAAACATGTCATACCACAAAGTACGTCAAAGTTTAAGTATTTAGGATCAATATTACAAAGCAACGTATAAATTGATGAAGATGTTACAAGCAAGATATAAGCTAGATAGTTAACTTGGAGAAAGACATTAAGAATTATTTATGAGCACAAAGTAGCTACTAAGCTTAAAGATACACTTTATTGAATTGCTATACGACGAGCTATGTGCTATGATAGTTAATGATGAGCTTTGACGGAACAACAAAAATAAAAATATTAAGATGAATTGTTGTATTATTTAGTAAAATAAGACTTATTGTTATTGTATGTATTTTTTTAAATTAAAAATAAAATTTAATTAATGCACTAAGTTAAAATGAAAATAAATATAAAAATCTGAATAAACTTATAAGCCAATTTGATAAATTTTTTAGAGTTGCATGATTGATGAAATGTAGAGTCACTTAAATTGCATAAAATATAGAAGTATATTCTCAGAATAATAACACAACAAACTAAGAGTGCATCTACAAACTATAGGAAAAGAAAATAGTGCAACTTCAAACAGAAAAATAGATGAATCACAATCCAATTTTTGCTCCAACTTAGTTCCCATTTTATGAAAAAAAAAAAAAAAATTAATAAATATTAGTACAATATTCACCTCAGTCTTCTTGTATACGAACGCTGGTCCATCTTTCAATTTCCTAGTTAGAAATTTTTCTGATCCCACTGTATAAGAAATGACTAACGCATTGTTCCTGATTTAGGTTTCTGTTTAACATTATTTTTCTCCATGAAGATTGTGGCTGGTATTGAGTGAACTCAACCATCAACGTACCTATCAATTAATCATAAAATGAAAAAAGAAAAGCACATTTTTATCATAAATTAGGATAATTTAGGTGCATTACCCAACAGAAGGAAAATGTTTCAACCTCCAGAATTACAATCTTAAATATAAGGGTTAGCTATGCTATGTTGAAGTACACGTCGGTGAAATCTAAAGATTGTAGAGGATATATAAGTGGCAAAGGACCAAGCTCCTAACAAGCTTATGTTTATAGGTTAATTGGGTGCAGAGTTTGCTTGACCTAACACCCGTTCATAATTTTGGTGTCATTGCAAATAGGCAATTCCTCATAGAATGTATAAGCAACACAACACAAGAAAACTTGCTAAATTTTATTTTTATTTTTTGAAGGAAGTTGAATTTTTGGCACATTTTTGTGTCATCCCATGCTATCACATATTGGATATGTTTTACAAGATTTTTTCAATGACACTAACACCACTAGGTTGGTTCAAGGTGAGGGTAGCACTACCCAAAACTGGCAAAGGATTAGACGCCCCAAAATAATAAATAATACTCGAACAACAGATTGATTGATTAAAATTTGAGTTAAAGTGAAGTCTATACTCATGATACTTAATTCAATAAATTTTCTTACCACTATGTTGACAACAATGATGCTTGTCTTCGTGGCATGATTCCAAGTGACTGATAACTGCATGATGCCATACTGTAATACAGTCTCCAATTACAGTTACAAAAATTAGAATTGCATTCCAATTGTAGGAGTACTATAAAAAAAATTTAAAACCTTTGTCAAAATAAATATTTTATTAATTGTTTTACTGAATGATATGAGTAAATCAATGTAATAAAATGGGAATTTGCATAAATCAATAATGGTACCATAAAGTTTTTCTCTGAGTAATCACTTATGAATCTCAATGTGATCACCAGGTTTCAAATCATTCAAAAAATTGGACATACGAAAGGACAGTGGAGAGTGTCAACTGGGGATATTTTCAACCTATCCCACCGGATATTTTCCTGAATCAATTGCCAACCTTCAACTGGAGACCTACAAGGATTGACAATGAGCATTGAATCGCCATAGTATATAAAGCGCGTCAAGCTGTTAACAATTCTCGGAATTTGTTTTGGGGCCAAAAATAATGGCTTTTTGTTTAATATAAGACTGCATTACTTATAAAATTATTTGAGTCCTTTCTAATAACTTCAGATTTTGGATTGCATTAGTTCGTAATATAATACTAAAGCAATTTGCAATTTTATGATTAAATAGTCTACAACGCACCATTCTTAAATCTTTAACTAATAATTTATAAGTTTTTTAATTAAATTAGTTCTTAACATAATATTAAACTAAACTTTTATAATCAAACGATTCACAAAATTATTTTGGTCCTCTTTTTATTGTTCAACCTTTCAAATTGAATCAATTCTTAAAAAGATTAAGACATTTTGTGGCAGATAGGCTTCTCCATACATGACAAAAAGCACCACAATTAAGTTTTCATTATAACTGGCCATGGGAAATGACCTTACCACGGAAAAGGACCAATTTTGCCACGATTTGCTAGCTTTAAAAATAAGTTATGATCTTGTGGTCATGGACGAAAATAGTAATAGTAAATCTTTTTTAACAAGGATGACTACAAGTTTGAAATCAAGAACATTAGCTTTGAATGACTTAAGACTTATCATATTAACATTAAGCTAATAGTGTGACCTCTATTTTCAGTTTAAGAAAATTTTATGTGACTGTTATCTTGACTCAATCACTTATATTTTGTTAAGTCATTTTTAAAAATATATATATAAAAATAGTGATTTTTTTTTTTTTTAAATGCATTGATAAGATAAAATAAAGTAAAATAATTATTTTTTTATATATTTTTAAGTGACACATCAAGATATAAGTTGTCAAATTAACAAATAATAACCACATAAGTAATAAAAAGGACAAATCATCAATTTTTGTTAATGGTTGGTGATTGAGAGATGTATTTATGGTAATGATTTTTAATGTTAAGGATTATTTTGATAAATTTGAAGTATTAAGGGTATATTTGTTAATGGTCATAAGTGTAAGACTATTTTGATAAGTTTAAATTATCAAGGGTGTATTTGATAACGGTCATAAATATCAACCAAAATGAAATTTTTCTCAAAAGCTTATAATTAATGCCCAAAAGAAGGATTAAGTCTAACTAGTAATATACAAGTTGGAAAATCTCTTGTGAAAGAGGCAAAATTGAACATTTTAATACCTTGCGCGGAAGGTGTTTGTGATGCAGTCATAGCTGAGTAAGACATCATAACAAAAATGCTATACACTCTACAACTAAAGTAACAACTCAGAGAAGGAATAGAGCACCAATGGATCCAATTTCTTTGCTAGGTTGCTTTTGCTGTCTTTGTCTAAGGCAATAAATGAGTAGTTACAATTTACTTGGGATGTGTGCTGTGTGATGGTGTTTTATGAAAGTGAATTATGGTCATTCATCAATTATCCAACACATGGTAACTCAGCAGAGAGCCAAATCCAGCACTAATAGATGCGTTGAAGCCAAAATTAGATTCGATGGTAATTAATTACGTTGTACAATTGGGCAGGGAACCAAAATCGACCCCGTTGGACAGGAACATACAAAGCCATCTTGGAACAGTTTGAGTGTACCAAACTGGTCAATTGCTTAGAATTTTCCAAATATGAACCAAAGTGTAAAAGAGGCCAAACACCAGTAATAGACCCAAAAAACCCATTCTCGATTTATTGTAACATGTGGCTGTCCCCCATGATCCTTGTTGCATGGTAATCCCACTCTCAATAAGCAACATCACCAAGCACAATATCCCATCTCCATTTTATATGTTTTTCCCACAAAGCATCGCTTCTACATCTATGCCTCAAAGAAGTACACACTTCTACCACTTTACATATGTCAACTGGTGAAAGCTGCTCAAGAATGCATTCCAAGGTGGATTCAGGTAAATCCACCAGTGCAGGTGATTGTATTATTTAACTAGTATGGTTATGGGTTTTCGTATCCAGAATACTAGAATTTAATGGGGAAAAGGTCATTTTCAAAGAATAAAAGTAATGATACACGACGGATACAAGTATATATAAACATTTTGATGATGCTTTCACTGCGAGGGGAAATGGGTACGAGTTGGATGACGAAGAAATGGCTGGTCAAAGTGTCATTTCAGATTGACTTTTTTTTGTCCAAAAAAAAAAAAGCCTTTTTATTTTTAAATATTTATATTGGTTTGGTTAAAAAGAATAGAGGCACTTCCAAAAAACCCAAGTACTTACCTTTTCAAAAACACATAGAGGATGCTTCTAACATAAAGCATAAGCAAAAATTGAGACGTATGTTGGGAATACCAAAATTTTGAAGTAATTTTAGATTGATAACGAGCTAAAAGAATACAAATTAAGAGACTATAACTGTCATATCTGGCAAGGTATATATTACTAAGCCAGAAATATCAAATTATTCAGCACACTTATGATATAAGCTGTAATAGGTGAGGCGTAGAAGCTGTACAGCACTTGTTTTAGAAAGGCTGAAAATAAACTACCTATTACAGTGCCATTTTACCTAAGAGCTGTAATAGGTACCTATTAAAACTTGTGGGAACCTATTACGCCACTTAAATAAAAGAAAAAAAAAACTCTATTTTATTCTCTTATACTATTATAAAAAAAAATTATAATGTTAAAAATTAAAAAAATTAAATCTTATCAAAATATTTTTTATTTATATAAAATATTTTGATTTGAAATATGAGAATTTAGTTTTTTTAATTTGAAACGTAAATTTTTTTTTTAAAATTAACAATAGAGTAAAATGATAAAAATTTCTCCAAATAAAAAAATTACCGTCAAAGGAAGACCTTTGTGAGTGCATACTATGAGAAGTGTTGTAATAAGTTAAGGGAAAAGCTGTGTACACATCTAATTTTACACACCCTATTATATACCTTTTAATTTTAGTTTATTTTTATGAATAAAACTATAAAAAAAATAGATTAAAAAAAAAAGAAATACATAAAGAAAAAAAGAGATGAAGAAGAGTATGTGAAAATATATATGTGCTTGTAGCACATCTCATTAAGTTAATTCTTGAAAATTTTAAACACTGAACGCGTCTCTTTTCTCCCTCTTCCACTCTTTCTCATATTTAGTAGTAATAGTTTTTCAACTGTTGAATAAAATTATTATTGTTAGGCAATAACTATAAGAGATCCAAGTCTCTCTTCGTCCCGCTCATTAACTGAAAACCATGGATCCTTACAAGCTTGAATATAGAACTAGGGACACGTGTTTTTGTTTTCTGTTTCAAAGTTCATTAATGTGGTATTGAAATCATTTTTTTTTTTTTTTTAATTTTTGGGTGATGGCTTTTTTTATGGAAAAAGACTCGATTTAATAAAATAGTCTTCTGGTAAAGCTTATTAATAATTTCACCCAAACACAAAAAAAAAAAAAAAAAAAATCTAATAAAAGAACAAGAGAAATACATGGACTTGACATGGGTCTGACATTGTTTGTTTCTATGGAAAACTGGGAACGAAAAAGGAAGAAGAATACAAATTAAAAAAAGAAATGCGGTGAGTGTGGATCGAACACGTAACCTCCAGATCTTCAGTCTGGCGCTCTCCCAACTGAGCTATCCTGGTGCCTTATGCTGATTGCTTTTAAAGTAATACTTGACCCTGTATGTAACTTTTAACTCATTAGCTCTCCACTCCAAGTTATGCCAACCCATCTGTTTTCGTTCTTTTTTTGAATATTCTTAAACATTAAAAATTCAACTTGGGACTTCATCAGTAAGACATGAGATTAAATTTTAATGTATTTGCTTTTAGTTATGATATTTTGTAGGCTTCTTTTTGGTTCAAAAAGCTAAGGGTGACGAAAAAATAAACAAAAGATAAATTACATTCTCAAAAACTAGGTCCCAGCAACATCAGCACTGATTTAGAAGGTGGTTTTTATTGGTGATGTGAGCTACTCTACTCGCCTAGAAGTTGAAATATCTCCCTTCTTGACAAGAATATCTATACAAGCATTATTTTCTAAGGGTATGAATAATAAAGATATTTCATTCTCGTTTCAAAAGATCTTTGATCTCCCATCAAACACAAACATAAACATCGAAAGGAGGTGGGGGTTGTTGAACTAAGTTCACAGCCTCCGAAGAGTCACTGTAACATTAAAGCAAAAAAGGAGAGGTAATTTGTTTAGATAATGAACATAAAATACTTTTTTATTGATACTTATATGTAAATACTCTAAAATAATACTTTTAGGCTTATTTGTTTAGATAAGCCATCACCCATTGCCTTGGTTACTCAGTTACATATGTCTTGCTTATTTATTTGTTGCTTTAGATTGGGTTTTGAAGGTGAATGCTTGCTTGTCAAACTGAGACTTCCCATGCCTCAAATTGTTGTGGTTTGATTTTGCTATGAGGGTGGTTTTGAGAGTTATTGTAAGTGTCAGAACGAGAGAGATCCCCCTTTCGTAACCCTCCTATTTATATAGAGAGGATAAGATGAAGGCCTTTGGGTTGCTTGGGCACTATTAGTTTGGTCCATAACAAATTTTAATGGTTTGTTGAACGGGAATGCTATGGATGCGTCTTAATCACTTTCCCATTCCTTAAGGATATTACATTGATATGCTCCCTCGGATTGAGTTTTGGGTTGCTAGGTAGACTTCCTTGAGGCATAGAAGAGAGTTGCTTGGAATTAGCTCACTTGTATCTCAAGATTCTTGATGGCAGTTGTTTTTGCTTGTTGGAACTGTTAAAAGAGCATCCTCCAAGTTAACTTCAAATGAACGATGCTGCTGCATAGGCTGAATGGCAATCTGCTTAATTGTTTTGGTACGTGATACGGAAATGAGTATACAATTTGTGACCTAAAAAAATAACTCATTAAGAATAGTCTTTTTTAGTACGTTAGAATACATTAAAATTTATGTTATCTTTAAATATTTTCATATATGACTCTTACTTCTTTTTTTATGATTTTGTTTATCTTTTCTTTTTCTTGCTGATAATCCTTAAGGAAAATAAAAGGTTGGTATAAATCTAAGTATAAATTTAAATAAAATTAAAAAAAATTTGAAGAAAGATGCAAATTAAATAATACTTTCTTTCTTATATATTTAATTTGCTTGTTTTGACAAGTGGGTTACTACCATTATTCACAAAATGCACAGCTTCATTGCATGGGACATTAGAGGGATCTCCACACCCCAACTGCTCGTGCACCAAAAGAATCACCTAAAAAAACAAAAAACAGGGAAGTAGATACCCTGAGAAATTTGAAAATTTAAAAAGGAAGAAGAAATTCTCCCTAAATTAACACCATGTTGATTCTTCCAATTATTAGTTTACTCAATCTTTAAGAATGGCACCAAAAGCTTGTTGATGTGAAAATTAAGTACTTTTGGATAAAATGTAAGCTGGCACTATCATGTATCTAACGTATAATCCACGAAGACTACTATACTTCTAAGTATCAAATTGCTATAATATTATTTACGCGACCAAAAGTGTATGTGAATGAAAATACAATAAAAGCAGGAATGAAAGATCGACTGAATTATCAAATGCTTAGGAGTATTGATTTCATCTCAATCATTTTGTTACAAGAATAATCTTCATTAATTCAACTTAGTACTATCAATTATTAGCTAAGTCATCTCTAATTTATCAATTAGGCTTTCCTAAGATTAAATCATACTAATTTTATTTACTAATTCATTTATATCCTTACATGAATTATAATAACTAAAATTACTTTAAGCTCTATGAATTATTATTTTATAGTTGTACATAATCTTAAAATATTTCTATAATAAGTTTTACTATTAATTTATTTTCTAAAGTTTAGATCTCATGCTTCTTTTTTAAGTTGTAAAAATCCGCAAACCATATTAATAAGACATTTAAGCATAAAGAAAAAACACTGAATTAATAAAATTATATTTGAATTAAATCTAAAAATAATTTAACACATAAGTCTTAACTATATTGTATCTCTATCAATCAGAGAAAATTAAAATATAATGGAAGAAGAAAACATCATGAAAAATTAGAAGACATAAAAATAAAAAGGAAGATGAAAAACTCAAAATTAAAGCCCTACATGTACTTCTCTTCAAAGCTTTCCTCTTTGCATCCAAAGTGTGCTAAAAGTAAAAACAGATCCTTAACCTAGCTTTAAAAGGGTATATTTATACCTAGGGTAGAAATCTTAGGGGACTAAGATTCCTAAAATTACAAAGAAAAATCTAAAAAATAAAACGTCGGCTGCCGTGGCTCAACATTGGGATGGCGCAGCACTCCATTCTTTGAGGTTAGTACTGGCGTGTGTATGGGGGAAGTGCTGCAGCACAATATTGGACTGTTGCGGCACTTCAGGAGCTGGATTTTGTTGGCTTGAAATTCTGCACTTCCTAATGTTGCAGCACTTTATAGAAAAGAGTTGAAGCACTTCTCTTATTGAACTTTGGGTTGCTTTTAGACACATCCAAATACCATGACTCTCTTTTCCTTTGGTTGGGTCACTTCAATCTCTTCAACTTTGATTATGAATATGCTCTCCAAGTGCTGCAACTCTCTTCAAGTGTTGGAACTCTTTAAAATCAACTAGTTCGTACCTGCAAATAAATCTTGGAATTGTGATCTATGATCCATTACATAGTTACGAAATTTATCCTTTTCTTCAACAAATTTTAAATCGATTCATCTTAATATCAATTTATAAAAACGAGTGAATTGAAGATAAAGAAATAAAACATTATTCACTTTTTGTCTTTTTTCAATTTTTTCTAATCTTATGTGAATTTATGTTTATATTTCTATCAAACATTTTATTTTTCTAAAGAACTATCATAAAAAAAAAAAAAAAAAGATAAAGAAAGTGAGAAAGAACAAGAACCTACATAAACATATTATAATATAATATAGCTTATAACGTATCTTATCGTACCAAAAAAGACTATCCCAAATGAATCTTATTATTTTAAGGTCACAAGTCGTTTATTTGTTCTTATATTGCATATCATAACGTATTGCAAATTTAGTAACTATGATCCATATTCACGGTCTTAATATTTGGGTATCATGTTTAGTGATGTGTATTGGAAATTACTGGGATATTTGTTTTTTAGAACTACCCAAATCAAGCTAATGCTGAACCCTCTGTTGCAACCTCGTAATGTATTAGGGTTTGTGAGAAAAAAAAAAAAAAAAAAAAAAGTTCCGTTTGGTAAAAAGAAATAGAAAAGAATGAGCGGAAAGGAAGAGAGCCATGAAGTAGAAAGAAAAATTATAACCATTTCGTCTATCTGTTTGACATGTCATGAATAGTAGGTATGTAAAAAAAATGGTTGAATGGAATTTTTATTTTCTTAGAAGTACAAATGTGCCCTCCAAAATTAAAATTTAATCAACATGATCATCGTTTCCGAAGAGCTTCCCGATTCTTCCCTATGCGTTTGCAGTTGCAACTCCTCATAATAAGTTCTGATGTTATAAATATTTGACACGATAATTAATAAAATAAAGTTTGATAAAAAATTTAATATTATACAATATTTAACGAGACACTATATGAAAATTTTTTTTTTTTTTTGATAAAAATCATCTTTTACAGTTTTCTTATTTGCAATTTAATTTTTTTTTCCTTTTCTCCCAACGTTAAATATATTTACAGTTTTTAATATTTATTCTTTTAATTGATCAAATGAGTTATTGAGAGTAATAGTACCTTCACCTAAAAGTTTCTAAATATACTAATCAACAGCAACTTTGTTATAGTTTTTTATTTTATTATTTTTTTAAAAGTTACAACATATATTTAAAAAATAAATTTATATTTTAATAACATAATCAAACTTAATCAGGGTAAATGAGGCTTAATTACTAATACAGTGATAAATCTATTACTTGAGATTAACTAGAATTAATTGTATAAAAATATCAATACAATGTGCACGCCAAACAATATGTAAAGGTTAGTACTAAGTATGTCAAACACATCTTAAGTATAAATATTTTTTTATTATATATATATATATATATATATATATATATATATATATATCAACCTGCAGTCTGAAATACGAACTGAACCAAGACTCCATCCACAGTCGTAAATGTTATTTAGTTGGCCTGGAAACAAAAATTAGAAATTTAGTGGAGATACGTCAGTTTAGTACTAAGTATGCAAGGTCAACCGTCAAATGCTAAAATATGTATCTAGAAAATGATTGCAAGGGCTTTCATAAAAAAATTTCACCCAATCACAAAAAACAAAAGAAAAAAAAAATACATGAACTTAATATGGGTCTCAGATTGTTTATATGGAAAAATGGGAAAGAAAATAGGAAGAACAGAATTAAAAAGAAATGCGGTGAGCGTGGATCGAACACGCGACCTCCAGATCTTCAGTCTGGCGCTCTCCCAACTGAGCTATCCCCGCAAATATCAAATGCACCAGCCGGGAATCGAACCCGGGTCTGTACCGTGGCAGGGTACTATTCTACCACTAGACCACTGGTGCTTACAGTTTGTTGTTTTTGAAGTATAATTCCTCATGTAACTAAACTTATTAGCTGACAACTCCAAGCTATGCCAACCCATCTGTTTTCGTTATTTTTTCTTTTTTGAATATTTGCAAGACATGATATTAAATGTTAATGTACTTGCTTTTAGTTATGATATCTTTTTAGTACAAAAAGCTAAGGGTGACGAAAGAAAAAAAAATATATATATCAAAGAACAGACTACATCCTTAAGAACTAGGTCCTAACAATATCAGCACTGATCTGAAAGGTGGTTTCTATTGGTGTTGTGAGCAACTCTACTTGACTAAAGGTTGAAATAGCTCCCTTCTTTGCAAGAATATCCGCACAAGCATTACTCTCTCTAAGAATATGAATGATATGAACATTTTATTCTCGTTCTAAAAGATCCTTAATCTCTCCCATAGAACACAAGCATAAATATGGAAAAGAGGTGGGGTTCCTTTGAACTACGTTCACAGCCTATATAGAATCACTGCAACATTAAAGCAAAAAAGGAGTGTTAATTTGTTTAGATAATGTATATAAAATACTTTTTTTATTGATACTTTTCTGCAAATACTCCAAAATAATACTTAGGCTTATTTGTTTAGATAAGCCACCACCCATTTCCTTGGTTAGTCAGTTGCATATGTCTTGCTTTAGATTGGGTTTTGAGGGTGGAATGCTTGTTTGTCAAACTGAGACTTCCCATGCCTCCAATTTTTGTGGTTTGATTTTAATGGTTTTTGGAGAGCAGTCTGGTCATTAATTTTGGGTATAAATTACTGGTAAGATTGTTTGATTTTAATGGTTTGTTGAACGGGAATGCTATGGATGCATCTTAATCACTTTCCAATTCCTTATGTCTATTACATTGGTATGCTCCTTTGGATTGAGCTCTGGGTTGCCAGGTAGACTTCCTTGAGGCCTAGAAGAGAGTTGCTTAGAATTTAGCTTACTTTATCTCAAGATTCTTGATGGCAGTTGTTTTTGCTTGTTGGAACTGTTAAAGAGCATCCTCTAAGTTAACTTCAAATAAATGTTGCTGCTGCATAGGCTGAATGACACTCCGGCAATTGTTTTGTGCGTGATACGAAAACATATACATAATTTGTGATCTAAAAAATAAAATTAATTAGGAGTAATATTTTTTATATGATAGAATACATTATGATTTATATTATTTTTAAACATTTTCATATACGACTCTTGGTCCTCTCCTTTATAATTTTTTTTTTTTTTTGACAGTTCTTAAGGAAAATAAAAATTTGGTATAAATCTAAGTATTACTTAAGATTGAACAAGGTTGAAGAAATATACAAACTGAAGAATACTTACTTTCTTTTTATTTGATTTGCTTGTTTTAATAAATTAATATATAAATCAAAATGAATTAAGAAGCAAATTAATACATATGAATTGGTTTGTGATTTATAAAAAAATGACGAATTTAGTAACTATGCTTCCATCCTAAATTGTATGTTTTGGCAAGTGAGTCACTACCATTACTCACAAAATGCACTGCTTCATTGCATGGAACATTAAAGGGATCTCCACACCCCAACTGCTGATGCACCAAAAGAATCACCTAAAAAAACAAAAAAACAGGAAAGTAGATACTCAGAGAAATTTGAGAATTTAGAAAGGAAAAAGAAAGTCTCCCTAAATTAACACCATGTTGATTCTTCCAATTATTAGTTTACTCAATCTTCAAGAATGGCACCGAAACTTTGTTGATGTGAAAATTAAGTACTTCTGGATAAAATGCAAGCTGGTACTATCACGTATCTAATGTATATTCCAAATATCGTTATCAAATTACTATAATATTATTTAGGGCGACCAAAAGTGTATGTGAATGAAAGTAGAATAAAAGCAAGAAATAAAGTTCGATTGAATTATTATATGCTTAAGAGTACTGATTTTATCTCAACTATTTATGTTACATAAACAAGTTTCATTAATTCAACTTATTACCATCAATTGTCAGCTAAGTGATATCTAATTTATCAATTAGGCTTGCTCGAGATCAAATTATTCTAATTCTAGTTATTAATCCATTTTTATATCTATATGAATTGTAATAACTAAAATTATGTTAAACTTTATGGATTATCATTTTATGATCATACTCCGTTGTAAGTTTCACTTGATTTATTTCCTAAGGTTTAGATTGTATGCTTCTTTTTTAAGTTGTAGAAATCCACAAACTACATGAATAAAACATTTAAGCAAAGAGAAAAAGCACCAATTAATAAAAATTATAATTTAATTAAATCTAAAAGTAATCTAACACATAGGTTTTAATTACATTGTATCGCTATCAGAGAAAATTAAAATATAATGGAAGAAGAAAACATCATGAAAAAATTAGAAGACATGAAAATAAAAAGGAAGATGAAATACTCAAAATTAAAGCTCTGCATGTACTTCTCTCCAAAGCTTTCCTCTTGCATCCGAAGTGTGCTAAAAGTAAAAACAGATATTTAACCTAGCTTAAAAAGGGTATATTATACCTAAGGTGGAAATTTTAGGGGACTACGATTCTTAAAATTACAAAGAAAAATCTAAAAAATAAAACGTCGGCTGCCGTGGCTCAACATTGGGGTGGCACAGCAGCACTTTATAGAAGAGTTGAAGCACTTCTCTTGTTGGACTTTGGGTTGCTTTTAGACACATCCAAGCACCATGACTCTCTTCCTTTAGTTGGGTCACTTCAATCTCTTCAACTTTCATTATGAATATGCTCTCCAAGTGCTGCAACTCTCCTCAAGTGTTGGAACTCTTTAAAAATCAACTAAAATGCATTAAATCTAACTCCAAACTTCCAAAGCTCAAAGAGTGTTGTACAAATAAGAAATTCATTCATCCACATCAATAGCCAATTCCATAAAAATGAGTATTGAATACTAAGAAATAAACATATATATAAAAATAACTCAACACATTTAACTTTGACTTTATATAGTTTTATTGATTATTTTCCCTCATATTTGAGTTTATACACTTGGATTTGATATTTATCTCTCTAATATGTGAAAATTAAGTTTTAATCATGCTTAGAAAGCAAAAGTAGTAAGTAAGCTAGAGTGAAACATTGAAGTCAGAGTAGCTGCATGCCCAAGACATTCCCATGTGCAGCAAGTGCAATTTAGAGTTTTTGACTTACGGATTGATGATTTGAACGTTGGATGCATTCACAAAACAAGAAGTATTCTAATGGCAATACACGAACAACTAGTTTGTACCTGCAAATAAACCCCGAAATCGTGATCTATGATCCATATCATAGTTACCAAACTTACCAATTTTTTGACAAATTATGAACCGATTCCCCTTGATTCATCTTAATTCATATATTAGTTCACAAAAAAGAGTGAATCGAAGATGAAGAAATGAACATTTTTCACTTTATGTCTTTCTTCAATTGTTTTTAATCTTATGCAAATTTATGCTCATGTTTATATCAAATTTTTTATTTTCTTAAAGAACTATTATCAAAAAAAAAAAAAAAAAATGAATAAAGTGAGAAAGGAGAATAGTAAGAACCTACGTAAACATATTACAAGATAACATAACTTATAATGTATCTTATCATACTGAAAAAAAACTACTTCAGATGGATCCTATTTTTTTAAGGTTAAGAATCGTTTATCTATTCTTATATTCATACCATAACATATTATGAATCTAATAACTATGATCCATTTTCACGGTCCTAATATTTAGGTATCTTGTTTAGTGATGTATATTGGAAATTACTGGGATATTTGTTTTTTAGAACAACCCAAATTAAGCTAATGCTCAACCCTCTGTTGCAACCTCGTAATGTATTAGGGTTTCTGAAAACAAAAAGGTTCCGTTTGGTAAAAAGAAATAGAAAAAAATGAGCGGAAAGAAAGAGAGCCAAGGGAGTAGAAAGAAAAAATTATAACCATTTCGTCTGTCTGTTTGATATGTCATTGTTGTGAAAGTGATTTTAGGGTTGGTTAGGTGTGTGAGAGAGAGATGCTTGAGCTCTCCCTCCTACCAAGCCTTATGTAGGTGATTGAGGTCTGGGCCCTTAGGCCCCGTGGGCCTGGTCCATAACATAAGCCCCCAGGTCGGAAGGTCGACGAGTCGAGCTTTCAAACTAGAAAAGTTTGTCTTATAATGGCTATTTAAGTATAATTATTGATATATAATTATTGATAGTGATTTGAGTCGAGAACAATAAGAAGGGAGGAGAAGGGTTAACATTTGCGGCACTTGGTTTGGTTGTTCTTTCTTTATTTTCTTACGTTTGTTCATGAACATTCATTACTATTATTTATGAATTTATTTGTCATTATTTATTATTTTTATTTAATTTATATTCAACGCCAGGAGAATCTCAATCCCCAAGGATTGAAAGTTTGAAAAGCAAGATCAATGTGGCGGTCTATTAACTTTGAATTGCAACTTATGACTTGGCTAGGTGATTTCTATTTGTAGAGGTGGTTTGTAAGAAGCTTCAATTGCGAAGAGGTATGCATGATGGTCGAAATTTTGTACGATCCACGAATGCCTGATCTAAGTTTTGACGATTAATCATCTAGCTTGGATCGGGGCTTTAACGGGCTAGGTACAGGTGCTGTAGGAGCGGGTGGTGCGAGAACAATATCTAACGCGCCCACAAGTTGGCTTCCTATGACGAATATGTGGATGTGCCGAGTGTGCGCAAATAATTGTGGTTTGTTTAGTGACCCTGCCATGCAAAACCTATGTTCTAAGTGCTACCGAGATTCGTAACTCAATAAAACAAAACGAATTGCTCTTTGGTTATGAGATATTTTCATTAGCGTACAAGAGTGTATGAATATAGGTGATCTCCCACTTTTCTTTGACCTTCAGAAAATAACTGTCAATTACAACAAATTACTTAGTGAAAAACGAGAATTTAGAAAATGGGTTAAGCCCACTTCGGCCGATCTTACCGTCAACGGATCATGGGAAAAAGCTGAGTTAATAGTATTGACACGCAAATTGAATAGGTGCTTAAATGTTCAGAGAGAATAGTAACAACAATTTAAACTAAAAGATGAGCTCACTCGTACACTTTAATCTAGCTTGCACTTGCATTATTTTGTTTGAATTTTTGGTCTCATGGAAATCCGAGCTAATGTTGTTTTGATCTCTTGCATACTAAGGATCAACACGTGTAAGTAATAAAGTTTCAAAGTGTCCTCAAGTTGAGGTGTCATAAGACTTGGCAGTACGTGTCCCCGAGGCGGGGTGTAGCCAGGCTTGAGAAAGCATGTTCCCTAGGCGGGATGCAATAAAGCTCGATAGAGCGTATCCCGGAGGCGGGGTGTAAAGCTCGATGGAGCGTATCCCCGAGGTGGGGTGTAGTAAAGCTCGATAGAGCGTATCCCCGAGGCAGGGTGTCAAGTATTCCTTTATGATGATAGCTCAGTGCTCAGGTTCAAGTGGTATGCTTCCTTGAGCTGTACAGTAATTTCTTGGTACAAAGTAAGTTCTTGGTACAAAATAATATGTGGTAGATAATATTTTGGCTAATATCTGGTACAGAAGATAATGTGAGACAGACAATATTCTAATTAATATCTAATGTGTTGATAACTTGAAAAACATTTAAGTGCTCACATTTAGTTACATTTAGCTTCTAAATTAAGAGAAAATTTAAGAATAAAATCTACCGCTTAGATGCAAGGGTATATACGTGGGAATCTAATAGAAACTCAAAAGCAGGCATGAACAGGAATTAAAGAGGCCAAAATCAATGGTATGTGCTAAAGTAAAGTTAAAACACAAAATATCATAAAAAGAAGTTGAAAGGATTCGAACCTGCGACCTGAAGATAGAATTCAGCTGCCAACCAAGCTACAATCAACTTGATGTTAATTAGCTCAGGAAATAAACATTAAAACCATCATACAAGCACACTTTAATAAAATAAACCAACTCGCCTGGAGGGGGATTCGAACCAGGGACCTGATGATGGTGCCCTGCTCAACCAACCGAGCCAAGGCCGGTTTGCTGTTGATAAAGTCAGGAATAATAAATAAGATAAATAGATAAGCACACTTCAGAAGAAAAAATAATTCGACCTTCCTAGACGGAGGTTCGAACAGCGACCCAAGAGTTGGTCACCCGCTCGACCATTCGAGCTAAGGTCATAGTCGGTGATAGGAGTGTGAGGAAAATAATTAAAACAATCACACAAGCACTTTACATGATAAAAATCTTATACCTGCCCAAGAATGGATTCGAACCCGCGACCTTAATGGTGGCATCTGCCTGACCAATTGAGCCAAGGTCGGACTTGATGGTATTTTGATTGAAATAGATATTAATACAAGAGAAAATCACTTTAATAAAAGCTCTGGCTTGAGTGAGGATCGAACCCCCAACCCAAGGATTCTGACACTTCACTCCACCAACGGTTTGGTGATATTAAGGTCGAGAATAATTATTAATCATGTAAACATACTTTAATAAAATAAAACCAACCTACTGGCGGGTTCAAACTAAGGACAACTTATCGACCTCAAGGCCGTCCGGTTTACCAACCGAGCTAAGGATGGCTCGGTGTTCTTTGGGTATGGGAAAATTATTAAAACAATTAAAAAAACTGAGAAATGAAAACTTACCGACCAGGTCTGGATTCGAACTAGGGACCTCTGAGTGTGCCATATACTTTACCAACCGAGCTAAGAGTGGCTCGATGTTCTTTGGGTCGAGAACAAATATTAAACAATTAAATAAACTATAAATAATAAAACATACCGACCTTATCACGGATTCAAACCCGGGACCCGAGCGAGCATTTGCCTTCCGCTCTACCAGCTGGGCCAAGGTCCACTCGGTGATGCTTAGTGGAATGATAAAGGGTATAACGAGAATTTTAAATATTAAAACTTACCGACCCGAGTCAGATTCGAACCCCCGACCATCCAAATCCGACCAAATGATGACTGTTACTCAACCGACTGAGCCAATGACGGCTCGGGGATGTTTAGATCATGAATAAATATTAGAGCGGACTAGGGAGAATGACTTTATAAAAATTTTCTACTAGAGCGGGGGTTCGAACCCCCGACCTTTGGATGGCACTCCGCACTACTAATTGAGCCTAAGTCGGACTTGGTGATGTTTTGGTGAGAGAATAAATGTTATAAACAGAATTAAACATATGCTTTAAATAATAAAAATTACCGACCTCAGGGTGGATTCGAACCAGGGACCTCTGAGTTTGCCAACCGTCCACACTGCCAACCGAGCTAAGGTTGGCTCGGTGTTGTTTAGGTCTTGAACAAGTATTAACACCATATCCAAACAAACAAATTTAGAAAATAAAATCCACCGACCTTTTGCAGAAATTCGAACCTGGGACCTAAGAAGTGGTCCGCCACTCAACCAACCGAGCTAATGTTGCCTTGATGATATTTGTGTCAGACAATAATATTAAACAAGTAAATAAACTTTAAAGAAAACATACCGACCAACCACGGATTCGAACCCAAGACCCGATCAAGTGATGATCGCCGCTCAACCAACCGAGCTAAGGTCAGTTTTGATGAAATTTAGATCGAAAACAGATATTATACAGATGAAAATTGATTTAATACAAGTTCCAGCCCGAGCAAGGTTCGAACCCCCGACCAAAGGGATTCAAGAACTCCGCACGACCAACTGGGCTCGGGCCAGTTTTGATGAAACTTAGATCGGAATTAATATTAATACTGGAGAAAATTGATTTAATAAAAATTTCGGCCCGAGCGAGGTTCGAACCCCCGACCAAAGGGATTCTGGAACGTGGCACGACTAACTGGGCTCAGGCCGGTTTTGATGAAACTTAGGCGGGGATTTAACATTAAAGCAGACATAAATCACTTTAATAAAAATTCTGACCTGAGCGAGGTTCGAACCCCGACCAAAGGGATTCTGGAACGCGGCACGACCAACTAGGCTCGGGTTGGTCTTGATGAGATTAAGTCGAAGACAAATATTAATATTGAACAAAATCACTTTAATAAAAATTTCGACCTGAGTTAGATTTGAACCCCGGACCAAAGGCATCCTGGAACACTGGACGACCAACTAAGCTCGGCTCGGTCTTGATGAAATTTGAGTCGGCTACAAATACTAATATTTGAGAAAATCACTTAAATAAAAATTTCGACCCAAGCGAGGTTCGAACCCTCGACCAAAGGGATTCTGAAACACCGGACGACCAACTAAGCTAAGGTCGGTTTAGTTAACACTTAGGTGAAGAATTTACATTATAATATAAATAAAATATTGACAGAAAAATACCGACCCGAGTCAGATTCAAACCTCGACCTAAGGATATTAAAACTCCGCTCAACCAACTGGGCTCCAAGTCGGCTTGTTGATGCTTAGTGGGAGAAATTATACTTGAACAAAAACACGCTTCAAACAATAAAACTAACCGACCTTGTGGGGGCACTCTGCTGTGCCAACGGAGCTATGATCTGCGCGACGATGCTCAGTGGAAGGAATAGAGATTAAAACACTTGAAAAAAAAACTTCAACTTAATGGCAAAGTTGAATTTGGTGTTGGGTCAGATTTCTTGGGATTTTTCCTTCCCTTTGTCGATCACCATATCATTGGAAACTAGGGCACCAACTGTAAAAATTGAATCTTTTCTTTTTGGGTCGTGATGTTGTTCGCATGGTCTGATTCAGATTCACCAGCACTCACACTTGCATTTTCTCTACATCAGGTAAGCTTTCAGCCAAAAATTCGAAAGATGCAGTTTTGGAATAACCCAGAACACAGAATGAGAGGTAGTATTGAAAGCATCCATATGATAGATTGACAGAGAAATGCAAAGAAGTAGAAAATGGTAGCAAAGAAAATGGCGAGGAGCTAGCCAGAGGAGGTGGCGGTTGCCGTTCCACGCTCACCGCACCAATGTTGTGAAAGTGATTTTAAGGTTGGTTAGGTGTGTGAGAGAGAGATGCTTGAGCTCTCCCTCCTACCAAGCCTTATGTAGGTGATTGAGGTCTGGGCCCTTGGGTCTCATGGGCCTGGTCCATAACATACCTTAGGGGGACTTGGTCCGCCCATAGCCCCAACAAAAAGGCATCACGGGATGATAACTCGTTGCGGGGAGCATCAGACTGCGGTATTGTCCCTCAGAGTGGGCGAGGTTGGTCTCGAACCCAGGCCCTAAGGGTTTTGTCGTCTAGGTAAGCAGTGTGACCGCTAGGCCCAGAGGCGCCTCTAGCTCAAGTGGTCACACCACTTAGTTCAGAGGACAAAACCTCTAGGCTTGGGTTCGAGACCAACCTCGCCCACCTAGAGGACAATACCTTAGGGGGACTTGGTCTGCCCATACCCCCAACAGTCATGAATAGTAAGTATGGAAAAAAAATGGTTTGATGGAATTTTTATTTTCTTAGAAGTACAAATGTGTCCTCCAAAATTAAAAATTTAATCAACACGATCATTGTGTCCAAAGAGCTTCCCGATTCTTCCCTATGCTGTTCGTAGTCACAGCTCCTCAGAATGAGGTATGATGTTATAAACATTTGACACTGATAATTAATAGAATAAAGTTTGTTTAAAAAAAATTAATATTATACAATATTTGATAAGACACCATATGAAAATTAACCTTTTTGATAAAAATAAGAGAATTTTTTTTTATCCTTTATATTATCATAAATTTTAAAAAAAATCATAATATTTTAAATTAGACAAAATAAATTATTGTATTTAAAGTTAATAATCAAAGTGAACTTTATTAAAATATTTTTTTATCTGCACAAAAAGTTCACTGACTTAAAATGTGAGGGTTCATTTTTTTCAGTTTAAAACGTGAAGATTTTTTTTGAAATTAATGATAATGTAAGAGACAAAAAAAAAAAAATTCTTTAAAATTAACTTTTAAATTTAGAATTTTACCTTTCACGGTTTCTTTATCATAAATTTTAATATTCTTTTTAACATTCTCTCCCAATACTAAATACATTTACAGTTTTTAATATTTATTTTTTTAATTAATTAAAGGAGTAACACTTAGAAGTGATAATACCTTCACTTAAAAGTTTTCAAATATATTAATCAACAACTCTGGTATAGTTTTTTACTTTATTATATATATATATATATATATTTGTAAAAGTTACAACATATATTTAAAAAATAAATTTATATTTTAATAATACAATCAGACTTAATTAAGATAAAAGAAATCTAATTGCTAATATGGTAATAACCCATATTAACTAAGATTTGTTAGAGTTAATAATATAAGATTATTTAATATATTGTGCACATTAAATAATATACAAAGATGAATCGTACTAAATAAGTCAATACAATTCAATCTTATACGGCGTGTTAAATACATTCTAATTATAATTTTTTTCATAATTAAAAAAAGGAATATATGTAAAAATTATAACTTATAATTTAAAATAGATCACCAACTTAATTAAGACTCTACCATCAATCATAAATGTTGATCACTTAGTCTAGAAACAAAAATTATAAATTTAGTGGAGATACGTCGATTTAATACTAAGTATGCAATGTCGACCGTCAAATGCTAAAATGTGTATCTAGAAAAAGATCGCAAGGTCTTTCATAAAAGAATTTAAAAAGAAAAATGTTTGCAAGGTCAATTTTGTACATTGCAAAATGTACGTACTAAATGACGTCAACTGCTAGACGAAGAGTCAATCTAATCACATGCAGTCAAAATAAGTTGCATGACGTGTGAAAAATTTATTATGCCTTTATACGGTTTAACATTACGTGAGAATTTCTGTAATATGTAGGTGGATTGGAGTTTGATTCATGTAATTAAAAAAAAATCAATTTAACATTAAAAATTCAACTCTAAGAGATTATGTAAAATTGAACTAGGCTATGTCAATTTAATAATATTTGTTTTAAATCAAATTAAAATTGTTCAAGGAATATAGATATTTTTATTTTTGGTTGATTCAATCTTCTACGATAATCAGCACATAATCTATTTTTTATTTTCTTTTAAATTATTTCTCAAAGAAAATACTAAATTTTATTGCTAATTTTGTTTTGCATGTGATAAACATATAAAAGAATAAACATTGTACAAACTAACATGTTAATCATAAACTTAATGAAATAGTTGCATATAATATACTATAATACTACGATGATTTATTTATAAGACAAATAATTTTTTTTTTTATGGGGACAAATAAAATTTTCTGTTTCCTCCTAGTTGGTCGTATTTATTTATTTATTTTATTATATCTATCTTTAAGTATATTCGCGAAGGTTGAAACGTGACAGCGAATGGTCATTTTGAGAATATTTATAATATTTAATAAAAACTTGTTTTTTCCCCCTTAGCACTCCCTTTTAATTAATGATACAAGGCTATATAAGCTTAATTGTATATTTACATACAATGTCAATTTGAATTTGTACTGTTGAAGAGAAGTAAAAATTAAAAATATTTACAGATAATGTCAAACTCTGAGACTATAGCTATGTTGAAAATTTTATAAAAAAAACTTTATAATTCTTTGTGGTTTTGGTTTGAACTAAATTAGTTATTAATTGAAAACTTAATAATAAATTTAATTTTTATAAAAAATTATTTTTAATTTTTAAAGATATTTTTAATGAATAGTAACTAACTTATATATATATATATATAGCATTTGTAGAATACTTCTAAAATAGTAGGCATTTTAACTTTAAAAATATTTCTACATTTTATTTAAAAAATATTTAAAAGCTTAGAAATTACACACTAGCATCTCTTTTTGCTAGAAATGCTTCAAACGAAATTATATATATATCAAGCCAAATGATCTTTAAAATGATGTCTGGTGAGAGCAAGCTTAAAAATGATCTCTATACTTTAACTAAGTACTTTTAACGTATAAAAACAAAAATTATTTTACATTTAAACATAATATTTAAAAAGTGTTTTTCCTTAAAATACGAAACTTTTTTTTTAGGATTGAAAAAAAAGAAAGAATTTTTTTTAAATATTAATCGAAATACCCAAAAAAAAAATTAAAAAAAAAGTCTTTCAACCAAAAACTGTTCTAATTAAACGAGCTCTAGTCTTGGTTCTAGAAAAGTTAAAGTGCTTTATCGCTAAACCTTATCGCTTGACTATTCGAAGCCAACTGCAATAAACAAAATGGTCAAGAAATTCCACGTGACGGAACCTCATCGCTGACTATTCGAAGCCACACGAAACGAATATTACGTACGTGTACAATAATCTTGGTCGGTCAAACGTTGAGAAAATTCTTCGTTGAAACATATAATTGCCTCCAAACTCTCTCTATATATAACCATTTTAAATGTTTTGCATTGAATCAAAATTCACAATCAACATGGAAATTACTTTGATTCTCTACACTCTTCTTTCTCTTTTTGTTCTTATCTCATTCAAGCTCATCTTTCCGCAAAGAACAAGATTCAAGAACCTCCCACCATCCCCGCCTTCCCTGCCCATAATAGGCAATTTCCACCAACTAGAACAACCCCTCCACCGCACCCTGCTCCGTCTCTCAAACCGTTTCGGCCCCGTATTCTCTCTCAAATTCGGGTCCCGTCTTGCCGTTATCGTTTCGTCTTCGTCTGCCGTTGAAGAGTGTTTCACCAAAAACGACATCATCTTTGCAAACCGCTTTCCCTCTATAAAGGGCAAGCACTTGCTTTACAACAATACTTCACTAATAACATCGTCGTATGGAGACCATTGGCGAAACCAGCGTCGTATAAGCTCAATTGAGATACTTTCAACGCACCGTATCAACTCTTTCTCGGGTGTACGGAAGGACGAGATCAACAGGCTGCTACAGAAGCTGTATCAGAACTCGAAGAATGAGTTCGCAAAGGTGCAGCTCTCACCCATGCTTTCAGAGCTCACTTTTAACAGTGTCATGAGAATGGTTTCTGGGAAACGCTATTATGGCGATGATTGTGATGTGACAGATGTGGAAGAGGCAAAGAAATTTAGAGATCTCGTAAAAGAGATCACTAAAAGTGGTATAGCATCTTCCCTTGCAGAATTTGTGCCTATAATTAGGTGGGTAAATAAAAGTTTCGAGAAGGAGTTTCAAAGAATTGGGAAGAAGGCTGATATGTTCTTCCAAGGACTCATTGATGAGCATCGCAATAGGAAAAGTGGGTTGGAAAGTACAAATACAATGATAGACCATCTACTTGGGTTACAAGAGTCTCAACCAGATTATTACACTGACCAAATCATCAAAGGGCTTATAATGGTAAGTGCCAAAACATTGTTATATGTACACCTGTTTTTCTACTACCACCTTTTACATTTCTTTTTTATTTCTGCATGCTTCTTATTTTTCTGTTTGTAATTTACCATTATATTAATTATAAAATTTGGAGTATATAAAAAGTATGAAACAATAAGTTTACACATATTATTTCTTAAATATAAATAGAAATTATAATATTTTCTTCGTTGTTCGTATATGGATTCGAACATGTGACTAATGAGCTACCAAAATCTTAAATTCTAGAAAAGGGTCAGAGCATCAAACCCCTATCTTTCTATATATATATATAGGTTGAAACCCCTAATGAGCCAATAGAAATTATTGTACTTAAAAGATATATATATATATATATATATATATATATATAGCTCCAACGAGAGTTGGATCATCACCGCATATCTTAGCTTTGGAATGGGATAGCATGCTATAAACCTATATATATAGACAGTAGATTTATGTGGGGCTAAAAGGGTCACGTTTCAAAAAATTTTACCAAATTATTTTGTAGTTTAGGCCCTAGTTTCTTTTTTTTTTTTTGCCATCACTATGTTTTCCTATTTTTAATTTGTTACTGATTGTACTCTCTTTCTAATTTTGCAGGTTTTGATAATTGCTGGAACAGACACTTCAGCAGTGACAACAGAATGGGCCATGTCCCATCTGTTAAACAATCCATTGGTGTTGAAGAAAGCAAGAGCTGAATTGGACGCTCAAGTTGGACAAGAGAGACTGTTAGAAGAATCTGACCTTAACAAATTACCATACCTTCACAACATAATCTCTGAGACTCTGCGATTAAGTCCAGTATCACCTACGCTTCTGCCACATTTATCATCCGATGATTGCACCATAGGTGGCTACCACGTGCCACGTGGCACAATGTTACTGGTGAATGCATGGGCTATTCATAGAGATCCAAATTTGTGGACTGATCCAACGAGCTTTAAACCAGAGAGGTTTGAGAATGGTGAAGGAGATTCTCATAAGCTGCTTCCCTTTGGGTTAGGACGGAGGTCATGTCCTGGATCAGGGCTAGCCCTACGAACCATTGGGTTAACCTTGGGTTCGTTGATTCAGTGCTTTGACTGGGAAAGGGTAACCGAGGAAGCAATTGATATGACTGAAGCAAGTGGAACTGTAATGGCCAAGGCCATTCCATTGGAGGCTAAGTGCAGAGCACGTGCAATCATGAGCAATATTTCGTTTGAGCAATAGATGATTTTCTCAAATCACACTTGTTTTATAGTTGTTTAATGATCAGTAGCTTTTGTGCTTAGATAGCTGATTCTTTAGGATTGGTGGGTTTTCCCACCTTCAAGGGATATGTGTCATGTAAGTTCGGAGGTTTCCCAAATGAATTGTGTTAAATACATTTTTCATAGGTTTATAGTCTTTGATTTGTTCTTTTTTTGTTACCTTAATTCTCAAATAATCATTCTATCCACGAAATTAGTCATTTAAGTAATCATTATTGGTGTTATTACGGACTGATTTAGTAGACAATATCATTAATTATTTAGAGGTTAAAGGACTAAAGTGATATGCCATTTTATCTAGAATTTTATTTTTATTTATTTTTATTTTTTACACTTTGGTCTTTCTGAGTGAAATTATGTTTGTTGCAATTTGGTCTTCTCATACTTACCCTCTCTTCTTCAACCATTGCGATGAGAGGGGTAAACAGCAAATATACTAAATCTAATTGCAGTTAAAGGACACTTTCATTTAATTGATGTGTCATCATTAATACAACGGGCATTCATCTATTGGGCACAACAGAGGGTACCCTAACCCTTCCAAATCCAAGGGTACCAGAGAAATTCCCTTATTGCAATCCTTTTACATTGCGTAACTAATCACGAAGTGGACCCAACGTATATATATCAAAGGATGCTGGCTTATCAAAAAGCGGCATGCTTTGTACAGTAAAAGGCCAAAGCAAATAGAGATTGAATTGTCCAATAGAATCACAGTTGGGTGAAATATTTCATCAAATAAAATAGTACAAATTTGCTACGCTTTTAATATTTCATCACATTATTTCATAAAAAGTTGTTGAAATAAATATTATATTTTTAGATATTACATTGTTATTTTTGTTTTTTTAAAACTAAAATACATAGTTAATTATTTAAGTTAAAATAAAAATCCAAGGGACACATATTACAAACTGATTTTCACACGTATGATGCAATTATCGGATAAGAATGGTCAAATAAAGTCCCAGTTTTAATATATTTAATACTCCAAATATCAACCCAAAGATCCCTATCCATATTCAGCATACTTCACGCCGATTTGCCGGATATGTTAGTAAGCCTAGCAGATCTGATTGCAAGCCCCCTGTACTTCTGGGTTGAGTCACAACATCCCAATTAACCAAGTGCAGGCCCCTAGAATTATTCTTCCCCCATATGAAGTCCCTAGTGGTTTTGTCAATCTCATCACACTCCCTGCGGCAGCATGGGCATCATGTGCGGCAGCCAAGGCAGCATGCAGGCAGCGTGTGCGGCAGCATGGGCAGCATGCAGGCAGCTTGTGTGGCAGCATGGGCAGGGGTGAGCATCGGTTAGTTACGATCGATTTTGACTATATTTTTAATTAACCGATACTAACCGATTATGTAATTTTATCAAACCGATAACCGACCGACTATACCTTAAAACCGACGGTTCATTTTAATCGGTTTCGGTCGGTTAATAGTTAACCGACAGTAACAATTTTTTTTTTTTTAAAAAAAAAGCTTTCTTCTCGGGTCACTTTAGTTACTGAACCGAAGGTTACATGGAAACAAGAGACAAATGCAAACATGTAACATAAAAAGTCTGGCAAAACAAATCACATAAGATCTTGATAAAAGTATGCAAAAATTATGTGTAAGATTAATATATTAGTAAATCACAAAAGGCTTGTAATACCAGGTCAAGTACCATATCCACAGTAGAAGACTCCGAAGGTAATGGGCACTGAGGACCTTGACAAGTCATAGTAACCCAAGAAACATTATGCTTACTCTCACTTCCAAATGAATGCCTTGTAGAAACACATCAAGCATAACTAGTGACCAAGCAGTGTAAATTTTCTAATAAGTATTTTAAAAGCAACCATTTATATATTAATGGCGTGATTATGACCAAGCAACGACCACAAGCACAAATTTTGGAGAATTTCCACACACACAACCCAAAAAAAAAAAAAAAAAAGCAAAAAGTAAGTTAAAGCTTTTGCTTCTCAATTAGGAGGAAGGAAAACTAGAATTATAATTATAGGGCATGTTCATCCTACTTGGTCAGGAACCTCAGCATCTGATGTCTTAGATTATCATGACCAAGAATATAGATTAATACAATCATCTCTCCTTTACCTCAGTTCGTTTTAATACTTGACCAATTGGATCTTTCATGTTTGCAATCATCCTCATGTTGTTTGAAAAGATACCTGAAGCCGTCTGGAACAGTCTCTAGCAGCAACTACCATCTCATGAGCATCAACCTCTTTTACCGGGGCCCAAAGTTGTGCATCTTGATGGAAGAGGGTTCCAATGCATTGTCCTTTGAGGACTTTAATGATATTTTCAGGAGCAAAACCGCTGAAAATGGGCCAAGAAGAAAAGTTGTAGAAGCAAAATTAAAAAGAAAAATTCCAACAAGCATAGATGAAACACATTGGCACAAGACATGAAAAGTGGAAAACTGAGAGGATCAAATAATACATAACTACAAGATAATACTTTTTTTTTCGCCCTTTCCTTTTTTATTCCCAAATTTCTCATGGTCTAGTGAAAGAGAAACTTATTATGTTCCCATGTTAAAGTTTAATATTTTTCAAATAACATATTCTAAATGAAAATGGTACAGACAAAAAATATTTTTAATAGAAATCCTAATGACGACAAAAATATGCCTTCAACACTGATAATTTAGAAGATTGAAGAATATAAAAATAAATAACAACTCTCTGTTTTAACATTTCTCTACGCTAAATTGATAGTGCACCTGGTAATAATAACAGGAATACCAGCTTTAGCTGCATTAACAGCAGCTTTTACTTTGGTAGTCATTCCACCTCTTCTCACACTAGACTTGTCGCCAAAGGTAATTTCATTCTTCATTTTTCCTCAATGTATGTATGAATAAGCTTTGACTGCGGATCACTTGGAGGACCATTGTATAGACCATCTACATCACTCAACAGAACTAGAAGACACTAAGAATACTTTAAAAAGTTTTAATAACCAAACAGATTTTTAAATGCATAATCTAATATCCAGCTATTGCCATTTAATTAGAATGTCATCATACAATTTTTAAGCTTTGAATACAGCTATTTGCTAAGACTATTTATCCCTTCTTTAAAAAATCCAAAAGTCTAGTTCTTAACTTCCTTTACAAAAAGAAACTATTTTTCTCCATTGTCAATTGTCAACTAGATACAAAAAGAATCCATAGGCCTTTTCACAAAAAAAGAAGAAGATGCCAATAGTCACTTGGTCATTGTACTCATCATAGTCTTGCAGCAAAAAGTTAATAATGCAAAAGAAATTTTGTTTACACCTGTCATAAAACATAACATACAAATTAGTTTATATAAAAATTAGTTTATTCAGATATGAAGCTATGGAGTAAGATGATTTAATAACCTCAAGAACCCTTACCCATTAGTCAACAACCATTGGTTGTGTTTGTGTCTCAATCTCACTCCTTGTTACCCTTCGATTGTGAATCAAATCTAGCTAGCTCTATAATAGCATGAAAAAGAAGAAAAATTAGTACCTTTACATCATAAAGTCATTTTAAAAGTGTAAACATGAAAATTACATAATTCAATCTTCTCATAATTTTTCAGCTCATCAAATAAGTCACGATCCTTGAAACTTGTTGTGTCTTTCAACCAATTTTGTGTACAAATCAAAGCCTCAGTCATCTTAGGAGATAAGGAGCTCCTAAATGAATCTAACACTCTCCCCCAGTGCTAAAGGTACCCTCTGAGGCCACAATTGAGATAGGAGTAGCCAAAACATCACGTGCAACACGAGAGAACTGAAAACCTCGCAACATTAGCTTTCCACCAAGCTAAGACATCAAAATTCTCATTTCCATCTTCACATCCTTCTGCAAGGTACCTTTCTAACTCATTTCTTTGCTCAATTGAATCTCTCTCTTTTAAGTGGCTTCTAAATGCATTGGTCAATGAAACAAGACTAGATTTTACAGTTCCACCATGCACACTTTGAGAGCCTTGTGAGGAGGATTCTTGAGTAGACTCTTTGCCTTGCTCATAAGCCATAGAATACCAAGAGTATAGCTTGGATAACATGTTTTTGATTCTAATATACATGTCATGCCTAGTTAACATATCATCATTGTACATTTTCTCAATTGCCCACTCAATAAATTTAATCTTCTAACGTGGATCAAATATAACACCAAAGTATATGATTGGATTAATATTTTGGACATTCCCCCAATATTTATCATATTTTTTCTTCATTTCCATAGCCATTCCCCTTTGCAAACTATCATCAGCAACACACCATGTATTCAACTCAGTCAAGATCAAAGTTAACTGGTGAAATGCACTATTTGCAGTGATGTGTAATGTCCCAAATAAAATCATAGTGGCATCATAAAAAATCTTTAAAAATTTGAGGAAAACATTTGCATTCAACCAATCTGAAGCACTAGAAGGACCCAATTCACCAAAATGCTCCACATAAAACCTATCATCATCCTCAAGTTTTTTAAATGCTACTTGGAACCTCAAGGCAGCCTCCAACATCAAATATGTTGAGTTCCACCTTGTAGGAACATCAAGACACACGAGGCCCTTAGAAGGCAAGCTAGCAAAATTTACACAGTCCTTGAATTTAGCAAGCCTAGATGGTGATGACCTAACAAATCTCACAGCATTTCTTATACTAAAAATAGAGTCTTGCATATCCTTCAATCCATCATTCACTATTAAATTTAAAATATGAGCACAACAACGGACATGCAAAAGCTCACCGTCTAAAACCAACCCATTTAAGCTCTTAATCATTTTCTTCAAATATGAAATTGTCACATCATTAGAAGATGCATTATCAACAGTAACCGTAAAAACAGCCTTGATACCCTAATCTTTCAAGCATTCATCAATATATTTTCCTATGGTTTCTCCTCTATGATTAGGCACTAAGGAAAAACATAGGATTTTTTTATTCAACCGCCAATCATTGTCAATAAAGTGAGTTGTGATTGTGAGATAATTTAAATTTTGAATAGAAGTCCAACAACCTATGGTGAGGGCTACTCTAACACAATCATTCTTTAAAAGAGCTTTCACCTCAATTTCTTATCTAGATATAATTGATAACAATCTCTAGCTACAGTGAATCTAGATGACAAGATAAATTGAGGTTGCATTTTACCACAAAGGTGTCTAAACCCATTCCCCTCAACAACCTTAAAAGACTGCACATCTACAATCACAAAAATAGCTAAAGCCTTCCTACATTCCTCATTGTTGAACTTTTGTGACACCACTACCATGTCATTCCCAACACCATCTTGTTTTGTAGAAAAGTTTATAATTGATTTTGTGGGGTTGTGTGTGACAGCATAAGGATACTTTGGGCATTTAGTAATATGTAAAAGCATGTTAGAAGTACCATTTTGCTTGGGATCACATAAATACCTCCTCCCACAATGCTTACATGCTGCAGTGGGCTCTTTTACATCAGGTAGCTTCTCAAAATGTTCCCAAGCAATTGAAGTCTTCTTAGCATTACTTGCATTTGGCTTTCTCTTCCTAGGCAAATTACTTTTTCGATTGGCTGCTTTCTCCTTGCCTTTAGTTTCATTCTTTCTTTCACTTTGGTCGCTCTCCAGTTGTGGTTGTGTAGCTGTAGAGGCTGCCCTTTGGTTGTGACTTTGTTCTTGGTTTTTTTGCATTGGTGGTTGACTTGATCATTGCATCTTTTACTAAAATGACAAAAAAATTGGAAAGAAAAAGACACTCATAGAGGGGACACTAAAAGAACTTATAATAGGAGTCAAAATATAGCATTGAGACATCTCGAGGGCTAGTAGACAATAAGAAGCATTTCGCTTACCAAGTGGAAAATACTAATAAACACCAAACAGAATACTAACATCATCAAATTCCCTAGGACACCGAGATTGGAGAAAATCCATAGTACATAACTGCTCACAAAGTGAAGCAGATAGTATAATATACTTAATGAATTCAAGTATGCAGCATCACGTCATATAATTGATGCAAAATAAAGAAATGCATTTACAGAAGTCTGATAATAAGACCACAGTACCAGTGGTATTCTCGGATTCACCAATATCTATACGTTCCACCTCAACCTACACAGAATCATGGAGTGGTTGTCACTAATATTTTCCGTTATAGCACTCTACTTAATGGTAACAACCTGCCACATTGCCTTGTTCATGTGAAGTTATGTCTAGTTTTGGAAACCATAGGATTATTCTGCATATATAGGAAATAAAATATCTGCTTCAGTAGTGGAAGCACACCTAATACATTGGTTTTCCCTTAGGGATATGAGCTCATCCATGTTGAATGAATTGGACAATGTTTGCAGCATTCATGTCAAAGTGGCTAATAAGTTACCCACCTATGAAAATGACATGTGTATAAATGAGAATGTTACTTATGTGGCAGATTGACTCAAATTTCAAAATTGTGCAATAAAAAAAAAATCTCACTATGTATAACATCTTTATTGGTCTTAGCATTATGTGGGTAGTTAATAATTTCTCTTATATCAATAAAGATGTTATCCGTATTAAGATATTAGACTGACTTAGATTTTAAAATTATGTAATAAAAAAATTTCACCATGTGTAACATCCTTGTTGATCTAGAATTTTTTTTTATAAATGAATAACTAATAATTTCACTTATATCAACAAGTGTTAGATTGGCTCAAATTTTAAAATTGTGTAATAAAAAGAATCTTGCCACATATTACATCCTTATTGATTTGAGGGGTTGTTTTCTATAAGTGAGTAGCTAATACTAAACGGGTAGGTAATAATTTCCCTTGTGTCAAACACATTGGCTTTTGCATGTTTTTTTTTCTGGTTTTTGCAGCTCTAATCAAAGGGCTTGGAAGATTTGTGTTTAAGAATGTGCAGCAGGTAAGTTAGAACTTGCAAGACCTATAAAAAGAATATGTATATGACATAAAAAGAGGCTGAAATTAGCATTAACATATTCTAAGATCCTTTTTTTTTTTTTTTTTTATCTTTATTGCTTGTCATTACTTCCAATCTAACTAACTAACAGGGTGCAGCAACATGTTATGTGGCATTGCACCCTCAAGTGAAGGGAATCATTGGGAAGCGACATGGAGTTGGCAAGCAAACTATGGGATTTCAGCACGAAATTGATTAAAGTAGTTTCAATTTTCACAGAGAACAACAAAAACTGTAATGCAATGCAATGCAATGTCTGTTACACATGTATTTTTAGTGATTCATGAGACTGAACGACTAAAAAGATAAAACCAGTTACTCTTTAATGGTCAATGAGAGCTTATCGGCACGGACAATAATGAGGTCCTACCAAAGGGTGTTAGTTTTGCAGACAAGTTTTCTTTCTTTGTAGCCGCACCAAATCCCCATCCAAATCCAAACAAGTAATAAGAACAAAGACGTGTAGTGTGTGCAAGTGTAAGAGAGAGAGATTGAAAGGTAAACTAAGTGAAGGAAGGATGGAAGAATTTGGGAATTTAGGGTTTTCCAGACTTGAGAACTTGAGAGATTTGAAGTGAAGTCTGAAGTGAGAGTGAGAAGGGAAAGTATGAGAGAAGTGTGAAGTGAGAGCGGGAAGAAGAAGAAGTCTGAAGTGAGAAGAAGAAGTTTGAAGTGAAGTGGGATTCTAGAAGTCTCGAAGGGAAAGTACTAGTACTAGAGCAGTCTGAAGTACACGCGTGAGAGAAAGAAATAAAATAAAAAATCAATTACCAAAACGACGTAGTATTGTACAAAATTAAAAAATCTAATTTTAGTTGGTCGGTTCAGTTAGTGTTAGTTAAAAATAATTAAAACCGAAACTGACTGCATTTAACCGAATTTTTATATTTTCAAAACCGTAACCGAACCATTCAACCGACATTAACCGACCGAAATTTTAATTTTCTTTCGGTTTGGTTAATTTCGGTTGGTTTACTCAGTTTTGCTCAACCCTACTCCCTGAGGAAGCCATATGTCTTGCATGCTATACACAGGGATAAAGTTAAGTGTTGCTCTATCCAAAGTGATCCGCCCAACTCTATTCAGCAATTTACCTTTCTAGCTAGCGAAGCGTTGTTTGATCCTAGCTATTATACTAACAAAGTGGCTTTTAGAAACCCTCCCCTTTATAATCGGAATACCCAAGTACCTACCTAAATCATTACAAAAGTTAGCCGAGACAATAAGATGGAGGATGTCCTTCTTGGTCCTCGAAACTATGGGAAGCAAGGGCTCTAGATTTAGAGCTATTAATTTTGAGACCTGAGGTCTGACAGAATTCCTGCAGCATGGCGTTGACCACTCTAGCCTGGGAGGTAGTGGCCTTAGAAAAGAGAAGTACTTCATTTGCAAAAAGGAAGTGGGAAATAGGGGCCCCCCCTTCTACGGCATCAAATGGCCTTCCATTCAGCACGTTGGACTTTCGTCGTGATCAGAAGAGAGAGCTTTTCCATGCAAAGAACAAAGAGATATGGAGAGAGAGGATCACCTTGGCGGAGGCCTTTCTTAGGCTTAAAGGGAGCAGTCTTGTCCCCATTCCAAAGAAGAGAAAACCAAACACAAGTGGTGCAGTGCATTATCAAAGTGTTTTCCAGAAAATCCTAATTGACCCTATCATAGGCTTTTTCAAGATCAATTTTGTAAGCCACTGCACCCTTACTCCTGGTGTGACTGATGTGGTGAACAATCTCCTGAGTGATGAGAATGTTGTCTCTGGTGCCTCTCCTTGGGATAAAACTGCTTTGGAGCGGGCAAACAATATCATCTAGGAAAGGTCTAAGTCAGTTAACCAGCACCTTGGTCATGATTTTATAGACAACGTTGCAGAGACTAATAGGACAGAAGTGAGTAATTCTCGTGGTGATCCTCTTTAGGAATGAGCACAATCATAGTGTTCGCCATTTTGGGGTCAAAGGTGCTATTCTGAAAAACATCATGAACAAAATTAAAGACCTCATCCCCCACTATGTGTCAATACTTCTTATAGAAAATAGGTTGGAAGCTATCAAACCCTGGCACAGTGTAAGCTTTCATGTACTTGAGAGCCTCCCACACTTGTTTTGAAACTTGCCTGGTGAGTCTCCAGAGCCAAATGGGGAAGGGAAGGGTGACTGTCAATAATCAACCTATAGTTGGGATTAGAATCAGCTGAATCGAATAAGTTATTAAAATACTGGATAACCCCCTTCTTAATGACTTGCTAATTAGTGCACCACTCTCCACTAGAAAGAAAAAGACCCTTTATCTTATTCCTCTTTGGCCTGATGACAGTCTGGGTGTGGAAATAACTAGTTTTCTTATAACCAAAGCGAACAGGCATTTCTCTCGATTTCTGGAACCATAAGATCTCTTCCTGTTCCAAGATATCTGCATATTCTTTCTGAAGCTCCCTTTCAAGGCGACATAGGTTAGCCGAATCAATGTTTTGAAGGGCTCTATTGATCCCATTCAACCTAGCCTTGATAACCTTTTTCTTGATAAGAATGTTGCCAAAGGGGTTTAGATTAAAAGCCATAGCCGCCTGTCTAACATTGTCCAGCTTAGCATCAATACTACCCTCCATGCCATACCAAGCCAAGTTCACAACTACTTCAAACTGAGGGTGTTTAGTCCATGCAACCTCAAAACGGAACAGCCAGTATTAGGAACCATATATAGAAACATTGCATTTGAGGACAATCGGGTGGTGACCAGTGTGAGTACGGGGGAGATGTAAAAGGGAAGCTTCCGAGAAGGAGAGTCTCCAATCCTGAGAAACAACTACCCCATCCAGCTGCTTTGAGAGTTTTCTAGTACCATTGATGTGCCTGTGCCAGGCGAAGACAGGACCATTTACGTGCAAAGTGACGTCTTTGATGTATACTATAGAGAGGTGAAGCTTATTGCTCGTGATGGAGAAGGAAAAAATGCTAGATGATAAGATCAATTTAATCACGTTCAATTAAAATAAGTTGCGTTCAAATTGAGTTAGAACATTTTGAATGTTCATCAATTGCTTGAAAATATAATATTGCCTTTTTCAATATCTTTTTCTTCTTCTTTTTTTTTTTGTGATAAAAAAGTTTAAAGAAAGAAGAGCATCGTTCTATATAGTTTGAACATGACACAAGAATCAAAGACACTAATATAGGTACCAATATTTTTTAAAAGGTGCCAAGTCAAATAATGCCTTTGGCATGGAGGACACCAATAGGACTAGCACCCTTGTAACTTAAAAAAATTAGTGAAAAGTATATATATTATTATAATAATATTTAATTTGTTTATGAATGAATATTACTTCATGGGGCCTAAAGTATAAACCTTACTGTGGAACTTGGCTATTATGAAACCCTATTATTACTAATTAACAAGGATGAAAATGTCTGTTATAGATGTAATAAGCTACTTGACCTTTCCAAATGTAATTAGCAGCATGTCACGTTTCAGCTTAATTGGAGATAACTTGATTATGCCAATTTTTTTTTTTTCTTGAAAACTCGACAAGATGATAAATTTGACATTAGATCTAAAACTATACAGAAATGATTTAAATAAAGGGGAAATGGAGTGGGAAGGGAAGAGTATACAAAAGCATGCCACAATTTTTATTTTTGTTTTTTAATTTTATTTTGGGGACGCCAACCGATTGGTGTCCTACAATTAGCCCAAAAAAGTATAGTAGATTGAGAAACAATTTTTGTGTAATGACATTGTAAAATATTTTTCTTTTTGTATTTTCTAGATAATCTTACCCAACATATAATTGATGTATTTTAAAATTATTTAATCATGGCACTAAAAGCTCTTACATATTATCCAAATCCTAATTGCTTTTAATTTGTTCCCTTCGTAGATGCTAAATTTCTGATTGAGACATTGAATTTTTTCTCTTTAGTTACACAATAGTCATTTCTTATTTACTGTAATCTATATGTTCTCTATCGTATATTTATGTCCCAATTGATATATTCGATGAGAGTGAATTTAGAGTCTGTTTGGCAAAACTAATTGATAACTGTGAGATTATATTTGAAAGTTGTGACATTGTAGTTAAAAGTTTATGGATGTGTAGTTAACTAATTGAATTAGAGTTGTTTGGTAAAACTAATTGTACAGTTAGCTAAATGTGTTAAATAACTTAAAAATGTGTAATATTATATTGAAATAATTTTAGGACTAAATATAGCTCATTATACTTATTTTTTAGTTTATTATCAACAATTAATTAGATAATTAGTTTTATTTATTTATTAATAAGCAATTAATTAAATTATTAATTATATTCTATTTATTTATTATCAATTAATTAATTAAATAGAATGATGGGATAAGAGAAAAGAGAGGAGATAAAAAAATGAGGGGTGTGGAGAAAGGACTATGAGAGATAAATATTGTTATTTGTTAAAAAATTAAAGATAAAAATAAAATTGAAATATTGGTAGTTAACTTCTAAAAGACATATGCTACTTCAAATAGTGTTTCAATAACTAGTTTTCAAAAGTTATAATCTATCTCAATTTTTAACTTATCAAACACCTCTATTAGCTTATTAACTAAAGTCAATTTGCTATAATTTATCTTTTTTAAACACAGTCTTAGTGATCATCCTAAAAACGTTGAAATGCCATAAGGAATGGTCAATATATTCCACGTGATTAATCCATATTGGTGACATTTCAAAGCCAAATCCAACAAATACACAGATATTAGGTATTCAACATGATCAAGTAACCCATATTATTGGTCTCACGTTAAGAAAAATCTTCGTTGAAACATATATACTTGTATCCAAACCTTAAAAATATCCATTTTAATTAATTATATGGTTTTCATCATAGTATCAGATTTCAAAATCAAAATGGAAAATATTTGATTTTCTACACTCTTTTTTCTCTTCTTGTTCTTGTTGTCACTTTCAAGCTCATCATTCAAAAAAGAACAAGATTAAGAACCTCCCACCATCACCACCTTCTCTTCCTATACTGGGCAACCTCCACCAACTAAAACAATCCCTCCACCGCACCTTGCTCCATCTCTCAAAGGATTATGGCTCCGTATTCTCTCTCAAATTCGGGTCCCATCTTGCTGTTGTCGTTTCATCTCCATCTGTCGTTGAAGAATGTTTCGACAAAAACGACATTATCTTTACAAACCGCCCTCACTCTCTAAAGGCGAAGCACTTGCTTTACAACCAAACCGCTCTAATATCGTCTTCCTATGGAGAGCACTGGCGAAACCAACGTCGTACAAGCTCGGTTGAGATACTTTCTACGCACCGTATCAATTCTTTCTTGGGTGTGCGCATGGACGAGAACAAGAGGCTGCTACAGAAGCTGTATCAGAACTCAAAGAAAGAGTTCACAAAGGTGCAGCTCACACCCATGCTTTCAGAGCTCACTTTTAACATTATCATGAGAATGGTTTCTGGGAAACGCTATTATGGTGATGATTGTGATGTGACAGATGTGGAGGAGGCGAAGAAATTTAGAGATCTCATTATAGAAATGGTAAAATCTGGTATAAGATCCACCCTTGCGGATTTTGTGCCTATACTTAGGTGGGTAGGTTATAATGGTGCAGAGAAAAGAGTTCCAAAGAATTAGGAAGAAGGCTGATACGTTCTTCCAAGGACTGATTGATGAGTATCGCAATAAGAAAAGAGGGTTGAAATGTACAAATACCTTGAAAGACCATTTACTTGTCTTACAAGAATCTCAACCAGATTATTACACTGACCAAATCATCAAAGGGCTTATCATGGTAATGTTGGGAGTTTGAAGAAATAGCAAATACCAAATTCATTATATGTGTGAAAGCGTACCTGAGTCTTTTGGTGTGAAAGATTTGAGTCCATTGGTATAGAGGATTTCACAAGTTGGTTGATCTTCCAAGTTACCACTAGGGAGAACTATCAGAAAGAGACTCTTGAGGGAGTGGCTACAATAGATAGAGGACTATATGACATAATTCTAAAACCCTAACTAATTCTAGGACCATATTTCTCCTTAAATAGTGTTCTTAGTATTCGGCCCATCACCAAAATATGAGCCATTATAATTTTGGGCCTTAGCATATTAATCCTGTGGCAAAATTGAATTGAGCCCATTATTCTTTATTCTTTATTAAATCACTTTAATTGGGCTTTACTAAAATGATGACACATACACCTAATATGCTGTATGTGTGTCCCATACGATGGCATGTTTTCCAACAATCTCCCACTTGCACACATGTAACTATTTAGGCATGCATAACCTTATGAGCACTCAAGTTGCCGTTATTCATAAGCCTGGACAATTTGGTCCATGATTGCACAAATACAAGATAAAAAGTATTTTCGTTACATCCATCATAACTTAATCCATTAATGGTCACAATATGAATACAATCAACAACATAGATCAATCATGGGTATGTTGCATGAAAAATTACACACCATGTGATCTACACATGCCTATTTTCTAGTTGGTCCTACTGTAGTGAGATAAAATCTTAAACTTTGTTATACAGAATGATAAACCAAAAACTATAAATTGTATAAGTTGAAACATTAACCAAAACTTTAAACTTTATGACTCAAGGTTTTGAGATTGAATAACATTTTTTATCAAAAACCATGATGCATAAATGTCTGAATTTTAAACATCACATACACACTCCTACTAAACTAGAAGTTCCTTAATCTTGATTACACATATCCAAGCAATGTGCTTGTGAAAAACCTTGGGGGGTAACCCCTAAGGTAAGGGGATTTACTAATATGGAGTATGCATAAATGTGTTCAACAATAAGCTGTCTATTCTATAAATCTATTTGTTATCATTGGAATATATGATGGTTGCTATACTATTTATATAACTTTAATAGTCTTTCATTTCCTTTAATTATATGCAGCCAAGTACAATTTCACAATTATATTCCATGATTGGATGTAGGGATGAAATAAGCCGAGCTAGCTCATGAACTAAGTTAGCTCAGTTTGTTAATGGCTTGATAAAATTGACTCATGAGCTAATGAGCTAAGCTTGAACCAACAATTTTAGTTTGTTTATTAAATGAGCCGAGCTTGAGTTTTTATAAGTTCAACTCATTAGCTTGTGAGCTGGCTGTTTGTATATATGTATTAATTATATATTTAGTATAGTTTGTTGCATATTTATTATAGCATTATATATAACATATGCCATATCAATATATTCTTAACTATATAGACTTGGACATTTTTTTTTCTTTCGTAGGCCTTGATACCATAGGTACATAAGGCTTTATCTAATTTTAACAAAGCACACATGTTTTAGAGAGTTGTTTTATAATGTTTATAGTGATTTTATACATTTATTGGTTATTTTATTAAGATTATTTATTGAGTAATGTTTATTTTCTAATACCGTGGAATGGTATCTTGTTTATTTTATTAAATGAATGTGATTAGTATATGATTAGTATAAGATCACGAGCTTTGAAGTGAGTTGAGCTTGAGCTGGGAAAATTGGCTCGTCAATTAAAAGAGCCAAGCTTGAGCTTAGCCTAGCTCAGCTTAGCTTGGCTCATTTCCATCCCTAGGTGGATGCCTTTTGACATGATACAAACTCTACCTTCATGGCAAAATAATGTACAAGTGTCTGTTAAATATTTTACAAGAAATGACTCTATTGGCTAACTTGTCACTTGATGTAGATTTACACCTGTATTGACATCTATTATAGCCAGAATCAAAATACCTTATGATCTCATGCCAATCTAATCAAAGATATATAAGCATGTAATCTTTTGTTCTCTAATACCTATTTGGTTGCTTTCCTAAGGGTGCGTTTGATACCAGTACTGGACAGCACAAGAAAAATAGCACAGCACAAAAAGGTGAGGTACATGACAATTTTTTGTACTGTCCATTGTTTGTTGTTTAACGTACTGGACAAAAAAAATTATATCATTTTTGTCTAATTTATAGTAATACTTTATATTATTATTTTTTAAAAAATATATAATACAATTTTAATATTTATAACAATTAAAGTAATTTATAAAAATATAAAATTTAAAAAAATATCGTCGGTCGCTGATCATTGTCAGTACCTTGCCAGTCACCTACCGTTGTGAATACCTTGCCGATTGATAACCGTTGTTAGAACTTACCGCTATTGATTTGATGAGCCAAGGTATAGAGAATTATAAGATGGTTTGAGAGATAACAATGTTAAAATTTTTGTCCAGTACTCTGGACAAATCCTTGTCCCATGGTTTGGTGAGGGACAAAAATTCAAGGATTTGTCCAGTACCATGGACAAGTTTTTGTCCAGTACTGTGGTCTTTTACAAATCAAACAAGGGACAAAAAATTTTGTACTGTCCAATCCCTTGTTTTTTAGCAAATCAAACGGACCCTAAGTTCCATACCAAAGATCCATAATTGGGATTCTTAAATATCTGTCTCAATATTGTAATGTATGTAGTGTCCAATGCATAGAAACCTTAACGTAAATTAGATTCCCTATAGCTTGATGTATAAGGAATCCCTGTAGTTCTGGAATTTCAAGGTGTTGATTGAAAAAATCAATTTACTCCCACCAATCTTTGGTTACACAACTATCAACAAGATTCACCTTGAAACCATATGAGATAATAACCTAATGAGTTGTGCTAAAATTATTAGGAAGCTTGACTTGAAAACATAAAAATAAAATCAATTATTTTAAAATATCGGATGTTGAGATTGTTGAGTTTATTCTTTAAAAAACAATCACTTAAACTTGAATATTTGTATCTTAATCCTTCCCCCCACTCAACACCCTTAAAAAACCGTGTTTTTCTTGTCATAAGAAAAAAAATTGCCTTAAAGTGTGGGACCACCGAATTTATACTCAAAGTTCTTTCAGAGTTGTCAATAAAGCAACTATTAATTTTTGGGAAGTTATTCTTCAAGGCCTATAAGGCATTGCTTTAAGTAGACACCCTTAAACATGAATTCGGTTTTATGCATATACTTAAGCCTTACAAGAGCCTTACTTGTTTCTTTAGTTGACACCTTATTCCAAATATAGGCCATGGTTAAGACTTGATTTGGTGCAATGCTTAATTGCCATTAAGCACAAGACTTTGAATGCTGCTTTAGAAATGTAACTTAATCGCTTGTGCTAAATAACCCTTTTTATTTTCCAAATTTAATTTTTTGCTTTGTATTGCGTATCACCATCACCACATACAAAGTCTCTTTATAAGAAGCAATTATATCCTAAAAAAATATAAAATATCATAAAACATTAGAGAGCCAGTTCCAACAAAATTTGAATATGAAACTTTTAGAAAATCTCAAATCTTTGTTTCCAAATAAAGACAAATGTATTTTGTCTAAATGAAAATACTATTAAAACCAAACTTTTTTTTTTTTTTTTTTTCTAAAACTAGTACTGGAAAAGTTTTCAACAAATCAAAATAATAACTGGCCTCTCTGGCATTAAACTATAATGATATGTTGCTTCCTTCACCACGATTTGTCATTTCCTGAGCGAATGCATCTTTTAGCATCATTTGGCTATCAGTAGCTTTGGTAATCTTGCATAGAAACACCTGTGTGAGTAGTAGCGCCAGAATCTTTTCACCAAGTGCTTCTAAGCATTAAATTATCCTTAGTACAAACCAAAGCAAGAATAATACCTTTTCTGGCACATTATGCGTAATAATTGGTGCAATCCTTTCTTAGATAGTTTAAGTTTTAATTCCTTAAGCTTTGCAAGCTATATGGAACATCTCCATGACATATTCCTTAAAATTTCCTTTGCCTTTGTACTTCATTGAAATCAAGTTTTGCAAAATCATGCTTGTTTCTGCCTTATCGCTTTTAACAAAGCTCCTTTCAATTTCAATAAGAAAATCCCTAGCACTCATAAGGCTTTCCCAAATAGTACCCCCAAAAGCTTATAGAATGCCACGTATAATGATTACGAGACTCATGCAATTCGATCTCTCCCACTTCTCTAAGTGCTTTTTTGTTTAGAGGAACTTGCATTCGTAAGAGGTGTGAGTTGATTGATCCTAAGCACAAGGTCAAGATCCATGCAGCCCAAAATTATAACATATTTCCTTCCAATTCTTGAAACTTTGTTCTATTCAAAATAGGATTGGAGGACAAGTTGGTAGATATCGAAGAAGCAGTAACTAAAAGAGAATAAAATAAAATTAGATATCCACATTATCAAGATAGAATAACGATTAATTCAGACAGTTAAGTTTCTCATCTCATCTTTGGATGACAATATTAACTGTTAATGGTATCTTGGTGTAATGATCGAAGACTGACAATTAAAGTCTGTCAAACAATTTTTGGACCCCATTAGTATCCGCATGGCCAAACCTTATAATCGTCATGTATCCATCATCACAAGTGCCTATATAATTTGGCCAAGTATTAACTTTCCTTTGGGCCGATAAAATACCCGCATGAGATTACATAGATACAAACCATCTAATATGCTTCTTGAACAACTTTCACGAGAGAGCTCACTTTGGTGAGATATTGTGTTGGTCAAATCAATTAGCATAAAAGACAACCTTAAATTGGTTTTAAAAGCCTTTTTAATTTATAAGTGGCGTCTTCTTGTAATGATCAAATACTAACAATGAAGTCGGCCAAATAATAACATATCTTTGGACCTCATTATTATCTGCATGACAATACCTTATAATTTTCACATATTTATCACTACAGGTGCCCATGTAATTCAGCTAAGTATCAACCTTCCTTTGGGTCGATTAGTTACCTGCATGAGATTACACAGTCACAGAACATCTAACATGCCTCCTCTTGGGTGACTTTCATGAGAGAGCTCACTTTGGTGAGGTGTCATGTGGGTGATCAATGCAATTGGCATAAAAGACAACCTTAAATAGGCTTAGAATCCTTTAAAAATTGTTTGAATAATTTTAATATTTTCTAAAACCTTAGTTGTATATCACTAAAAAAACTACAAAAATATATGTGAAGCATAAATATGGGAGAAATGCACATACAAAATATTAACCAAAGCTTGAATTTCCTTACAAGTTCTAAAATAAATCATTAAGACAAAACTAAATAAGTCCATATGCAAAAATAATATATCCATAGTAGAGGACCGAAGACTAGAGTTTTCTCTAGTTTCAATCCAAAACACTAATTCATAACTGTAGTTATCCAAAACAATGAAAAACCCATCCAAACATCGCTAGATTTGTGAACAATTTTCACAAAACTGAGACTAGGTAAAAGCATGAAATACACTATGAAAAGTCCGAATTTTATTTAGTCCTTATCTCCAAAAATCCATAAACCAATCAAATTTAAAGATGCACCAAAGCTGAATTCAAAACTAAGGTGGTAAGTAAGAATTTATTCAAAAGCTTTAATTGGCTTTAGTTTAGTTCTCAAGTACTAGAAGCCTTAGTACAAAAGCTTTAGCCTTAGTACCTGGCTCATATATACACAAACAAACAATTATGAACCAAAAGAGAGTATATATATCATGCTTGAACAAGTGAGGAACAGACAAAACTTTCAACCTAAATAGAACACCCAGATTTACAAATACCAAATTGTATTTCAGTAACTAAAGGATATCAAATATGAGACATACAATTTATAACTAATTTACAAAAACAATCATAGTGACACCATCAGCAATTGCGCAACTTTATGTGCTGGTGTCTCATACTACACATTCGGCAATGGAAAACCAGAGAGTTGAAAGGATTTTAACCTTTTCCCTTAATAATAATAACATAAAATGACTAAGAATGGCCTTTCGTGAATTCATGGTTCCATCATAAATCAGGAAGCACAGATTTCAACAACAAAATGAACCATAAAGCACTTTATAAAAAATACATAAATAACCAAACATTGGTTTGCATAGTCAATAGAAAAGGATGTTTGTTCTCAAACAACCATATATTGGGATCAATGCCGATCGACAATTGGTTAGTGGAAGAATGAAACTACACACCAATCAATCCCACATAAAACCAAAAATTAATAACCAAAGATAAAGTCCAACCCGAGAGTGTGGGTGGGTCTAATTTCATCACTGAATGATTATGATAACATGATAAAATCCGATCTGAGAAGTTCGAAAAATATAAGAGTTTCTGATCAGAATAATAACAGTAAAACTGCAACAAATTATTCCAAGGAATTGAATATAGGTGGCTCTGATAACACTTCTTGGGAATTTAGAGAAATACCGAATACTAAATTCACTTGATTTATCCATATCAGTTTAATAGAATATAACTAGACATGCAGAAATGTACCTGAGTCTATTGGTGTAAAAGATCTGAGTTCATTATGTTCCATACGTTGGAATGTTTTCCAACAGGTGAGTGCCTTTAATTGATAAGAATGAAATTACTTGTAAGAAAAAAGTGAATTTAAACAAGGCTTATAGCATAGCATGTCTTAACCTTGAAGACATACACTCTGCTCGCTCAAGTTTATTTATATATATATATATATATATATATATATATCGTGGATTCATGTGGGGCTAAAAAGGGAAAGTATTAAAATTATTAACAGAACATTTTTGATAAATTTTGTAAGTAATTTTTTTTTGTAGTTTAGCTCCTAGATGTTGTTTTTGAAAGTGCAGGTAAATGTGTTCTAGACGGGGTGAATAGGACAGTATATTTAGCTTCGATTAAAACAGTTTAGGTTTGATTATGAAAACTTTACAGTTTTAAATCATGATAAATCAGAGTAAAACTTAAGCGCAAATAATATTTTGGAAATAAGTAGATGCTAAAAATAAAGAGTTTAAGGAAGAGAATTGGCTCAGTAATTTATAGTGGTTCGATCATAACAAGACCTATATCTACTCCTCTCAATCGTCTTTGAGAAAATTATCTTCACTATCTCCACTGGTTTATAGGATTCCATCAACCTTTTACAACTACCCAGCAGCTCTGTCTAAGCTTAGTTTTCCAGGATACACCAAGAACCTTTACAACTGCGAGTATATCTTTTAAAGATTATGTCTACCCTCAATAGGGTTACAACAAAGAGTATTAAGGCGAACAACCTTTACAAGGAAATGTTTTTTAGATGAAGTAATGAAGCATACAACGTGTTGTTGTTTACAACAGATATCCTAGTATGCCCAGTACAACAAAATGATATTCTAGATAAAAGAATTGGTGTATGAAGACAAAGAAGAAAAAATAAAAACCTTGAGAACTCTAGAGAGTATTTGCAAATGAGGCTTTCTTGTATTCTCTTATTTTTTCATTACTTCAAATAAGTGGCTTCCTCTCCTTTATATAGACTTGTGAAAAATAATTGTTGGAGAGAAAAAATAGCTATTGGAGAACAAAATTCTGACCATATTTTCTGCTATAAGCAAGAGTGGCTTTTGCGGTGTTTTCCACTACTCGCAACCTCTTAGCAACTTTTTGGTGACCCAAGGTTGTCTTGAAAATTGAAATCTGGTTAAAAAAAAGTCTGCACATTTATTGCTGCAAGCAAAAGTGGCTTTTACCGTGCTTTCTGCTATATGCAGCCTTTTAGCAGCTTTTTGGTGGCCTAAGACTGTCTTGGAAGTTACAATCTGGTTAAAGAAAAGTTTATAGATTTTCTGCTACAAGCAAAAGTAATTTTTGCCTAATATGCAAGATAAAAATGTCTCCACAAATCTTAAAATATTTTCTCATCAAAATCAATTAAAGGAATTGATAAAAATTCTCTTGAGCTAACAGTTTTCGCCACCGATATATTATCTTGAATTTGTTATTGATTATACTCTCTTTCTGTTTTTGAAGGTTTTAATAGTTGCTGGAACAGACACTTCAGCAGTGACACTAGAATGGGCCATGTCCCATCTCTTAAACAATCCATTGGTGTTGAAGAAAGCAAGAACTGAGTTGGAACCTCAAGTTGGACAAGAGAGGTTATTAGAAGAATCTGACCTCAATAAGTTACAATACCTTCACAACATAATCTGTGAGACATTGCGATTAAGTCCACCAGTACCTTTGCTTCTGCCACATTTTTCATCTGAGGATTGCACTATAGCGGGCTATGATGTGCCACAATGTTATTGGTGAATGCATGGTCCATTCATAGAGACCCTGAGTTGTGAACTGATCCAACAAGCTTTAAACCAGAGAGGTTTGAGAATGGTGAAGGCCATTCTCATAAGCTGCTACCCCTTGGGCTAGGAAGGAGGTCATGTCCTGGAGCAAGCCTAGCCCAATGAACGGTTGGATTAACCCTTAAGTTCATTGATTCAGTGCTTTGACTGGGAAAAGGTAACTGAGGAAGAAATTGATATGACTGAAGGAAGGGGAACCATAACGGCAAGAGCCATCCATTGGAGGCCAAGTGCAGAGCACGTCCAATCATGAGCAATATTTCATTAGACGCATAGATGATTTCCTCAAATCACATTGTTTTACAGTTGGACAAACACGGAGTTCTTAGCAATCATTATCCATATGCTATATTCATTAATGTTGTTATCAATTTAAATATATGTATAATAATATGTAGCTTTTATGCTATATTCAAGGTCCTTTATGTTTTGTAAGTTTTCCTAGATTAAGCTGGGAAGTGTCAAAGATAAGTTCCGAGATAACTCAAAAACATATTTTATACTTAATTCTTTGATTTATTATTTTTTTTTAATCACCCCAAAGAAAGTTAGGTGAGCGAGCAATGAGGTGAGAAATTTTTTTTTATTCTATTCTATTTTCTTTTAATTAGACTCTCCTCTCAAGATAAAATTTTAATTAAAAGAGTAAAATAAAATAGACAATAAAATAATTTTATTTTATTTTATTGATTCACTAAACTAAAAATAAAAATAAAATAAAATAATTTATCCTATCATATCTCTTTTATTAAGTACATCAAACAAGCCTTAATAGTCAATAAGGGCTTGAGCCCAAAACTACTCTATCAAAATAGCATATGGTAAAGCCACTACTCCAAAGAGAGATAAATAAAGTAAAATAAAATCCTTAACTCATATTAATTGCTTAACACTCACAAAATATTAAAAAAGATGCCTAACAATTGGTTCTTGGCAACAAAATGTGTAGACATATGCGACAATTCTCCAAATTGCTTAATTAGGGTTATCAACATATTCAAGATCCATATAGTTCTCTTAGTTATCATTGCTTTCATCACTACTAGTCTTGTAGATATCTTCCCCAATATCATTTTACATTTGTCTCTCCTTCCTCTTTTATCAATAATAAAATCCAACACCCTAGAATTTAAAGGCCCTAAAACTACTTTCGTTGATCTTGTTTGCTGCTAGTACTCCTAGGCTCACGAGCCTCACTAGCATTACCTACTTTAGTATTTTCTCCATCTTCACCCATTTTTCCCACCAGCCCCCTCGTGTCGTCAATGTCACCTTAACAAAAGATTTATGCCTCTTAAGATGTTCAATCTACAAGCAATAATTAAATTTTCATCAACAGATTTAATCAGTCCAGATGCACTTGAAGTTGCTTAGGATTATTAATTAGCTACGCAAAGATGGAGACATATTCACATAGTGCTATAATAAGGATACATGATGCCAATTACTACAAGAAAAATGCCATTTGCGGGGAGCAAATTCACCGCTAAATGGCATTTTCCCTTCTAAACGTCTTTGCTAATTACGGCCTCAGCTTTTAGTTCGAAAAGGCATGTATATGTTTGGCAAACACGGTTTAGTGTTTACCATTAGACCATTATACTTAACTCTTATGTTCTATTTTGTGCTTAATTGTTAAAATTAGCCTTAATTTATATTATTGAGGTCTAATTGAGTTTAATTTAAGTTCTTGTTATTTTGCCTAATTTTGAGGTCTAATTTACTTAGTATAGGTTATCTATTTTTAGGGTGGACCTTTGGGCAACCTTTTGGTTGAGTTAGGCAAGCTATGTTGAGTATTCTAGGTTGATTTTGAAGCAATCGTAGCTAAGTAGGTAGTTTACGTTGGCCTAGTTCGCAATCAAATCAATGCTAGTTGTTTACAAAATATCCTTTAGCAATGCTTTGCATATCATAATTTACCATTCTCATTTTGTTTTTAAATAAAAGTCTATTTATTCATAATTGCCTTTACACTTCCGATAAATATAGTGCAAGTCCAAAACTTTTGACTATTCAAGCAAACATCTATCGTGTCTTTTTATTTTGGCTAATTATTTCTTTGTTTGCAAACTCTGGCTATATGTAAAACATTGTCAATATTGACTTCATTTTGGCTCCATCATATACTAAATGATATAATTGATAGAGAACTCTTTATTTTCACAGCCCTTAGCTACTTGAATTTTTTTTGAAACTAAAACATTAATTATGCTCGAGGACTCTTTTGGAGTTATCTTAGTGACTTTTTTATTCTACCCTTAATTTGGCCATCTTAATTCTTAGTTTATTTTCTTTTTTGAGATTTTATATTTGGAGTTGATGAGTTTATTACATTTCATGTATTTGCAATTACACTTTTGATTGGAGCATTAGCTATTGGTATATATGATTTTAGTCACTATCACTCTTTCAAGTCAAGAAATACGTCTTATAAGTGAATTATCTTATGAATTTCTAGTTCATGAAGCATACTTATAATGTATTATAATTGATCTCCTTTTCCAACTACTTATTCTCTCTCCCTTAATGTTAGAAAAATTGATTTATTGACCTCCATTGAGATTTATTCATGGTTTGGTTTGTTAGTTGTCCTAACCTCTATTGAGGTGTCTTAGTGCATTGTGGTGAAGTAATAATAACGTATGATACACATCCAACATTTCTTAAGCCATTGTAAAAGGGAATTTATGATAACTTATTGGCATAATACATAATCAATACTAAATGAATAGTCGTTTGTTCCAAAATAAAGAGTGAAAGTTTAGATTTCATAAATAATGGTCTAACAATTAATTTTAGTCACCTATTTATGCTTTAGGATGTTCAGTATCAATTGCAGTAGTCACTTTGAGAAATAAATCCACGTGCATTAAAAAGAGGTGTTTTTCAACTAGATAATTAAGATATTGAGACCTTAAATTAATTAGTTGAGTAAGTAATTTCACAAATATTTAGTATTATTGGAACATTCTTATGATTATTTTGATTATTTTAGGTGGATGAGACTTGTTTATTAAAAATTATAAATGTTATTATGATCATTTTGTTAAGAATTTTATTTTATTCTTTGCATACTAAATAATATATTTATCTAACCTCACATACCAAATATAATAATAGACTTTTCTATTCTTCTTATTATTCTTAAATTGGGTCATTCTATGAATCAAATGTGCTTAAAGTACTCACATTGACATCAAAACTCAAATCCACCATGAACCAAATATGCTTAAGGTACTCACAATGATATTGAAACTCAAATTCACATTTTTTTTTAGACATGAATCATGTACTGGCGATCTTTGTCGATTACTACTTCCTTGTTTAATTGTTTCGGAGTTTATTCTTGAAACAGCATTATTGAGTTGTAAAGGAACCTTGTTTAATCAATTCGTTGACCATAGCCAGAACGTACAAAGTTAACCCATAAGGAGATTACAAGTCATAGAACAAGAAGAAAGCTGTCCTCACAATCCTTCAGCACCTAAACCATTATGAAGTCACGTACTAGCTAGCATGCCGTGGATCCTTCTCCACACTCTCTCTCTCTAACAAACTTAAAATAGAGACAGAAACGACGTGTCGCTTATTACAGCCCTCTCTCTTCATGCAACCCCTGCATGCTAAGCTCCCAACACGTGCCACAACACTCCTCAAAACGCGCCACCTCATCTCCCTCCCACTTCTCTATTTAAACGTACCCACCACTTATCACACCCAATTACCCGTAAAGAATAAAAAAACCAAACTCTCTTCATCCTAGTGTCTCATCAAACACCAGCCGTGTGATTCTGATCCAATGGCTGAGGTGCACTATCCTACACCCCATCACCAAACTCAACATGATGAAGATACTCAAAACCGGGCCCACCAAATGGTGAAGGCAGCCACCGCAGTTACCGCAGGCGGGTCCCTCTTGGTTATCTCCGGTTTGATCCTTGCCGCTACGGTTATAGGCCTGACCGTTGCCACCCCACTGTTCGTGATTTTCAGTCCGGTGCTGGTACCTGCGGTGATTACGGTTGCTCTAGTGAGCTTGGGCTTCTTGACTTCTGGAGGATTCGGTGTGGCGGCGATCACTGTCTTATCGTGGATCTACAGGTACGTCACAGGGAAGCATCCAGCTGGCAGTGATCAATTGGACATTGCACGGCACAAGCTCACGGGCAAGGCAAGGGAGTTGAGGGACTATGGGAGGGATGCTGTAACTGGCCATGGAGGACAGGGTTCTTAAGCTACACCTGCTTGTAGCAGCTTGCTGCTATCTGAATGCCATTAACCTAGAGTTCTTGAGCTGGTAGTTGATGCTGTTCGTGTTGAGTTGTTTTTCAGCATTTCCTCTGTTTTATTTTTTTTAATTTTAATTTTTTTTTGGGTTATTTTGTTTTTGTAGGGTTATATACCCTTTTGTAATTTGTATTGTCATGGAAGTGGAACTCGGAACTCTGGGTGGAGAATCGTTAAATTGAAAATTTTCTGTATTTTTTTTTCTCGTCCTTCATGTCTTGTTATTTATTTTTAACGATTTTGTGTTCATGGTGTTGTCTCGTAATTCTGTCATTTTTTAGCTAAATGAGATACACAATGGTATCTTAAAACGAGAGAGAGAAAATACTTAAGCAGAGAAATATTTTTGAAATAATATGTCAAGGGAATCAAAATACTGTCAATAAATATATAAAAAGAAATTAAACAAATAAGAGGATGTTCTCATTTTATGCTTATTAAGAGTTGAAAAACAGCCAATAGGCTGCAGATTATTAGAGCACAGATGAAATGAAAACGTTAGAAATTTCTCAACGATGATCATTCTTTGAAATACATTTCAATACTAGTATATTAAGTGTATTTTTCAGGAAATATTTAGACTTTATTTTCATTAAATAAATTTTGAAAAACAGCATCCCTAGCTCATTTATTAATTTATTCTTTGGTAAGATCAGAGCCTTCTTATATAAGGATTTATTAAACAGAGAAAAAATTTTTTAAAAAAAAAAAAAAACCCAGGATAAGATACTGTTTATTGTATGTGCTTTCTTTTCTCTGTTTTCTAACTTTTGTGTTTTTGAACATAATATTTTTATTTTCTAACTTATTTTGGCCGAAAATGAAATTTTCTTATAGCATCTTTCAGGCGATCATTTGTCATTTCTTTATCATCATTTTCTCCGCCACTGCCTCTTGAGTGCTACTTCATAAATGAGTTTATGTTGAAGTGAGAATAATATTTGTATTATTTTCTTTTCCTTTTGTTGTTTCTGGCAGATTTTCTCATTATTTGTATTTTCTTTCCCTATGATTAGAAGAGAAAAAGAAAATATATGCAGAAATTTTACCTTCCAGTCTTAGAAAATTCGAATACAATGCCTTTTAACATCCCTTGTAAATAATGGGCTTAATTGTCAACTTTTGGGTGTTTACTAACCCGTCAATGATTTTAGAGACAACACTGTACGTTGGCAATTGTTTTTGAGAAAAAATAAGTATGGAAATATCCTAGTGTTAGATCTGTTTGAAAGGGAAAAGAACATATACAACTTAAAGTGAAAATGTTTGAGAAAGGTCTAGCTTAATTGTCCTTGTTCTTGTGGGTTGAAGGAATTAGTTGTCCTTGTTGGTTTCGTTGTCTGAAGGATATTGAGGGATTGACTTTCTTTAAAAAAAATAAAAATATAAGTAAAAGTTAAAAAGAGAATAATAAGTTATTTTATGTTTGAATTAGTTAATAATTTTTTTTTTATTAGAAAAGGTGTTTGGGTACATAAATGTAAAATACTTTTAAATGATCATAATTAAGGGTATTATTGTAATTTAAAATTAGTCTTTTTTTTTTTTTTAGAAGCATCCCTTGACTTACTTTTTTTGAAAAAGAAACAAAATCTGCCGTCTTATTTTTGTATCTTATATATTGTTTCACTCATTATAATTAGTCTAAATAAATCAGATTTATTATATTATATTATAATATTTAAATCAATTATGGTTAATAAAATAGCATATGAGATATCAAACGGGACAACAAATTTATTCCTTCTAAAAATAGGAGGTTTTGACTTTTACAGGTGATTCTCTTTTCACACAAAAACTAACAAACTAAACAAAAGTACTTTTTTTTTTAAATTAAAAAAAGTACCAACTTTCTAAAACCAATCTAAATAAACTCTTAATTATAAGTTAACAAAATCTGAACAAAAAAAAAAAATGTAAAACTTCTAAGTCACGTAAATTGGTCACTTGGGTGTCACACATTGAAGTAGATGTCCATTACATACAAGATCAAGTACTGAATAATTGTGTGATCATGTCCTATGTTCCATCATCAAATCAAATTGCAGGCTATCTAATTAAAGCTTTAACCAGATTGAGGTTCAGTATGTTCAGGGACAAACTAAAGTGGTAAACTCACCCACTTGTTTGAGTGGGGAAGTTGAGACCTGAGAAGATAATTCCTAGTTGTTGCTAACAAATTGAGACGAGAGTCCTACTATTATCCCTGATAACAGCTGGACTATGCTTATCCTTATCTTAGTTTTAAATTTTGTAAATATCTCTTAGTTGATAAGCTTATCTCAGCTTCCGGTTGCAAATATATATCCCCTTGTAATCGTTCACAAGTGCAATACAGATTATCATATTCCATGTTTTATACGCCAGTGCTTTTCTTTCTTGGCATTAGAGCCAGGTTTAAGCTCACGCTATGGAGAACCTAGGGACCAACACCCAGAAACACAGCAACCTCACCCCACTCTACTCTATCAAGCTGGATATAAGCAATTATTTACTACGGAATTCAATGGTGCTTGCAATACTCCGAGGATACAAACTAGACGGCTATATTCTTGGCGCAAAAGCACGTCTAAAACCCTTTTTCACTGAAGGTGCGGAAAAGAAACCCAATGCTGCCTATGAAGAATAGATCACCAATGATCAACTTTTCCTAGGATAGCTATTCAACTCGATGACCCAAGAAGTAGCTGCTCAGCTTCTACACTATGAAACTACAAAAGAACTTTGGTAAGCTGCCCAAGGTCTTGCTGGTGCACACCCAAGGTCTCGAATTACCTTGTTGAAATCTGAGTTTCATCTCACAAGGAGGGAGGAATGAAAATGGAAGAATATCTCAGTAAGATGAAAAACATCGCTGACTGTCTCCAACTTGCGAGAAAGTCCAATATCTATCTCTGATTTAGTCCCTCAAACACTATCTGGACTTGACAATGTGTATAATGCTATTGTAGTACAGCTTTCTGATAAAGATGAACTTACGTGGGTTGACTTGCAAGCTCTGTCATTTGAAAATAGACTAGAACTGATGCGAACCCAGTGAGATCTAAGACCTATGAACCCACGGACAATGAATTATACTCACCTCAAGAACACTAAGAATTAGATTTGGTGATCCACTTGAACCTTGGAGTACAAAAAAATAAAGACCCGAAGTGTTTAAGACGCCACAAGGATGATCAAGCCTTGATAAGTCAGAATAGTTCAATAAAAAACCAAAGAGAAACTCCTCTCAAATCTGGGATTTCCAGAAGAAACATTCAAATTCATTCATGCTAGTTTTCGAATTACAAAGGTCCCTATTTATAGACTATAGAGAGCTTCCAAGTGAAGCCTTATACCTCCTAGGAAAACTACAAAGCTTTTAGAGACTCAACAATACTTAATGAACCTAGAAAATATAAGTCTCTTAGAAACTCAACAATACTTAATGAACCTAGAAAATACAATTATTTTAGAAACTCAACAATACTTAATGTTCCTAGGAAAATGAAAGGACAACTTGACTTAACACACTAAAATTCGTGCATAAAATTATAAAAATTACAAAATACTTATTTAAGCTCAAAATAACATTAATAAGCCTAAAATTAGATGTGCCCTTGTATGGTCCATGGCCTAAGCTCCTTATTTTGTTGTATTTTAGCCCAAAACACCTTCCACAGCTCCATCTTCAGCCCAAATCACATTATGGACGTGATTAGTGTTGTCCTCAAGTTGAAAGGAATTGGATTTGGCTAAAATGTCATGAACAAACCCACTGAAACCTTCTTGGATCTTCTTAGCCCTTGCTCGTGTAATTGGGCCACTCGGAATTTGCAATGGGGAATTTGAAGTATCATGATTTGCCCTTTGATTCACATCAAGAACAAAACATTTTGGCTAGTTTTTCTATTAGTCCTTCAGCTAATGTTGCGACCAAAAGGGAAAATCATGGAGGCAAAAGTTCCAATCGTGGAAGTTGGAGAGGAACCATTCCATGGGGCACCCGTGGACGAAGAGGCAAAGGGCATTACACCAGAGATAAGCCTGTTTGCCAAGTACGTGCAAAAGCAGGACACAGTTGCTCGCTGTTATTATAGATTTGATAAGTCCTACATGGGACAACCTCCAGATGACAACAGGAATGACAGATCGAGGAATTAGAACTATAATGCGTTCATAGCTTCACCAAATTCAGTTCGTTATTCAGATTGGTATTTTGATAGTGGAGCTAGTAATCATGTAACACATGATGCAAACCGTTTCCAAGAACTCTCAGAGCATGATGGTAAGACTACTCTCACAATTGGTAATGGCGATAATCTTAAAATAATTGGATCAGGTTCCTCATCTCTCAAAACTTGTAGGAAACCATTGATGTTAAAGGAAATGTTATATGTCCCTAAGATCACTAAGAACCTGTTTAGTATTTCGAGACTTGCCTCTGATAATAATATTCTTGTTGAGTTTCACTCCTATAACTGTTTTGTGAAGGAAAAGAGGACAGGGATGGTGCTGCTAGAAGGGAGAACCAATGATGGGCCCTATCAAATCTCTAGTTCGAATAAAGGTTGATGGAATAAAGGACCATGTGCTTTCCTATCCGTGAAGGAGAGCTCGCAAAGGAGACTTGGTCACCCCAATAGTAGTGTCCTTAATGAAGTCTTGAAAAACTGTAATGTTAAGGTTTCATCTGGTGATAGTTTTGAATTTTAAGGCATGTCAGTATGGAAAATCTCATTTGTTACCTTTTAAGAGGTTATTTTCTTGTGCTCAGGAATCTCTAGACTTGATTCATACTGATTTATGGGGTCTTGCACCAAGAAATTCAACTTCTAGTTTTAAATATTATATTCATTTTATTAATAATTTTAATAGATTTACATGGATTTTTTCTCTCAGAAACAAGTTAGATGCTCTACAAGCATTTACTCAATTCAAAAATCAGACGAAAAACCTATTTAACAAGAAAATCAAAATACTGCAGTGTGACGGTGGTGGAGAATTCAAAAGTTTCTTGAAACTTGCCCAAGATGTTGGTATCCAGATTAGACAGTCATGCCCATACACTTCCACTCAAAATGGAAAAGCTGAGAGAAAGCATAGGCACGTTGTAGAACTTGGTCTCACTCATCTTGCTCAAGCTAAAATGCCTCTTTACTTCTGGTGGGAGGCCTTTTCTACTGTTGTGTATCTGACAAACACCATATTTCTTGTTGTAACATAAAACTCCAGAGTACATGATGAAACCTTCTTGATGTGCTTGCTATCCATCCTTGAAGCCATATAATCGCCATAAGCTTCAATATCATACAACTTGCTGTGTATTGCTTGGATATAGTGGCTCACATAAAGGTTACAATTGCATGAGCTCTGCTGATAGAGTAATCATTTCGAGACATGTAGCCCTTTAATGAGGCTGAATTTCCTTTTCGTAATGGCTTTCTCAACACCAAAAAAGGGACTCATTTTACTACTGAACCTTCAATGTTTTTCTATTCTGTTCCTAGTGCAGGTAATAGCAGAACTGAACAAACACAATTAGGTGCGAGGAATGCTGATAGCAGAAGCACAAGTCAAGTAAAAGCTATAGTCCTTCAAGAGAGCTGTCAAGCACTAATCACTTTTCACCGAGTACATGCAGAAGTAGTCAAAGAAGCAGTGATCAAAGGCATTCCCCTATCATTACTCCAGCAGTAACAGACAGCAACATTCAACAAAACTCTCCTATCAATTTCTCAACCTCAAGTGAACAAGAAACACAAGAAGATCTCTCCCATCAGCTAGAAACTGGAAATGATTCAGAAAACCAAACGATACTGTAGAAAGAACGAAAGCAAGATTAGTGGCCAAGCGGTTTTAGCAAACGCCTGGACTAGACTATGATGAAAAATTTAGTCTAGCAGTAAAGGCACTATCAGATTAATCTTAGCTATTGCAGTTCACTTCAACTGGGAGGTGCGACAAATGGATATCAACAATGCCTTTTTGAATGGGCACTCGAAGGAAACGATATTTATGAGACAACCTGAGTGCTTTGTAGATCCTTTTAAACCTAATCATGTATGCAAACTGTCCAAAGCCATATATAGACTGAAGCAAGCCCCAGCCTGGTATGACAGGCTCAGAAATGCCTTACTTCGATGGGGATTTCAAAACATTAAAAGTGATTCCCTGTTGTTCTTGCTCAAGTGCAAAGATCACATCACAATCCTATTGATTTATGTGGACGACATTATTGTGACAGGAAGTAATGCCAACTTTCTTAGAAGCTTCATCATACAATTAAATGTCGTATTTTCCTTAAAGGATCTTAGGCTGTTACATTTTTTCCTTGGCATTGAAGTCAGAAGAAATGGTAGTGGAATGTACTTGAAGCAAACAATTATGTTTCGCAGAGCAATTGGAACAGGTTAAGTCAATATCTAAGTGCACCTATAATACTCCACAGGCAGGCAGTTAAGAGGATCTTTAGATATCTTCGCAGTACACTGCACTAATGGATTACAGATCAGGCCATCTTCTGACATGGATATTTCTGGATTCTTGGATGCAGTCTGGGCAACAAACTTGGATGATAGGAAGTGCATTGCTGGGCATTGTGTCTTCTTGGGTGAAACACTTGTGGCTTGTTCATCTAGAAAACAAAGAGATGTGTCAAGGTCGAGCACATAATCAGAATGCAGAGCTCTTGTTGACTTAGCATCTGAAGTGGCGTGGATTCGATCATTCTTAAAGGAAATCAAGCTGCCAGTACCTCGAACACTAGTACCTTGGTTTGACAACTCAAGTGCAAGAGCCTTTGCATTAAATCTAGTGTACAATGCCAGGACCAAACACATTGAAGTAGATGTCCATTACATATGAGATCAAGTATTGAATAATCGTGTGATCGTGTCCTTTGTTCCATCATCAGATCAGTTTGCAGACACTCTAACTAAAGCTTTAACCAGCTCGAGGTTCAGTATGTTCAGGGAAAAACTCGGAGTGGGGAAGTTAAAGAGACATGAAAAGATAATATCTAGTGGTTGCTGACAAACTGATATGAGAGAATCCTAGTATTATCCCTGTTAACAGCTGGACTATACTTATCCTTATCTCAGTTTTAAATTTTGAAAATATCTCTTAGTTGATAAGCTTATCTTAGTTTCCTGTTCTATTATATATATCCCCATGTAATCGTTCACAAGTGCAAACACAGATTATCATATTCCTTATTTCATACGCCAGTGCTTTTATTTCTTACTTGACGAATAGTCCTAAGAAAATTAAGCAGAAAAAAAATTTATATACTAGAACCAAAGCACACAGGCATGCAGACGACTAGTGTGGACTATTACGGTAAGAGATAAGCTATAACTACACTTATAATTTTACACTCATTTTTTACTTTTTTTTTTTTTTTTTTTTACATATCTCTTATTTTTATTTTTTCATTATATTTACAATTTTACTTTTGTAATCATTAAAAAAACAAAAAATATATACAAAATAATTGTAGATCAAGCATTTCTCTTTTCCTAAAACATCTCCACTCTCCACTGCCTATGCATCCGGGCACCAATGTATTTTCTTTCTTCTTTTTTTTTTTGTTAAATTTTTAACTTTAAAGATTTATAAATCTATAAACATTCTTACGAATTTTAAATTTATAAATCTGTAGGTTATAAATTTTAGTAAATTTTGCAGGCTCAAGCTTGAAGAGAAATACACTATTTGAGCTTGACACCATTTCTTTAACTTCAAAAATTAAGGTGTGTTATCTTTTGCATGGAGTGTTCTAAATTAAGTGTCTCTTAACTTATCATCATTTTAGTGATTGAGTTATGATGGTGTTAATAGTAGAGACTTAATAAAAAAAGTATGAAGATTCTTAAAGGAAGAAATAAACTATTGAGACAGAATTATAGAGACTTACAATCTTCTTCTTCTTTTTTTTCTTTATCAAATTAAAATTTTAAATGCAGTGAAATGCACAAGTTTCTCTTGAAGTAAAACCAAAAATGCCTAATATGCAACACTCATTCTCAATTCCGTGACAAATCCACTAGTGTTCTTAAAAAATAATAATAATAATAATAATAATAAGGGGATAATCCCTTATTAGAATAAATAATTATTTTTATCCCTCTTGAATTTTTAAAAATTAAATAAAACCCAATAAAAGATAAATTTCTTATCCATATAATAGAGGATTCTATTTGAGCATATAAAATAATTTATTTAAAAATCTTATATGAAACAAGTAAAAAACTTATATAAAAGAACGAAAATAATATTTTACTCAAAAGCCACTTTTCTTTGATGTTTGTTTTGATAGAAGTCGAGGGATGAAATCCAAACTTGAAACCTTTTTGGGAGATTTCTAGATCACTTGTGGCATAAATACAAAATAAAGTTTCAGCAACCGTAAATTATAGTCAGACTCAATACATACAGAACACAACACAGGCATGGAAGAGCTGGAAAAGATAGAATAGAGGTTTATTTAACCATTTGAGCAGATAAACTAAAAGGGGGCAGCATAGCTATGATTAAATGAAGAATTACAACCTTGTTTAAATTTTTAAATTCTGACATAAATTGTAACAGAATTAAGAATATAAATTTATATGTTAGAGAAAAGAGATTCTAACTAAGTAGAAAATACTTAAAAACCTTAGCTAAGCAGAAATTTTATTGCATGTCAACAAAGTCTGGAACAGTAGCAGTTTCAAATCACAGAAATGTCACAAGTACATATGAATACCAAGCTCATGGAATAAGCCTCTGGTTAAAGTTTTCCCAGCTCATGAAACTTTTATCCTTCAAAATTTTTGGTACATTTTTGGGTAATGAGCGAAATAGTCCAACAAAGAAACCAAGGAAGTACAGAAATGGAAGTGCTTAACTAAGGAATTTCCTTTTCTATAACCATCAGTTTCTTCAATTTAAAATATAAAGAAACAAACAAAACAGAAATTCCTTTAGCTTTTAGGATCTGAATTCTGGCTCTGATATTGTTCAAGAATTTTATTACAGTCATCCATGGTCTTTGCATCTAGAAGACCATGATTCCAAAGTTTGATCATAAGAAGTTTCCAACACCTGCCAAATGATCAAAAAATACAATTATATTCAGATCTTTATATTCATCAATTAAACAATGCTTCCCACTGGCTTGAAATGTGATAAAAACTGCCCTCACAGAAGATAAACATTGCTTTAAGCCAGAATTCTCTAATTTATACAAAAAGAGAATTGTGATTCCCCAGTATGGTGTTAATCTTTCATTTTTCCCAAAATCTAAAGGTATATTTCTATTCACAAATAAAAATGTGTACTTCTGTAAAAGGAAAAACTATTCATACCAAACAGTTTTTTTTTTTTTTTAATCAAAATCTAATTAAAACAAATAAGGCAAAACAAGCCTTGATTTCCAAAAGCAAGGAAGTTGTTCGTAGAAACAAAAAGTTAGATGTCAATTCAAATTATGTCAGACTTGAGGGAGATGACAATTACCAAAACAGGTCTGATGATTGGATAAGTTCAGCGCCATGCAATTTTGAGAAAGCCTCACATGCCCATGGAATGTGACCATCTGCCAGCACACTACCATAGAGGAAACAAGTAAAATCGTAATGCAGAATTCTAAACGAAAAAACACAAGGGGCATCCTGTCCTAAAGATATTTGTTAATGACAGCAAGCACAAGAAACAGAGATTTTGCGAGTGCTATATGATTTTGGACTACCCAAAAAAATTACCGTTGCTTCCGAACAAATGAGTTCCACATATGCATAATTTGCTTCTCATCTTTGGTTACGTCAACAAAATTATCAAGCATCTGCAACAAATCAGTGTGTCAACAGTTCCTCATATCAATAGTAATCTCAAGTTGGGTCTTCTTACAATGAAATGAAACCAATATTTCCCAATCCCAGCCCAAACCTCAACTTAAATCTATATGGAAATTGTATATCATTAACAGAGGAAAAGTTTTAATTTCCAATTTGGAATGATAAATGGTATGTGTTAGACTATCTAAATTGTATCCCTGAATGTTCAAAATATTTGAATTCAGGACCTCTGTTAGCATAATTAGTAAGCTACTCTGATAGGCATTGCATGAACGGCATAACAGAATATCCATGTGAAATGATTTCCATTTACCTTACCTGGTCATCAGTTGTTCAAAATCAAACCATAATGAAGGAAGTGAAGTTGACAAACTAGCATTTGTTAACCATGCAAATATGGAATGTTTAACATTGGTAGTACGTTAGGCCCCCATGCACAATATCCACTAGTGGCTCATGAAAGAATTTTAACTTTCCAGGATTGAATTAAGGAAATTTAGAGATTTGGTACTAAAATGATAAAAGTCCATCACTGGCAGCCAAAATGATAGTTCATTCTTATTTTCTAATTGCTGAACTCTATAAAGTGTGTGAGCCATCCTTACACATTCAACAAAATTTTTAGGTTTTAATTATTTAGTTAATTCCTATAGTTTTACACAAAATCCGAAATAATCTTTATAGTTTAAAATGTTAAAAATTCATCCCTACACTTTTCAAAACCCATTAAATTAGTCCCTATGGCAAGGACATTTTTATACAATTTTGGAAAGTGTCGGGACAAATTTTCAATGTTTTAAACTAGTGACTTTTGTGTAAAACTATAGGGACTACTGCATAATAAAACCTAACTTTTATTCCCTGCCACGGTAAGTTTTGGAAACAATGTGGAGAGACTAGGTCGGAGCATACAATTACAGTATACAATGCGAAAACCAGTTCAAAGAAAGCCCTGTTATTGAACCATGCAGATAATCTTCCCTGAAAGTTGACCCAGAAGTCATCCTTCAACTCACAAACAGACATTAAATACCAAAAAGCTCCAGAGTTATATTATTTATCATATATAACAACCAGAAAAGGGATGTCTAAAGAGAAAAGGATCAGTCATATATAACTGAACATACCCTTCGGTCTTCAAAATCAGCAACATCATCATCAACCTCATCCTCACTATCTTGTTCGGATAGCACTTCTTCAAATGTCATTGGCTTCAGGCAGAAAGGGGAGAAAAATGACTAACAAATCTATTGGACATAAATTCACAGTAAAGGTGTATTATAAAATATTGTCTTATTTTTTGAGGAAAGAAATACGAAACATATTTAAATTGCCTCATTCGTGCCAACCATCCCAACCATCCTATGATGACTCTATCTAAAAGGTCACAAATTCTTCACGTCACACATTTAAATTTCCACTGAATTTTAAGAAGATTATCCGAAATGATATCCTAAAATTTATATTAAACTGCATAGCAACAGATACAGCCAAGATTAATGTTTTAGAAAATTAAATAGCTTGATTTGCAAGAACTTTTAGTCTTTGAAACCACTTCATCTCCTTGTGGATACCATGTGCAGCAAACAATTACCAAATATTATCTACCTATAGGTACATTTATACAGCAATTTTAACTTAGGTTGTAGGTATGACACAGTACTGTTGTTGTAGCTTTATAATTGTGTGGGGGACGTCAGTACCCATAAATTGTGACTAACTCAGCCTTCCATGAAAGAAACAGGCACAATGAAGTGGGCTGTCATTTTGTGCAAGAAAGGATTAGAACAAGACAAATTGTTTAGAGTGTAAGTTGAGTTTACTAAACAGATAGGAGATTTTTTCACCAAAAGGTTGAAATTATTATCTATTATGTAATAAGTGGACATTTTGAATATCTTTTTCACCAGAAGGAAGGTCGGCCAGAGGAGGGGGAGGTGCTTAGGAAATCACAGTTTAATATGAAACTTGATCTTCTTGTATTTAGTTAAAATTTGTAATAGGAAATATGAAAGGAAGAGAACCAGAATAATAGAATTTGACATTCAGCTAAACAGTTCTCTTCCTCTATTATCCAAAGGAACATAAATAACCAGCCTACCTAAATTTCACATAATAAAGAAAAAGTACTAAAACCACATCTCTTCATCCACAGGGGAACATAAAGACGCTTCAATCATAAAAATACTATACTTGCAAACAATGTACCAAACTATAATTAGATAATTAATTATTTATAAAACAGATTACTGCCATGACCCCTAGAGCAGATTAGGTTCATGTACATAACATACGTGAACAAATTTATTCAAAATTATGGTCCATAGATCAAAGAAAATATGTAGCTCATATCTTATGACTTGAAAACCATACAAATATTATTTATATAAATAAATATTACACACACACACACATGTATATATTGCAAGAAAGATGGAACACGATATTATTGTCCTATTGTATGATTTAACATAAGTTTGCAGAGATTAACATGGAATGATCAGAGAAAACAAATGCTTCTATATAAACAAAATTAACTGATTACCTGAACTCTATGAGAATGAAAAAACTGTCGCTTCCTCAGGAGGGCAGCGCTGAAACATTTATAAGTAACTGTGTCAAAGCTGTCTTCATCAAGTTTTATGTACAAGAAGAATTATAATAACAAGTAGATGAAGGATATATGACATTTTATTTTAAGATCATTGAGACATGGAAAGTCTGTAAATTCTAAAACTAAATAACCAAGAAAATGAGCTACGTCCACACCAGTTCAAGCTATCACATACGCCAAACAATTTAACTTTTCCAGCATTTGTAATGACAAAAGACTTGACCATAGATTGGATTTCCAAAGTGGATCAAACAAGTTGACAAGCTGTCACCATCATATTTCTATAGTCACTTAATAGATTAAGTAAGCAATTCAACAGATGAGGCATGCTCCTTTTAGTAAACAGTTATTACATTAGTATATTGATATGTCAGTAGATTATACCGAGTAGCACACAACTTGGAAGAATAAAGGATTTTCTTTTTTTCCCACAAAAACAGAAAATTGGAAAAGATTTTGGGCTGCTGATCATGCAGTCACATTTCAGTGAAAAGAAGCTGCAGATGGTTTTAACAAAAAGGGAGATATATGCTATAATACACACTTGGAAGAAAATCTTCTACCAGAAATGAAATAATCAAACTAGGAAACGCAAGATTTCATTGATTCTGTTGAAATACAAGGACTAAATCGCAGATAGACTTTAGATAAAAACTTCACAATACAGAATTTTCTTGAGAATATTTCAAAAATAATTGAAAGACAAACTCAATATTGATTAAAAGTACAGTTTAATCTGAAGAGTTAATCCTACAAAATTAGTATCCTAGAGTTACATGATATAGCAAAAATGTGGCATATCTAAATCGGGTTGTTTTGAATTGTGTAGATGCAACTAGATAGCAGATATTTGACCACAAGTTCGTTGAAATTTTGTAAGGAACTTTTTTCTAATAATGTTCATCAATATTATGCTACTCCATCACTGGTTATGAAGATATTTGATATTAGAAGTAAATAAATTGCATAAAAAGGTACTAGATAGAAAAGAGCTTAAAGGTTATACTTTCTAGGGTCAGATCGGTCAGCTGATAACTTTCTTGTCTTGGCAAACTGTAGAACTGCAGGAGGCCCAAGATTGTTTTCAGATATCAATTGGATGTAGTCTGGGTCGGCATGCACTGCCAATGTTGGACTTGAAACCCCTGCATTGTCAAAGCAGCATGTGACATATTCCTCAAACTCTTCAAGAGTGATATTATTCAGCTACTCAATCCCACCTGACATATGCCACTTTACCTTTGAGAGAATGAGTAATTGAAACAAGAAGACATGTTCAACAAACATACTGACAATAAAACCCTATGAGAAACAAAGAATTATCACTCCTTCTAAAAACTGTCATGTCATGAACCAGTTCATCCCAAAAGCTTAAGCTGTTAGGAGAAAGCCTAAGAATGGTTTCTATATTATATCCAACACACCCCCAAACATGAAAGCCCTTTGGGCTTGAAGTGTGAAGCAACACAGACCCACTCATACCATGTGCTGAAATTTTTAATTAAATTAACAAAGTAGCGGTGGGCAGTGGGCAGTGGGCAGTGGGCTGATTTGATCCCCTGACAGTAAGGTTATAGAGGCTCTCATACCATGTCAAGAACTGGTTCATCCTAAAAGCTTGAGTTATTAGAAGACTCAAGAATCGTTTTTTATATTATATCCAACAAGGACAATTCAGAAATACATGGGCCATGAGCCTAACACCTATGGCCCAATGAGTAAGAGAATGTACAAGAGAAAGAAATGGAAATAAATCTCCAGGAACTTAGGAACAGTTGGTTAGAGCTGCCAACTAGGCTGGGTGGAGTAAGTAATTATAAATAAGGGGGTTAGGTTGATTAAGAGGGGACATCAGGTCAAGACCCAACTCAAGGAGGCTGGAAATAGGCTTTTAGATCCTTTCTCTGATTCTGTTGAGCTTGGCCTCTACTGGGTGGAGTGAGTGATTATAAATAGGCTTTTAGACCCAATTCTGATAAGCTTATGCCAACCAAGGTTGGAGCAGTCTCCTACTGAGACTATGCAAAGTGCACTATCTCCATTGGTGAAAACACTGATTTCCAATTATCTCTTAAGGCATTCCAATGTTGAAGTAAGAGTTAGTATGGCTGCTTGTATCAGTGAAATACCAAGAATCACTGCCCCTGAAGCTCCTTAAGGTGATGAGCAGATGAAGGAGGTCTTTCAATTAAATGTTTCTTCACTTGAAAAAGGAGGTCTTTCAATTAAATGTTTCTTCACTTGAAAATGTATTTGATAAGTCAATCTGCTCCTTAATGAAGAGAACTTCTATTCTGAAAATGTTGCAAAGATCAGGTTGTGTGTTGTGATGCTCTGATTTTGGAGATGTTCCAGTATTTCTTCAAGGCAGTAAGGACATACCAACCTGAGAATGTGCTCTCAGCCATGGAGAATATTTTAACCCTTGTTCTAGAGGAAATTGAAGATGTGTCTTTGGAATTGCTCTCTCCAATCTTGGATAGTGTAAAGAAAGATAATGAGGAAGTATTACCTTATGCTCATAAATTGGGAGAGAAAGTCCTTTAACATTGTGCAACCAAGCTTAAACCCTACACAGTGCAAGCAGTAAAAATCCTAAATATAGCTCTTGATGATTATAGTACAATACTTGCTTCATTGTGCCAAGAGGAAGACGGAGATGTTGCACCTCATGAACTAGTTGATCCTGTTCCTGACAGATCACACAAGTTAATCATGAGCAATGGTATTGAGCATGATGGGGAAGATGACTAAGTTCAATATGATGCTGCACACATATGGGTCACTTTACCTCTGTACCTTGAAGATGCCCAGCTGAATGAGTTGAATCAAGAACTGTCAAATCTGCTTTTGTCTTCAAGATGACCTCCCAAGTGAGTCTCAGTAATCCCAGCCTTGAGACAAGGCTGTTTCAGGACCAGGTGGTATTGTTAGGACAATTCAGAAGTACATGGGCTCTGAGCCTAACACCTATGACCCAATGAGATGGAGAATGTACAAGAGAAAGAAATGGAAAGAGAGATCTCCAGGAACTAAGGGGCAGTTGGTTAGAGCTGCCAACTAGACTGGGTGGAATGATGATTATAAATAAGGGTGAGGTTGATGGAGAGGGGGCATCATGTATTCTGTTTTGAGAGTTGTGAGATTAGAAGTTTTGCTTCCTTTGGCAGGGATCAGGCCCTGTGACGGACTTTTGTCCTTGGGCCCTTTTGGGGAGTGTGGTGTGAGTGACCGTTACTTTTTTCTTTTCTGGTCATTGTCTTATTGTCATTCACTGCAATCCTTGTACGTCCCGTAGAAGCTACCAGTTTCAGTAATTTTAAGTAGTATTTCAGTGGTTTTCTTTATCTATTCTTTGAAATTTATCAATCTGAGTCCTAACAAAAACAATTTATTGCAGAAGTTCTAGTCATGATTAGCTGAAATGTAGCTCTAAAAGCCTAGAAAAGATTCATCAACAAGTCAAGCAAGAATATCAGAGTGTTGTTTCCTTGAATGTAATGTAAATCAGTCTGGATACTAACAGTGGCTTGTTGCCGAGACAGTTATCAAAATCCTGACTATGTTCAAGGATCAAACATCCAAAATCCTGCACACAATTGAGCCTAGATGAATTCAAATTTATACTTCAAAGTTTCTTAAGGTTTCTACAGACCTTAAATGAGTTCACTGTATAACATAAGAGAATATATGAGGGAAATATTGGAATAATGACGTTTCTTTTTTCTTTAAGTTTTAATTAAGAATTTATGAAGTGATTGCTAAAATATTCTTTAATTTGGTTATGCTTCTTAAACATCAACTGCTAAGCATATAATAGGCAGAGCCAGTTTGATAAACCATCAGCCCAGTCCAGGTAGAAGTAGCTCAAAACTGTTTGTCTTACAATTGTTACTTCAGCATAAGACAGTTCCAGGCAGTTACTAAGCAGGTTCTGCCATGATTTAGGTGGTTATGGAGGCAGTTACTAACTTACTAGTCATTGCCATATGTTATCCAAATTTCTGTGTATTTTCTGTTCTATTGTAATCTATACAAGAGTGTAGTAGAGCCAGTTTTATGGTTATGAGAGTTGATGTATTTGAAGTACTTGTGCTTAGAGTCAGTTCACTACATATGGACTACTTTTATAGAAGTGCTAGTGTTGAAAATTCTTGCACTTCAATTTCACTAAAGCTTTCCTTTCTTTCTTCTCTTCCCTACTCCTGTCAGTCTTATTTCATTTATACTATCTGAAATTTGTTGTTAAGTTCATTTATAAACACAATAACCATACAGTATCATGGGGTTTTTTTTTTGCTCATTTCATGTAAGTGACAGGCACTTGTTTTTCCAACAAAATTTGCCTTTGGTACTTCTTGGTCTCTTCTCCCAAGAATTGGAACTTGAGAATAATTGTCTCAAGAAATAATCACTGATGTGAGAATACACAGACATAAAAGAATCCTAGACATACAGAGACAAGAAATCCTCCTAGAACAGAAAAGGCTACATTTAGAAAATGAAATACTTAATGCTGATAAGGAAATAAAAAAGCTCAGGAGAGCTCTTCAGTCCTTCAACAAATCCGATAAAAAGAAAACCCCCTAAAGAATCCATGATCAGAAATCCACATAAAACAACCCATTCCATAAATGAAGCAAGGACAAGAATCCTCATTGAAAACTGCAGAAATACTCAAACCAAAAGCACCATGCATGAAAACAGGGTGCACTTCCACAAAACCTTATGTTGCAACTTCACGCTAGATTCTTGCTTTATTCATAAAGGAGTCAACCTAATAAGTAGGAATAGCAACTTTCATAGGTAAAAGCAGCTACAGACAAAGGAACGAACCAAGCAGCTACAGATGTGCATATTACTAATGCACACAGTTAACAACATATCGTTATTTTTTGTCATTGAAAAATTAGGCATCACGAAAAGTTTTACCATCCACCCCTTGCACATTTTCTACTAGCAAAACCTAAAACTAGTTTCTTCTGTCTACACGCCTGCGGATTGCTTCCTTCCTCTCTTTTTTATGTTTGAACCAGAAGGCATGAAATATTTTCTTGCCTATAGCCCTTAATTTAACCTTGCAACCTTGATTTTCCTCATTGCAATGATTTTATTTTATTGGATTTTAAGCATCAAGTCAGCCTTTGATGCACATGCTAAAACTTTCTCCTGCCATTAAACTTGCATTTCAAAAAGTAAATCCCTCAATATCACAAAGCTAAAACCATGCATCATGTATGAATACTTAGTTTTGGATTATTCATTTGTATTTTTTCACACAAATCATGACATGGCTATTGAAGTCTGGTCACAAAGTAGGGACTTTTACCATACCATTTCCAGACCAAAATTTAGCTCCCAAAACAGGTAATGTTCAGATAACAATATAATTGCCCTGCTGATAATCAACTATTCACAAAATTTGAACTTTCAATATGCCACTTTTCAGATACAGAATAGCTTCCAAAACCAGTAATGTTCAGACAGCAACACATAGACCCCATCAGAAACTTTTGAAATGCGTTTATTAGATCATTTGTTCAAATAGCTGCTACAGTTATCATATAAGACGCGAGAAATAACAAGATAGAATAGGCAAAATGTGAGAATGGCTCATGACTGTCTTATTTATACTGGAAGTGCATTAATTACAAAAAGGACACTGCTAATCACCTACCAATTACAGCTATATACATTAAAATACAAAGTTGACTAGCTAATTACACATGTGACAAATAAGCTAAGATTCCAAGAGGCACATACCATCAGCATTCTTCAAAAGTTCAGCGTCTCCAACAAGAAAGTCTGACTCTAAGACAAGTGGATGTACATGCTTTGCCTTCTTAGTAGGTAGCTTCTTTGGTCTTCTGCGTTTAAGTCGCTTTGCACTGAAAATAGACAAGTTGACCATTTTGTTCACGCACATATCAATATGAACTTAATATGGGACCAATAAAATCTAGAAAGCATCAAGAAGTAAAATAGCTTACCAATAGAAAAATGTTTCTAGCTTAGGATCAACACCTTCTACAATGATCTGAAGGAAAAGTACATTTTATTATTAGCATCTAGAGCAAGTAAAAAAAAAAACCATGCATCCATTCTAAAACACATTTCTTTAGGTAAAATATTGCCAAACAGTAGAAGTTAACATTCTTTACAAGGCGGTGCACAAACTGGAAAATGAAGTAACTTGCATCCAGCATTTTGATGAGAAATAAATGGGCTGTAAATAGATTAGTAAATAATTTGAATATCCTTAAGCATACTGAATTATGGCACAATGAGTTGAACTGAGGTTCCTTTGATTTAATCAAAGTGAATGTTACAGATGTGGGTCTGCACAGGGTAGGTTACATTTAGAGTATAAATCCGAGGTTTAGCCATTGAATTTGGCCACAATTTTTATCATTGTGTTCTTAATATGTAAAGAGTGTTTGCTACCAGCTTTCAGCTAATTTGGAGCTTGTTTACCGAATGATACATAATCTTACTTATATTGCTATGAAATTCAGTTTTATCTGGACTTTCTGCATGGTTTCAATGAGTAATTCAAGTCATTTTGTACTCAAATTTTTAGGGGAACCAAGACATTAATAAGAAAGTTTCTGCCAAATTTTATGAATTTTGGAAACCTCTAACCAGCTTATCCATATTCTTCAAGTTGGTGTGCAGATTTGGGTATTGTAACCAGACACTATGTTAATTACTTAGTTAAGAGAAAATCTAATTGAGAGGTAAAGAGATGCAAATCAGACCAAAATATATAGGATTAAATTCATTAAGAGTAAGGCCAGCAGGGGATTAGATTGACATGTCAGCTAATTGAGAGACAATACGTTGTGTATAAATACATGAGACAAAATCTTCATTCCCCTTTTGCTTGAATGCCTGAAACAAAATTTCTAACAATTTTTGGATAGTAGATTCTAGTGCCATGGACAATATAACACCCAAATCTCAACCTTTCCACAACTGTACCCCATGCCAAAGTAACAGAAAAATTGTAGTGGTTAAAGGCTCTTTAGCTGCTGTTGCTAGGTTTGGAGATATACATATCAAACTTACCATATGCCTATTTTACTTTTGTTTCAGTAATGTTTAGTTTCATCATTTCATAAGCTTGCCAGTCTAAGTGGGTCATTTGGGTAGTTTAGCTCGTGTGCCAATCATGCCCAAGGGGTTTGCGTCATGATAATTAATACACAAAAAAAAAAAAAAAAAATTTATTACTGATTTTAAATAAAAATTTGAAAAACAAAACAAAACCTAGTTTGGGGAAACTACTCTTACCTCAGATCTCAAGATTTCTGTTTTCACAGACACATTTACAGCCTGACATTCATCCGTGACCTGCAAAAATAGTTATGCTTTAATACTGATAGCATAATGCTTTATTACTACAAAATTCAGTTATTCAAGTGCCTGCAAGAACTTCAGAGATTACTGACCCAAAATTCAAAGTTGAAGAGATCATGCGATGATGACAAATGATATCTTAGACCCTAAACAAGGAGAAGTTGTCAGAAGCTTTAAAATATTGCTTTCTACATATTATATTGCAAATTTATATCTTCAGCAAGGAAAGTCAGGAGCAGTGTTAACCTTGAAGCTGGCACTTTTAACCAAACAGAACGGACAGGAGAAATCTTCAGTGACTGAAAATGAAAGTTTCTAGTTAATATACATGCTAGGTATGTAGAGAACATGATATTATAATTAAAGCAAGAATGTAGAAGAAGAAAATAGTTAGGCAACACAATTAGTCACAATTTGACACAAAGAGGTATGAATGCTTCCAAAGAACCACTTAACCTGATAGTAAGCATATTTGTTGTGTCTAATGATATATATAAATACTGGATGGCTAACTCGTTCACAGCGTACATTAGTTACTCAATCCAAAAAAAGCTATCATGCATATTAACAAGTGAGAGACAGAGAAATTATGCACATCACCTTCTGTCCTCTGTAACTTATTATTGTAATATCTGTAATTGAAAATAACATTTCCTTCTCTCAACCTGGACCACATAAGTAGCTAGAAGTTAAAATGTAGATGATGATTATAGAATATAAATTGAATGACAGTAAAATTATAGATATATTGTATTGATAACATAAATCCAGCAGATGAATACAAGATTAGTATGAAGATAATAAAAACCACCTTATAAAAACACACACGACACATTAAGAAATTCCACTAATCAAAGCTTCTAACTACATGGCTAATAATGGGATAAACTGAACCAGTAAAAACGAAAAAAAGAAAAAAAGGCTAGATAATTCTGAGTCTGTCTCAAAGAAATTGAAAATGCTCAAATGAATTGCATTGCATGGATATCTAAAACTGAATTTACATGCGCTAAACTTCTAAATTTATAGTAATCTTAAATCTCCTAAGACTAGGAAAACCAAAGGGAATTCAGTTACAAAATTAGGAAACTGAATCATTATCAAAATAGAACACTAAACTCAATAGGAAATTACAGAAATATACTATGTCATTAGACATAGTTTGAAAAGCAGCCTTTTAAAGGCCAAAAGCTGTTTGGGTTTTCTTAACAGGATTAAAATATTCTCCTAGGAATAATAAATATATCAATATCAAAATATTCTAATGGAAGACAAGCCTCAGCACTTCTGGCAACTAGAACGATTCCATGGCAGATGCTTATGAGAAAAATGAAAATTTACCTAATAATATGAGACAATGAAGAAGCAGGTACTTCGCTGCCTTTATATGTATGGTAGGGAGATTTTTCCTTGGCCCCAAACTCTTCTGCAGATATTGTTATTTGCAGTCGTTTTGGAGTACACTTCAGGAACCCAATGATAGTAAAAGAAACAAGCAGTAGTCAATAGAAGTTATCCAGTAAAGAACTAAGTACATGTGTTTGTTAGTGTGTGTAGATTCATTGGGAATTGACATTGAAAATAGAACACACCAGAGTTTCAGAATTACAGGGGAATTGAATTGAGATGCATTTATCCTCGTTTAAAAAATCAGACTGCAAAAAAGAAAATGGTAAAGTAGCAGATACATCTTAATTACAATGAAGACACAATAGGGATTGAAAGAAATTCCTAGACAGAAAGCATAAAGCCAAGGCATTGCATAGCCTTTAACTAGTATAGAAGGTAGGAGGAGAAACACAATGGAATTCGTTGCCCCCATATAGAAGTCATACCTTCAGAAAACAAGGAACCAAATCAACAGTGGACATGATCTCAGCTCGCTGTCCCAAATGAAAATTTGGAGAATTCTCCCAAGTCATATAAAGTGATTCCAAAGATACTTTGCCACAAAAGCAGTATCCTCCAGCTGCAGCTGTTGAGTACGTACAGCAATAAAATTGAAAGAGGAATTGTAATACAATACATGACTTATGAAAGTTCAGAAATCACTATATTATTAATGAGATAAAAATATTTCTTGAAAAAGACATTGGCAATAAACCAGACTTCAATAGTTGATGCGTTAACACACTTTCAATAGAATGACTTTGTATAGACCATGGGATTTTAACATCCACATATGACAATTTTTTTTCCTTTTCTTGGGAGCAGGATTTTCTAGATACATGTGAATACAGCATAAGTAGGGTATTATTCTGTTCGATATTAATTAAACTACAGATAAATGTCTACCTGTTGATTAATTAACTAAGCAAGTCTCTAAAACAACACTCCGGGATTGACTTTCTATAAACGTCAAACGGTTAAGAAAATTGAAAAGATACTACTAGCTCATTTAGCATGAATAACATGTAAATTAGTTTTTTGCCTTTTTTTCTATATAAAAGAAGAAATTTTATTGGAGACAAACGAGGGATATAAAGAAAGAGGATAAAGAATCATCCTCGTCCCAAGAAAAATTCTGGAGGATCTATAGTATTTAGGAAAAAGACAAGAAAAATCCCATTAAATAGTTCAACATTCTCTTGTGCTGTAATGAATGCTAGAATCTTTCAGAATCATACTTTGCTGACAAATTAATCTTCTCTTAGTTGTTTATCTCACAATCTTATTTAAGAAGATTCAGTTACTAAATTATGGCATTAGAAGAAGAATGAAAGAGATAAGCAAAAAGAAGGAAGGCAAGAAGTCCTCCTAAATTAAAGAAAACAAAATAATAACATCAGCTCACAGGAGCTTTCCAATCCCTCTCTATGTCTCTGTCAAGGAAACTCATCTAGGAAAAAATAAAAAACCGTACTCACAACCATAAAAATTCAAGCACTGCACTCCAGCCATAAATTTCAATTTCCAGCGAAACAAGCACACTCCCAAGGCACCTTCCTTCCCTTGCCTCTGCCATAACCTCTAAATTAGTGGACAGAAAATTGTCCAAACTGTCAGGATAAACCCATTGTTCATCAAAGATACTAAACAAACAACTCCAAATTGGAATGTGCCAAGCTTCACTAACTAAATAATAAAAGAAACAGGAGGTTAATCTCCTCTTCGTTTTTGAGAAGTAACTGAGAGAGAAAGAAATTAGAAAGAGTTATAGGAATAATTCTTCTTTTGGTTGAACTTATGGTACTCTTCTTTTGTCCTCTTGTTTATGGAGATTTTCCACCGCTTTTTACGTAATTATCTAGGTGAAATTCTTCCTATTCTATCATTAGAACTGGGAAAAAGATGTATGATTTTTATATTACATGTAGCTCAAAGGCAAGTTAACCAGTAATCAGCCAACCATCTTTTGTATGACTAAGTTAGCAATCAAAGAATATCTCACATGAAAAAGAAGTCACATCCAAAGGCACCAAGCCAGCATTGACTACAGATGAAGAATTTGTGCTTTCCGCTGCAAGTAAATGGTGATATATAGGTGATATATATATATATATATATATATACACATTAAAAAAAAAAAAAAAAAAAAAGATTGAGCAAAATTCAGGAATAAACAATTGCATCTCAATTGGATTACTCAAGCATATACATACCAGAGCTGACAAACAAAACGTAATGTGAGTGAGACCCAACCTCCGCTGCTAACTTTCTAACTTCAGGGAGCGTAAACTTTGCTTCCACTTTAGCTCTCCCATCAATTCCAGAGGAATTGTGAAATACGCAAATCCGATTGACTCGATATGCAGCCGAATACTTTTTGTTAAAAGTATTAGTCAGTGAAGAGAATTATTAGATAGAAAGTTTTACAGCACGAACCTAATTAGCATAAGGAAATATAAATTTGCAGGAGTTATCCTACCTCAGAAACTCCAACACCAGAAACCAGTCTAGCCAGAAAGATGTATAAGGGAAATACAGTCTGGGTTTCAGTCAGAGTCCGTGAAAGTGAAATTGTCATTTGTATTCTAAATATGAGAATTACACAATTTCATTAGCATCTCAAAATGATATTTTTTGCATAAAGTATAATTAGAGAAGCCAAGGAAACATCAGAATTAAAACAATACTCATTAGCAATCACTAGAAATAACAGAAAACTTGAGCTTATCCAATAAATAATAAAATAAATAAAATCATCTGAAGAAGAAAAAGTATTGCGAGGTACTTTTTCGAGGCTTGTGTAAAAGTAAACCTCTAATTTATATTTATTCAATGTTTGTATACTATACATGACTACTTTTTACAAAGATAAGTGATGTAGATCAGACTCAATTTATCAGTTTGATTTAATGAGAATTTAAGGGATAAAAGGATGATAGGTAGGTATGGTGTGGGAGGAAAAAGGGTAGTGTGAGGGGTCCACATCCTTGGATAGAGATTTGAAATTCAATTCTAAACAAAAAAAAAAAAAAAAAATAGGAAATGTTCCTGAACATACTTCACTAAATGATCATTCAATGGCTGCTTGATAGTTTATAGTACATAGGAAACTCTTATTTATAAATCCCAAATAGTTCGAGACACTTCCTAGATTACATAGATCACTAATTTTTTCGAGACTCCTTAAAATATTCCAAGAGTTGTTTATTCTAATTTTTCCAAGACTCCATCTTTAATTATATACATTCCCAAGACTTTCTAATCTTTTTCCAAAACTCCTTATTAACTAATCATTCCCAATACTCCTTTCTAGACACTTCTAAAACTTAAATATCCAAATTCAAGATATAATTTTTTTTTTTATTATTATTCATTAATTCCCTCCCACTTGGAAGAACGCATCTCCTGATGAACTTAAGGCCTTCTATGTCCTGTAGAGTTCAAGATTGTGGCTGTGCAGTTCAGCAGCGTTATCCCAAGTGATTCCTTAAATTGGTTTCCATCTCTATTAGACACAATTTTTTTGTAACTCCTTTTTCTTTTGAAGATATCTGTTCATGAAAAATATCTTCAATGTTTGCACTTTGTCTTTGACATGACCAGAAACCTAGGATCAGAAAATACTTCCTTTGTCTTTGACCCTGTGCTTCTATGGCAGAACTGTTGTAAGCAACTTCATTTTCTTTCTATTATAATTAAAAGTACAGATATTAGTTTTATCATCATGCAGCACTTTTCTATCATATAGAATCACCATTGTCACTTTTTCTACTCCCTCAACTTTCACATCACCTTCTTTTTTCAAAAGCACCAGTTCTTCCTCCTTGTGTCAGCTCCTTCATTTTTCAAAAGATTCAATTTTTTTTTGACAAGTAATCATTTTGGCTAATTTTTCGTTTCTTTTCTTTTCTCTTCTTTTTTTTTGTTTTAACAAGTAATCCTCCTACTCTGTATTCCTTTCCTCTCTTATTATAATCTTCTTTTTGATATATATGATGCAATGGTTGCATATGGATTTTGTTTTGGCACAAATGTCCATGTAGAGCTAGGACATTGATGGTAGAAAAGGCCCTACATCAATATTCGCTAGATCTCCTTCTAGAATGGAATAAGTCAATATTTGAAACGGATGCCCTTGTCAAAGCAGCATGTACAGCTCATTAAAAGACCATGCCAAACATAGGACTGAAAGCAACCATAGGATTTGAAACTACTCAAGTCCATGCCTCTTCTAAATATCAAAGTTTCCACTGATTTTACTATTATAGCAAATGCATACATTAATTTTGGTTCTTTATACCCAGCTTCACATATGGTATTAAATAAATATGCCAATTTAAATCACAAAATAATTCAGTTCTGCAGTCATCTCAACAACATTGCTATTAAAAATCAAAATCAGAGATATGTCTTAAAGTCATTTTTTTTATTTAATTATATATGACAAGCAACTGAAATTTCTATATTACCCCTTTCACATGTCATAGCAGAGATACATCTAAGGAAGAAGAGAATGTGGAGAGGGAGAAGTCTAGTCATGATATTTAAATTTTTTACCTCCTTTTTTGCTTAGCCTTTATCCTGTAGTCCAGACATCTTTGAAGGAATGATGGCTGCATAAAAGACACAATCTGTCAGCAATACAACTTGCATGCCACATTTTATAGGAGATAAGATATTTTCATGGACCAAAAATATGGAGATCAAATTATTTGCGTCCATTACCATGAGTTCAAAATATAATAGAACAATTATTCAACTATTAAGCAACAAGATCTCTTCTAAGGAAATAATGAGCCGCTTTAATAGATAAAGCTATTTGACAAAATTTTTAATAGTACAATCAGCCTTGTGCCGCATACAATATATTGAGTGATAACATACCAAAACATAAAATATGATATACAATTGCAGATAACTATAGCCAATAAAATAAGAGTACATTTCCTATAGCACGTCGCTGAAGAATGTTGTATAGTTCTACAGGTTTGCAATAAATTGAAAGACTTTCTTCTGCAGCAAGCTCCTCTTCTGCAGACAAAGGCACACGAGAATCTGGATGGCACATTTGACCTGTGCTTCTAGGATAGCTGCATGGGTAAAGAAACCTAAGCATTGGCCATATAAAACACATAATTTTAAAGAAAAATACACATGATTTGCTTTCAAGGGGAACTAAATAAAAATAAAATAAAATAAATAAAGAAAAAAATGTTAGTGTCATAAGTGTTAAGTCATATCCATATAGAGAAATTTTCTGCAGGAGTGCCAACAAAGAAAAATTGTAACAACTTAATTGATCGCTCTCATTAAATCATGGAAAACAAGTCTCCCAACTGACCAAATGACCTCTCTCATTATCCCCTAAACAAGACTAAGAAAATCGCTCATAATTTTCTTAATACTCTAATCTACCCATGAGAAATTCTGCATAGGGACAATAATAGAGGTGCACACTATACAAACACAATATTCTCCTAATATAGTCTGTAAACAGGATAAGGGAATGGAAAATATATATATTTATATATCAGCTCAATAGAGCTTTCCAATCTTTTACCAAGACTATCAAATGAACTCCCCTGACCTAATTAGACCAGGTGATCACATAATCCCTGCCAAATGCTTTGCTAAATGTGATGAATTCCTGCCATGCACATACAAAGGGATTGGATGGATTTTTAAGGATTAAAACACAACTCAATTACTTGAAAGAAAAGAATTATGCTGCAACCAGATACACCAGGGAACTGGATAAATTGCACACCACAAGAGAATTTTTTCCTGATACGAATTTTAAAATGTCTTATACAAATCAAAAAGACCTGCTCCAAAGTCAGGGGACAGTCCAACATTCGCCAAAGATGTTAAACAAGTTTTCCAAACAGATGTTGATGCTGAACAATGTAAAAATAAAAGAGCAGTAGTTTCAAGCAAGAACTACATATAAATCACATCGTTAACTTGCAAAATATCATTAGTATTAGTATTAATCTAACTAAGTAACCTGTCCAAAGAAAAGAGTTGACCATTTGATTTCCAAATGGGCAAGGAAACTTGCCTCAATTCAATTTATTGGTAAGGAAAAAAAAAAAATCAACGGAAGAACTCCCCTATTCAAACTGGATTAGATATAAAGGCATCAAACAAAACGAGAAGGAATTCCAATTCAGAATTCTGTATAACTTAAATTCCAAAAAACATGGAAGTTCCAAGAAACAATGAAGTCCTTAATACTGTGAAAAATAGAATGGTAGAGAAGAGCGAAAGCCACCACAAAAGGAAATACATCAATTGTTTCAGCCCAGATAGTTCTGCACTTTCACAAGCTATATTTTCTTTTCATCTTTACGCATGCTCTATCACCACTCTTGTGCAAAACAAAGCCTAGAATAGCCAAGCAAAGTAGGAGATGAAGCATTAAGAACAGTAGAAAAAACACAAATACAAAAGGGATTGCATTCTTAAAATCAAAATGTAAATGACGAAATGAAGGCAATCTCTGGCAGAGAACGTACGAGGTTTCATGAGCCACAAAAGGTATGCCTGGCATTTTTGTTAAATGTCCAAGATATATTTCATACTTATCTAAACCTGTAAGCAAGTGCAATTTTCCTTGGCAAGCAACCTGCAGTTGAGAAAGGTGAGAGAAGTTATCAAAATGATATACTTCAAATAAATAATTTAGACAGGAGATATAGTCAACATGGAAGTTCTATATCATAGCATAGTTGTTGGAATCATACAAATCAATACGGTTCCTTCCTCAAATGATCCAAATAGGAAGTATGAATCAAGACTCTGCCTGAATTGCATCTAAATCGACTGAATCATATGATTCGTGTTGGAAAACGCGAGTCGCACGATTCCAGCAATTCAGAGAAAGACAATTCTGAAACAGCATTGAAGATTTAGATGAACAATAGGTTTGAAGAGAAGAGACAAACAGCAAATCGAACAACTCTCTGTTGTCTTCGGGAGTTCTCTTCCCATGCTGTTACCAAGTGAGAGAGGTAACGGATGAGAGATAAGCACCCATAAGGATAAGCACAAGGCTTATTTGAGAATAAAAGGATGAAAGAGAGTGAGCCAGAGAGAGAAAAGGGAATAAAGACTAGAATATAGGCTTTTAAGTTTCAATGTATAGAGTGAGAGAGAGTGATAAAAGAAGATTTAGGGAAATCCAGAATATATGTGTGTAAAATGATTTTCTTAGCATAAATTATTTTAACAAGATAAAATATAAAGAAAAAAAAATTGACACAATGGCATTAAAAATGATTCTCAAAGAAAAATTATCTTAACAATATATAGAAACATATCTTACGGGTTTATATGAGTGTATAAAATTAGCTCATAAATTTATCTTTATTTTATGTTATGAATTTTTTACTATTTGGCTACAATTCAATATTTACGATTCAAAAAATAGCTTTCCGATTCACAATTTGAGCAGCGACTTAATTACTATATATCATAGCACAAAGAAATTAAATTAGAACAACCAACACCCCCCCCCCCCAAAAAGGAAAAAGTTATCATGATTAAGCTACAATACAAAAGCAGTCATATAAAATAAATACATAAACACTCAATTTGCAAGCACTGAATGTGGAAAAAATGATTAAGCACTATAAACTTCAATCAAATGAAAAGTGACATTTAGTTCCTATGGAAAGGAAGATGACATACAGACTTAGCCAGTTCTGTATAGAGAAAAAATTACTAAAAATTAATTATAATACAAGCTAGACCAAAATAAACATAGTTATAAGCAGATATGAATATTTAATAGGACTCAGAAAAAGTAGACTGGTATGCATCTCTGTCTATGCTAATACAAAACTGAGAAATTGTTTAACAAGCCATATGAATCAACTAGAAGCTTCAGAAGATCTCTCTCTCTCTCTCTCTCTCTCTCTTAGTTAGCTAGTCCATGGGTCTAGTTTTGGATGTTTTACCAATAAACTTTACAGGGTGCCCTGTTAAGTTCTTTTATTTTAAATGATCATGTCCACAGAAGCCATTGTTTTAATTGTAGTTGCTGTTGCAGTGGTATTGCAGAATTGAGGACAAATGCAGCCATTGCAGACAGCAATTGTGGAGAAATGCAGTTCCCAAAACCAGCCCAATTGCAATTTAGAAACATGATAGATGATAGAAGCCTTCCTTTTACACAATAGTACTGGAATATTTCAGCAATTCAAATTGTCCACCCTAGCAAAATATATCCATGCTATTGCTATCTTAAACTATTTAGTCAGACATTCTCTAACCAACCACTCTATGAATGACCAATAAATAAATGTGACAGCCACAAATCAAAACCAAAATACACTTAAATGAATGAGAACAAGACTAGTATACCCAATCCCACCTGATAAGAGAGTAGCAAGAAATCAACAAAGAAAAAAAGAAAATCATGACGAGTCAAAACAGGAAATGCAAAAGATCAATGATTGATTCATCAACATCTCAACATCCACAGACCAAATAATAATCCTTCCAATTCAAATTAAGAACCCACAAGAATTCACAGCGAAATTTCCTTCAGAAAGATGGCAGAAGGGAATGAAAATAAAACCCATACTGCAAAAGGAACAATTGAGTACAATAAAATTAGATACCAGCATCTCTTCCATGGGAAACCTCCATTTTTAGCTCCTGGAATGTCCTTGGGGTCAAATGATGGAAACAATGACGGGTGGGTTGGAAAAATGAATGTTAGCACAAGGCCAATTGATGCAAAAGTGTGGTAAAGAAAGAATAGAGAAACAAAATCTGAAGGGCATTAAAGTGATAAAATCAGCACTCTTATGTGAATAACAGTTCAAACATATGAAAATCTTACGCACCTTTCCTAGGAAAAAAACTGTTATAAAAACAATAACTGAAGAATAACGATAACGCATATCACAATAATCCGTAAAATGAATAAAAATAAATATAGGAATTAATTACACTCAAATAGATCCGAACATTATCCCAAGGCTTCGGCTATCTTAACAGTCCGTTCTCTAAATTAAATGAAAATATCCATGTATAGAAATGAGCCCACAAACCTAACCAAGAAAATTAAAAAACCAACTCCTACAGCTACGCGCCCAGCTGTCACGGCCAAGATAACATAATGCTCAATGAAAACCAAGAACCAGAAGAGGAATTGAACTCAATTACCCACAACTTATATAAATTTCTATATACAAATCCGAAACCGAATCCAAGACCTAAACGGAAGGCACAACACCAAGAATTTTTCAATTAGCATAGCAGTGACTGAAAAATCAGAGCACGAAATTTTAATTAATCAACTCAAAATAGACATATCACCAAGAAGTGAATAAGCCATTAACCTGGTACTTGAAGCTCCTTCAACCTTCGAATGCCATGAGATAAGATTTAGGATTCAGGTCACAGATTGTGGCAGGGGAGGACGAGAAAAAAAATACGGTGATCTCAGAAGAAAGAAACACTTACATATCAGGTTTGAAGACAGAAGTAAGTTTCTTTCTTCTCATACATGTGTGGTGTTGATCGTTGGATTAATGCAAAGGACGAGTAAGCAGTTAAGAAAGCTAACAGCCGGAGAAAATTCTTAGAACAACGAAGAAACTGAAGAGACTAGAAGACAGCAAGACATGAGTAAAAGAAAGAGTAAATATATATTTTGTTTCTTTATACTTAAAACTCTTATTAATTTGACCATTCATATTTTTAAATTTATTAATTTAGTCTCACATTTTAAATTTATTAATTTAGTCCTTCACACTTTAAGTTTATCAATTTGATCCTTCACACTTAAAATCTTAATCAATTTAGTCCCTCATATTTAAAATATTGATCAATTTAGTCCCTTAAACTTGTAAAACTTATAAATTTAATCCCTCGCACTTAAAAAATATTGATAAATTTAAGAGTAAATACCTATTTTGGTCCCTCACACTTGAAACTCTTATCAATTTAGTTTATCACATTTTAAGTTTATCAATTTGGTCATTTACATTTAAAACCCTAATAAATTTTGTCCCTTACATTTCAAATTTATTAATTTAGTCTTTTACACTTCAAATTTTGTATCAATTTCATCCCTTAAATTTATCAATATTTTTGAAGTGTGAGGGATTAAATTGATAAGTTTTACAAGTTTAAGGGACTAAATTGATTAGGGTTTTAAGTGTGAGTAACCAAATTGATAAACTTGAAGTGTAAGGGATCAAATTGATAAACTTAAAAGTGTGAGAAATCAAATTAATAAGAGTTTTAAGTGTAAGTGACCAAAATAAATATTTATTCTAAATTTAAAGGACAAAATTGATAAAAAAAAAAAATAAATTGTAAGAGATTAAATTGATCAATTTGAAATGTGATAGACGAAATTGATTAAGGTTTCAACTGTGAGAAACAAAATTGATTAACGTTTTAAATATAAGTGATCAAATTAATAAGAATTTTAAGTGTGAAGGATCAAAATAAATATTTACACTAAAAGAAAAAAAGCAACGATATGCAACGAGAGAAAGAACCAAGCCAAAATGATGTAATAAATATAATATAAAATAAATAAGTAAATCTATATATATATTTTCTATTATATATCTATATATAGTTGGCTTGGATTAATTTAAGAGCAATTTTATCGTGCTTAACTTAGTTTTTTCTTATACACATATAAAAGTTAACTTTTTTTTATAATTTTTGTGGATTAATTTAAGAGTTGTCAAACACAAATAACAGTAGATATTTATTTTTTAATTAATTAATATGTGATTTTTATTATAGTGGTAGCTCGTACAAATTTTCTTTTTATGCAAGGTCTCTCATATCTCTTTTTTATTTGTGCCCTACTTCCTATAAAGAAAGTTAGATCATTTTTATTTTTTGATTTGGGTGGTCACTTATTTGTCTTGTTTTACTTCCCAAAAGAGATAATTTATACACATTTTTAATTTTTTATAGTTGCTTGAAAAAATTTATTGTGTCCTTCGAATTTGAATATTACAATTATGTGGTTTGGGATTGTTACAAAGCACAAAAATAAGAGACTTGAGAGAGCTTGTATAAAAAGAAAAATTGTATTGGACAGCAAACATAAAACGTTAATTTTTTGAAAATTATAAGAATTATTTTATAAGTTTTAAAAGTATAAAAAATAAAATTTAACTTTTTAAAAATTATAAAAACTATTTTATAAGTTTTAAAACTTAATTTCTAAAAAAATTATACAGAACAAACGAATAATTTAACATTTTAACTCATTCCTATTTTAATTTTGTTTGGTATAAATTTAATAAATTTATTTTTTCTTAATTAAAATACATAACAATAAAAAAAAATCAAAATAGAAAAAATATATTATTAAAATAATGTTCAATTTTGGTTATTTTCTCTTTGCAATGTTCATTTATACAAAGTTTAATTCACATAAAAAAAAAAAAAAAAAAAGTTATACAATGTCCAATTTATTGTGAAAAAATAGACACAAAGAATAAAGTAGAGAGATTTAAGAAGAGAGAAAAATAGAGCCTCCAAAAGGGCTAATTTTATTCATCCACCAAGGGGGTATATATACACAATGAAAGTAAAACCCTAACCCTAAAAGGATAATGTTTATTTAATAAATTATAAATAAATAAATGCTAAGTCAGCCTAGGAATATTTCATTAAATGGGCATCCAATTAAAATATTCATAACACTCCTCCCTTGGATGCCCATTACTAAAGAATATACCTTGTTAAAAACCTTACTAAAAAAAACTCTGTGGGATAAAAACCTAATGAGGAAAAGAGTACACTATTCTTTTGTATACACAATCAAATGTTGCCTCATTAAAAACCTTACCAAGAAAACCTAATGAGAAAAAACCATGGTGAAGGGAAAAAGAGTGCAGTGCGTATCAATCAAGTTATTTGTGTCGACGAACTCTAATATTATACAAGATCCTTCAAATATTGTAAAAGTTAATACCATGGTGACAAATTTGCTAGATTATCATATTGACGAACTAGTTAAATTGTACTAGGATTTGGTACTTCATGAACAAATATTTCTTTATTATTTTCATAGGTTCTAAAAAGAGTATATGATCGCATTTAGCAATCACACTAAATATAATTTGTACAAATAAAATCACTTTAGCACTTCTACTATATAAGCATTTCAATGCAAGTTCTCTCTAAAATTAATTCATAGCTTTAAAAGTGCTTCAGGAGTTCTAATAATAAATCATCGACACAAATTCACTAATATACGGACAAATGGGTCTAATATATACATATTTCCTTCAACAAATATTAATTCAAACGATCGTATAAATTGTTTTAGGTAAATCAAATCCTTCAGGGATGTCATTATTGAATAAGTCAACAACAACAATATTCATTAGACGTAAATAAAATCATTCATATACTGCCAGACTAAATAAGTACCATTAGATACTTACATTCATCACAATTAAGTATATATGTTCAAAAACAATGCCAGTTATTTGCAAAAATCCTTGAGTATCATTTTTCTTTTGTACTTACACAAAAGCCCATTTATCCATAACTGGCTTTTCACTTCTAATGTTCGGACTGCAGGTCCAAAATCTTTTCACTTTTTAAGTGAATCTCAATTGCGTCTTTTCAATTTTTGGCCAATCATTTCTTTCTCTACAGATCTTTACTAATGATCCTCAATATCTTTTATCACATAGCGCTACATTATATGTGAACATTGTCAACAATATTGATTTCATTTTTGTTCCATTATAATCTATAGAGATCTCTTTATTTTCATGGCTTTCAGGCACCTGAGTTTCCTTTAAAACTAAAAACATTAGTTATATCCGAGGACTCTTCTAGAGTTACCTCTAGTAACTCTTCTGGAGCTACTTTATCCTCGATTTGGCCATCTTTGATTTTTAGCTCCTTTTCTTTTTGAGGATTTTATCTTTGGAACCAGTATGTTTGTAATTATACTTTGATTGGATTAGTAGCAGTTGGTACACATAATTTTAGTCATTCTTACTAGTCAGGCAATGCATCTAGTAGTTTATACAAGTGAATTATCAAATGAACTTCTGGTTCATATTTGCTTCGCATGAGGATCAAGGTGATAATTCATTCTAAATACTCTCCATTACCAACTACTTATTCTCTCCCCCCTAAAGTTGGAATAAATTATTTATATTAGAAATACAAGTGGTGAGTTAAGCCATAAATAAATATCCTTTTAGTGACTCAATATATATCACTTATATATAGAGATTTATTTCCAACATATGTTCTTAACCTCCATTGAGGTCCCATCTTAGTACATTGTGGTGGAGCAATTAACAAATCTTTCAAAATTTCATAGATGGGATATACTTGGCTCCTGACTATAAACCAATTATAAGACGGGGTTCAAAAAATTTGTTAGCATAATGCGAATCAATGTTATAACATGAATAATCACATGTTCCCAAATCAATTTTGGAAGTCTAGATTTCATAAGTAATGGTCTTGCAATTAATTTTTAGGCACCTGCAAGTCCATCTTATGTATTCCACTAGTCACTTTGAAGAGTGAATTCATTAGCATTAACTATGTTTATTGCTCAACTAGATATAATTAAGGCATTACGCTCTTAATTCAATTTGTTGAACAAGTAATCTCATAAACTTCAGGTTATGAGTTAATCAAAATATGCGATCATTTAGTCGATGCATCGATTAAAATTAAGGAGTGTCTAAATGATCCACTTAGTAGGTCTACAGGCCCATAAATATTTTCACCTCATGTACATTCTAAATGACGAGGGATTCACTCTTACTTTTACTAATGCAAATAAATTTTCTTTGGGAACAAATAGCATATGAGAAACTAAGCATTTCGATTGAAAAATCTTCTGGCTCTTCAGTGAAAGTTCACATGATCTTTTTCAATTACTTTTACATCATTATTGACTCGGGATGACTCAATCGGTCATGCCAAATAAAATAAACTTATTTTGACTTGTAAACTTCTGGTTTACAACAACATATGTTTTAATTGCATATATGTAGAAGACGTAAACAATTTCTTAATGAAAAAATTAACTAGCTCTTCAAGAGCATTTTATCATCATTTTTATTCCTCCAGCTCTTTAGGAGCTCTCAATCATCTTTATACTACTGAATATAGTAGTAACATTATTTTGTACAATAGAAATGTAAAATCATATAATATGTGAAATTGATAAAGCTTAACACAAGAGAGCAAATAACTTAGAATTATTAAAAGTAAACTAACTAAATAAACTACAACAATAATTTTTTATGTATACTCTCATTACATTCAAGGAAAAGAAATTTGACACATTTAATTGTCACATTATCATGGCCAAAGTCGAAAACATCATTTGATTGGAGTAAAATTGTCTCAACAATTAATCTCTTTCTTTCATTGATACTTGAAAAGTATTTAAAAGATGTTTAGATGTACAACAGGTACAAACTCAATAGCCTCAAAATAATAGTGGTTTTTCAAATATCCTTTTACCACTTTTCTTCACCACTCTCTCACTTTTGGCGAGAGGTATTTATAGTATTATAACTAATACTATATTTGCTGAGTCATAGTGATATTTGTGCTCATATATTCTTGATAGCTTCTCTATTCACTTTAGGGAATAGAGAAGGATCATTATGACATAATGGCTTATGCTTTCTAGTAAAGATTTATTTTTCTTTACTACAATATGATATTTCAAATATTACAAAATAAGATACATATCCAACAAAATAACAATGAATAATATCCATAAATTCCCTTTCCTTGAAGGTTGGGACTTAGGATGCATAGCTAAATATGTGTTACATGAGGTTTAAATATAACCTTTGCAAGGCACCCTACACTTTTGAATATTTCAAATTGAGTGCATAATCCTTCCATAATTTAAAATAGTGAAATACATAGATAATTTGAGAATAATTAGTCTCAAATGATACTCAAAATTATCCAAACATTAGTCATAATAGCATGTTGAAAGTATGACAAAGAAGCACTAAGATAAATTTGTAATTTCAACTAAAGTTCTTGAATTGAGGGCATAACAATAAACTAAATACCAACAAATGATTCAATATGATTTAACACATGCCCAAGGTATGATATGGGTTACTCCATAAACCCCTAACAAATGTGAAGTATGCTCAAGTAGCTAGCCCAAAGTACCTAAGCATTGTACTAGAGGGCTTAGTAAAATAATAAGTTAATTTTAACCACCCAAGTAATATGCATTTACCAATGTAACTCATATAGTAAGCTAAATTGAATCATATTAAATAAGATCACAAAATATAAAGAGCTCATACTTACAACTCAATTTCAAGTAACTTTTATTAGATCTTTGTATAGTACATCATCCCTTTCACTTAATTTGTGGAAAAATTAAATGCTACTAAAATGATAAATATTTTCTCCAAAATTCAAAATCACTAAACAAAATATATAATTTAAAACAAAGCTAAAATATTCACCCAAGTACACTTTGACATTCATATGCCATATATAATCGACCGATTAATGGCATAATATCTTAATGTATGTTGGGTTAGAAAATAGACACAATAAGTGATATTATTATGACATAAATAGGAGATAAAATTGATGAATGCCTCTTGCTTCATTTCACTATAATGTGAAAACTTAGACAAGTGTAACTCCAATTCTTTTAGACCATATATACAATTATCATAGAAAATTCAGCTATCATACTTTATCCATATATAACAATTACTATTACTATAAGAAGATCATTAAACATATTCAGAAAAATTACTATGTATAAGCATAACTTGGCTAATAATATAAGAGGAAAATGTGCTAAACTAGTAATCCATTGATTTAGAATAAGTAATAAACCAACAATCTATATAACATGAATGTGTTTGTCGTGTAGTGGCTACACGCCTAATTTTGAATTAGGCCTGTGTGGGTTCAATTCCCACCAAGGCCATTTTTGTCTCTTTCTGGGTTTCATGTTGTACCAGAATAGGAGAAGAAGAGGAGAATATTGTGCTTCGACATTGAAAGGAAAAGAAGGAAAATAAAATAAAAGGCCGAAAGAGAAAATAAAGTAATAAAAGGAAAAAGAAAAAAAATAAGGATATGTATAATAAATGAAAAATAAAATAAAAATATGTATAATTATATTTCGCATATTATTTAGATATAGATAACTTCAGGATCTATATTTGAGGGTAGATAACTTTAGGATCTACTGTTTTAAATTAATTTGATAAATAACTCTTTATCAATTTGGTGGATAACTTCGAGATCCACTTTGATTACGATTTAAATGGATAATTTCAGGATCCACTTTATTTTATTTGAATGGATAAATTTAGGATCTATTTTATAGAAAATTAATCGTTCATAATAAAATTCTCCATATTTGAATGAAATAATTTATAGCTTTAGGATTCACTTTATAAATGGATAACTTCGGGATCCACAAAAATCACTTGTTTATAATAAAAATTTTCATATTTAAATGGATAACTTATGGATCCACTTTATTAAATTAATTGTTTAATCGTTGATAATAAAATTCCTCATACTGCTGGATGAGGGTGTATCAAATAAATAAAATTGTCTCATACTTCTGGAGGAGGCAAAATAAAAAATTATCTCATACTTCTAGATGAGACAAATTAAAAAGAAAAATCTCATATTTCTGGATGAGACAAACCAAAAGAATAATTTTATACTTTTGGATGGGACAAATTAAAAAGAATTATCTCATACTTATAGATGAGACAAATTAAAATAATAATCTCATACTTTTGGAAGAGATAAATTAAAAGAATAATCTCATACTTCTGGATGAGACAAATTAAAAGAATAATCTCATACTTCTAGATGAGATAAATTAAGAGAATTATCTCATACTTCTGGATGAGACGAATTAAAAGGATAATCTTATACTTCTGGATGAGACAAATTAAAAGAATTCAAATTTTTCTCATGCTTCTGGATGAGAAATATAAAAGAAATTAAATTGTTCTCGTAAGACAAAAATTAATTGCCTTCATACCGGCGATAGAAACCAATTAAACAATTAAAGCAACAAAAGTTCAATAAACATTTAAAGCTAATTGAAATAGTGTAGGTAGTAGTGCACACTTGGTGATAGAAACCTTTTCTTGTTAATAGGATAATAACTTCTAGAAGCGGCTCTTCCTCTTGAAAATCAGAAGCTACAGTACTCAATTGGTTAATAGAGTCTAGTGTTAATAACGTGTTATGAAAAAGTAAACACAGAGAATTGAGCAAAGAGAATTGAGAGGAGAGAAAAATAGAGTCTCTAAAAAGGTCAACTTTATTCATCCACCAAAGGGGTATATATATACAATGAAAGTGAAACCCTAACCCTAAAAGGATAATGTTTATTTAATAAATTATAAATAAATAAATGTTAAGTCAGCCCTAGGGAATATTCCATTAAATGGGCATCCAATCAAAATATTCATAACAGAATTAAAATTATATAAAATAATTTTCTCTTTTTTAATTAATTTCATTGACTAATTCCTTTCCATTTATTTGATTTCAGAAGTAAGAGTCTGTTTGGCAAAACTAATTAATAATTGCAAAATTATAACTGATAATTGTGAAACTAATCGAAAGCTGTGAGATTTTAACTAAAAACTTAAAAATTATGTAACTAGTTAATTAAATTATAATATCATTTTATTTTTAATTTACTAAACAACTCTACTAGCTTATTAACTAAATTATAATTTCTAAAATAAGCTATAATCTACTTTTTTTTCAAACACACTATAAATATATAGGTTTCTCCCTCTCCTTTTCCCGCCTTCCTCTTTGTGCCCCTACCTCTCTATTTCTCTATATATCACTCTTCCTCTTCTTTCCCCTGTCATATGATGCATCTACTATTTATTTTAATCTTCAATTTCTCACGCCTTTCACTGTGGGTATTTAATCATCTTTCTATTATGCCTCTCTTCTGTGTATGTGTTATTTTACTCCTCTTCTTCAATATTCTTCAATTTTTAGCAATGCACGACATAGATTTCTCGGCATATGATGATGAATGGAGATTTTGATTTTTGGCAATGTTTCTTCTGTGTTTTAGTTATTGTTGGTTATGCGATTAAAGCAAACGTAAAAAAATGTTTTTTGAGTTTCAATTTTTAGATTTCTAATTTCTGGCTTTGCATATCTCACCATCTTCTTGATCTCGTCTTTGCTCAATTTGCAGTTCAGTTGTAGACACTAGTTTGAAGACCATGAAATTCAGTTTCATAAGAGGAAGGCAACAGCTACAGTTATTAGTGGGGTAAAAGGGAAAAAAAAAAAAAAAAGTTTAAGCAACTTTCATTGTATAATGATAGTTCGTTCCTACATGGGGCTTACATGTCATTCGACTCTATGTACACAACGCCTCATACAACATTTCTTGTAAGTTATGGAATACCTCAAGATAGCAATAAGACTGTTCTAATATGATACTAAATACTAAATATAATATGGTTTTCTTACAGATATAGTTAGAAGTCCAAGCTACAAGAAGCATATGTATATATCATATGGTTTTAATATATAACTACTTTTCTTAGAGCCAAAGTTTAATCATACAAAATTTTGTGTCCAAATTTGAAAAGAAATTGTTAAACTAGGGCTATAGGCATTAATCATGTTAAGTTACTCGTTAAACCACCCTAGTAAATAAATAATAGGAATAAAAAGTTTTAATTAATAATAATGAAATTTGCAATGAGACAAGTTGGAGGATTCTTCAAATTTAAGTGGAGAATTTTTTATTAGGAATGCTTCATAACCATACCATAATGTTGCCTTATAGCCTTTCTTTTTCTTTTTTGGGTATGGAAGAAAAAGAAACAAAAGGACAAAAACCTAATGAAAGAAACACCAAAAGAACCAGTAAGTAACTACGAATTTAGCCAAGCTGGGGGGAATCAAAGATAGTATGAGTTTCATACTAGCCCTTGCCTGCAATGCACTTCTGGTTACGATTTCTCCACTGCCACCGAAGAGTGCAGCAGAAAGGAACGTAGTCCATGGTCATTTGATTATCCAATAACCCTGAAAACCTTTCTAGCTAGCCATGAAAGGGGAGGTCAAAGAACTCTAGCAAGTGGTGGAAGCCTATGAACTTCCAAATAGCTTTGGCTTCTTTACAATCTCTCAAGCAGTGGAGAGCTGCTTCACTGTCCTCTAAGCAGCGGCTATATCAGGGAGAGGGCACATGTCTAAAGAACATGAAAGTCTTAACGAGGATGGCTTCATGAAAGGTTAACCATAGAACTTCTTGTCGTCTTACAAGATACTCTACTTAGATTTCCCCAGCAGTGTAATATTAGTTTCTCTAGCTAATCTTATCTCGAGGCCTCCCGCATTTCTTGGACTTAGCACTATTTCCCACTTCACCTGGGAAAAGCTTTTATCTGAAAAGGTGGTCTAGATGAACTCCTTGCAGGTTCTATCAATCTTGTTGCAAAATGCTCTGCGGGAACCATAAAACCTGCATAGAGTAAATGGGAATTGTATTAAATGTGGAGTGAGCTAAAGTAGTTCGACTTGCTTTATTCAAAAGTTTCCCTTTCCATCCAGCTAGTTTTTGTTGAACCCTAGAAATCACATAATCAAAATGGGACCATTGTAACCTCTCCCCTTAATACGGGGGATTCCCAAGTAGGGGCCCCAATTCCGATGTGAAACTGATAAAGGAAATATTTTTCAATTTTTGTTGTTTATATCGAGAAACACTCTGTGAAGCAAGAGCTTTAGACTTATCAAGGTTGTCTTCAGCCCGGAAGACCTACAAAATTGGTTAAAAGGGTCAACAACAATTCTTGCCTATTTAGCATAAGCAAGGGTAAATAATGAAACATAGTCCGTAAATAGAAGGTGGGAATAGGAGGGCTTCCTCTTTAGCATATGAGGGGCTTCCATTTACCCTTGTCAACTTGATTAGAAATTAATAAAGATACTTTTTCTATACAGAGCACAAAAAGGTAAGGTAAAAAGGGGTCTCCCTCAGGAAAGCCAAAGTCATATGAAAGTGCGGGCCAAAAACTGCCAATCAACCCTATTATAAGCCTTTTCAAGATCAATTTTAATAGCCATGGTTCCTTTTATACTCTTAGTATTTTGAATATAGTAGAGAAGCTCTTAAGCCACTAGGATGTTATCCTTAGTGCTCCCTCCGGGGATAAAGCTGCTATGAAGTGGGCTAATGAGATCCTCTAATTGAGGATGAATACGATTTACAATGACATTTATTAAAATTTTATAGACCATATTGTAGAGACAAATGAGGCGACAATGAGTTGTTTTGGTGGGGTTGTCTTGCTTCGGGACAAGTATAATGAACGTTTCTGCTGTGTCTCTATCAAAATAACCACTCATAAAAGCATTCTTAATAAATCTATAGATATCATCCCCAATCCAGTTCTAGTACCTTTTGAAAGAAAAGGCTAGAATCCATTTGGCCTAGGGGCCTTGAAAGCCTTCATAAATTTTAAAGCCTACCAAACTTCATCTTTAGTTACTTCTCTAGTCATGGAAACCGAAATATCTCTGTCCAACAAAGGGTGATTAGCCCTGTCCTTTAAGCAATAACCAATATTCTCAATGAAAGCGAAAAGCTTATTGAAATAGTCAAGAGCTTCCTTCATGAGTTCACGAGGATTGGTGGATCAATTGTCGTCTGAGAGATACATGCCCTCCAGTTTGTTTCTCTTCTTGTGAATAATGGTTTGGGCATGAAAGAAAATTAAATTTTTGTCCCTAAACTGAATTGAGAGTTCTCTAGATTGTTGGAACCATAAAATTTCATCATACTCATGTTGAAGTTCCTATTCCAAAATGCAAAACTTAATCAAAGTAGATTAAAGCTTCTTTTGGACACCTTCTAGTCTGGCCATAACATGGCATTTATGTTTAAAAATATTACCAGAGTAAAGTCTATTGAATTCAATTGCCTCTAGACAAGTGTAGTGCAGCCTTTTGGGAACCGAAGAGCCCTTAAGCCAAGCTATCTTTACATCCTCTTTGAACATAGGTGGGTGGCCTAAACCGCTTCAAAACGAAATAGTCTACTCCCTCCATTGTTGGGTTTGTTATAGAACTAAAGAAGAATAGGGTTATGGTTAGAATAAACACGAGGAAGGGTACAAATAGAGGCCTCAGGGAACTTCATTCTCTAATTCATATTCAAGAGAGTTATATCCAATCTTCTAAACACTTTCCTTAGACTATTTAGAAGTTTGTGCTAGGTGAAAGTATTGCCCTTGATCCCTATATTTATTAAGTTGCAGTCATTAATAAAAGCTTAGGAAATGAGCAGCTCTCAAGTTGAAAGATGCCACCATAATTTTCCTCTAGACCCTTGATTCCATTAAAAATCCCTAGGAGGATCCAATGGGCTGAGACCAAGGACTAGAGACCTCTTAGCTGGTTCCAAGGCTCCCCTTTCATGGTATGGATGAGGTTAGCATAGACGGCGGAGAGAAGCCACTTAAATCCATTCTCATATGAACATCCATAATAGAGAAGATAGAATGCTCCTCCTTAATGAAGACCCAAATACCACCTACAAAACTAGTAGCTTCAACGCAATCCACATTAGTCTAACCCAAAGATTTCCAAAAGGAACTCATTGAGGCCAAAGGAACTTTTGATTCCCCAATAATAAGGACTGAAGGTATAAACCGAGAAATCATGTCTTTAATATTGCACTTTGCTAAGCTGTTGGAAGCCTCTATGATATTTAAGCGAAAATAGAAAAATATTAAAGTAACAATTGATCATCATAAAAGGGAATGAGAAAAGGAAAGAAAGATAAACAAGGATGGGAGAAAAAGACCTAGTTTGCATCCACAAATAGCTCAGTAGTTATCTCCAGTCTCTCCTCTAGTAGCTGCAAAGCTCCAAATGCTTTATTATGTTTTATGCCATTGTTGTTTAAGTCAGGCACATGACCACTTTCCAAGTTAGGAGGTTTTAACCCAAAATAGGGTTGTGTGTCTGAACCATTGTTTTGAGAACCAGATCAAACTGGTTAGTTCAACCAACAAAACTGAAAACCTGTCTTTCAAATAGTAAAGTTCTCATTTCAAAGCCATGTGCCCAAAAACAGGCCAAAACCCTCTAAATTGGTGAAAAACTACTCAAAACCATTCAATCAATCATGATTTTCATGGTCTATCTGGTTTATAATTTCTATAAACTTTTGAACAAAAATATGCCACTATGGGAATCAAACCCCCATCATAGGGGGTATTTATTACCCAGTTCTAGGGGTGAGCATAGGACGAGACGTATTGGCGTCTTGTCCTAGCCTAAGGAGTTCAAGACAACTTTGGGACAAGACAAATTGGGATTCGGGATGGAATCGGGACAAGTTTCTAGTATCCCAGTAAGTTTCAGGATGGGACTGGGACATGCTTAATTTCATCCCATGTCCCATCCCATCCCGATCCACAATATTTTATTATGTGTCTTGACCTATCCTAAGATCTCCTATCCTTATGAGTTTTTTCTTGTCCCATAAGCGTCCCGTGAACTCCACATTATTTTGTTCTTCTTTCGTTCATTCCTGCCTCACACAACCATCCTTACCTCAGCTCAATCTCAAGCCTAAATCTTCACCTTCAATTATTGCTCACTACTGCCTGTTGTGCTATTGTCGACTTGCCTAGTTCCACTTCCTTCATCATTGATCATTCTACTGCCACCACCAATCTTGAGATTCTTAACCTCTCACTCATAGCACCAATCACAACCTCTCTCGACTCAACCTTAGGAATCTCGATCTAGCTTTCTCACGTCATCATCATTCAAGGTTCAACCACTGACAGGTAATATGTTATTGGGTGGGTTGAGGGTGGAAAAAAATATGCTATTTAACTACATATTTTAGCAATTGTCTTTAGTGGGTTTAATGTTGAAATGATGTTATTCATGGTTAGCCCTTTGGAAATTTTTTGTATCTTCTATAACATAGGAACTTATGCATCATAGCTATTAGCATGATTTCCATTTTGCTAAACACTTTGTGGTGTGATTATTATGTCTACATTGTCTAGTGGCTTCCTTTTACTTCCTTAAGGATTGTGGGTAGGCTCTAATGGTGATTTATAGGTGTTGCTGCTTGTTTGCTTGTGAAAGTATCATTAATTTGAGGGCTTATTGGTGTCAAGTAGTTTATCATATTTTTTGTCATACAACTATTTTCAAAATTGGGTTCTCATGTTGCATCATTTCTGCCATGCTAAATCATAAGATAGGCATGAACTATATTGAATATTGTTATGGTGGGTTGAGGACCTTTTTAATAAAGATGCTTATTTAAAGTGTAATCTTTCAAAAAAAAAAAGGATTCCTACTAATTGTTTTTGCCTTCACTTTGTTTTTGTTCTCAAAGTAATTCATTGTGGTGTGTGGTTGTAACTAAAATTTTGTCTTGACTCTTATTAAGGTGTTGGTTTGTGAATTACCACTAACATTCATCTATAGAAGATTTTATCAATGTTGTGGAATTTGAAGGCTTTCTAAAGAATGCATGTTTTGCTAGTTATGTTTGTTGTGAGGGTTGTTTTGAGAGTTGTAGTGTGTGTAAGAATGAGAGATCCCCCTACCTCCAAGCCTTATATTATTCTTTATATATAGATAGTTGAGGTATGAGATTGTGAGCCTGCTGGGTGCTGACCTATATCATCAATATTGATTGGTTGGTTTGGTCCATAACAATGTCCATTAAGACTAGTAGCAAATAATTGTCATACTATCCATAATTAAACTTGTTTTGTATTTCTCAAAGTAATGAATTTCTATTTTAAATATGGATTTCATTTTGAATGAGAATGAATGCATCCCCATTCTCTCTCTCTCTCTCTTCAAAAAAAGAATCAGGTAGTGTCTCATCTATTATAAAGACATCACTTTCATATCCATGTCATGCATTTGTGATAGTGAGGTGGAAAATATCAGTAATATTAGTATTTCATAATCAAGGAGTTTTGAATTTTGTTAAGTTGATAAGATTATATTTATTAATATTATGATTAAAACTCAACTAGATGAGTCTTGCTTGGATGCCCTTTTGGAGTGGCTGATGTGCGAATTGTGAATGTAGAATTAGATGTAGAATGGATGTGAAATAATGATGGAATGAAGTGCAAGCATACACTATCAGTGTAGCCAGCAAGTATTCCGGGGTTGTCGTACCCAAGGGATTGTGATTGATTACTAGAGTGTATTAACTCCAATAATGCTCGAGCGATCATAAGAGAGTGATAACAACAATAAAAGGAAAGCATAAAGAAAATAATTAGAATAGGGTATTCGAGAGGAAGAAATAGGGAATAAAGGTCTAGGGAATTCAGATTTCAACACAAGTCCTTGACATAGACCTTCATGATTCTGTTATGACTTCTACGATTATTAATTGTTAGCCAGGATTCCCTAATCTAATTATCCTACCTTGGCGTGAGGTCGGAATAATCCTAATTATAATTACCAACCCTGCTATGGGTCAATGCGAGTTGTAATAACCATAATTGCATTAAGTTCTTTGGACATCCCTTTCGAGTATTCTAGGGGATCTCCCTAACTCCCTTGTAACTACACAGAATTCTGGGTATAGACCGCCACAGAACCCTATGGATTTAACCCTCGTGGTCTAGGTTAACTAATCATCTTCCGAGTCATAGAAAACCTACAGGTTTTCGCCAACTAATTAGCTAGATTGGTCAAGAGTGAAGTGCAGAACATTAAACCTCAATTAAATAAAAGCTGGAATTGTCATAACATCATCAATCATGTCTATACAAGCACTTGGGCTACATCTTAGCCCCTAGATAAGAAATTAGCTACACATGATGATGAAAGAAAACATAATGATAAAATAAAGGAACATGGAAGATGAATGGGTGACGTCTTGCTTCAGACTTGCTTGTTGCTGTGATGTGTTGATGCGTGGTTCCTCTTTTCTCAGTCCTCCTTCCTATTTATATTATCTCCAGTCCTAATTAGACTTATCCTAGGACTCTAAGTTGCATTACAATTCTTAGCCTTAATGTAATCCTAATCATACTTTAATTAGGATTCTAATTATATTGCAATTACATAACTTCAATCCTATTTGATTAATAATTCTGGAGATTCTTCTTTGTCTTGGAGTCTCAATTCTTGTAGGAGAAGGATTCCCGAAAACCCAATTAGTTTAGAACTCTTCAATTCATCTTCGGAAGGTCTCCAGGTCGCCACGGCGAGCTAAGGCTTTAACGTGCATGTTGCTCTCTAGAAGAGCTCGCCATGGCGAGCAAGGGCAGATTTGGCTCTTGTGCTCTCAGGTTCACCTCGCCAAGGCGAGCTCTGGCAGAATGCCAATTTCTCTATTTTGCTTCCAGTTGGAGCCTAAACCTGAAACATAAGGAATTTACATTAAAAACAATATGTTTTACCTTATTTAAGAATATAAAAGCAAGGGAAATGAATCATAAAAGTCTATATAAAATGTGATTATCAGTGACATTGCAACGCAATTATGGAAGTTATAGTTGACAATTAAACATGAATAATAATGGCAAACAAAAATGATAACAAAAAGTTCATTCCAATTTGAAGTTCATCAAGTATTAGGTTAAGTGGCCTCTCTAGTAGTAACACTATTTTATACTGATTTTATGGCATAATTTGAGCATACAATATTTAAGTCAGATTTAGATTTTATTAATTGTGACAATGGCAATGTAAATAATGAGTTTAATTTAGTATGTTAAATAATATTATTCAAAATTATTATATGACAAACGTCCTTTGTGCTTTTGCTGCCTTGACATGAAACTTCTCTTCTCCTCCTCTACTCTAGCTTGTTTGATAAAAATGATCCATTTGAGTGCTCTAGAGGGCATCAATTTATAGTTATCACTTCACTATTATGTTAGGTTTTCATTGATCAATTAATTTATTTCAATAACTTATTTCAATCAATGATTATGTAATAATTTTTTTTCAATAACTTATGAATTTTTTTGGTCTTATTTTTATTGATGTGGTTGGAGAATGAAATGTAAAGATTTTCATATTTTATCAATTTTGTAAATTTTAGTTTTATTGTATGTTTATCTACTAATGTGTGTTTTTATTTTTATTTTTTATGGTTTAGGAAATTAAGAAGATATAAAATCGTATAGCATATCCAAACAGGAGCAACAATCTAGGGTAGGTATTTCTCTATCCCTTACTAGTGCAACTGCTCAAACCACAACAGATTCTAAAGTGTCTAATCCTAAGGCTAGGTCAATAATTTGGAACCAATTTATGAAGTTACCATTAGAATAGACTAATGGAGAGGAAAAAGCCAAGTGTCATCATTGTAAATGTGAATTGCTTTGCAACTCAATTAGTCATGGGACAAATGGAATGCTAAAACACTTGAAAAGACGTCATAAGTGAATTTTTGTTGATGAGAATCAATCACTTATAGGGGTTATGGAGGGTGAGAAAGGTTCAGGAGGAAGAAGAACAACAGTTTCTATTACCTATAATGTAGAGGAAATTAGGAAAGCACTTGTTATTTTTGTTATGGAAGATGAGATGTCATTTAGTGTTGTTGAAGGGTGTGGGTTCTGTTATTTTGTAAATCGGTTGAAACCTAAGTTTCCTATGTCATCTAGGAGGACTATTACAAGAGATTGCTACTATAGATGAAAAAGCTAAGTTAAAGGAGTTTCTTGAGAAGTCATGTGTGAGGGCTTGCTTGACTAGAGATTGTTGGACATTGATTTAAAATATTTCTTATATGTGTCTCACAGCTTACTTTATTGATGAACATTGGAGACTTCAAAAGAGAACTTTAAATTTCTCAAAAATTGACAACCATAAGGGTGAGACTATAGGAAAAAAAAATTAATAGATGTTTGAGGGAATGGGGAATTGAAAATGTATTTACAATAACTGTAGATAATGCTTCCTCTAATAATGTGGCTATTTCTTACTTGAAAAGGAAATTGAAGAATTAGAATGGTTTGTATGTGAAGGAGCGTATATGCATATGAGCTGTGCTGCTCACATTTTGAATTTAATTGTGAATTATAGGTTGAAAGACTTGAATCCATCCATCATTGCTATTTAGAATGTCATCCGATATGTTAGATCTTCTCCCTGACACCTCCAAAAAAATAAACAAGCTACACATGCAGAAAAGATTAGTAGTGGAGCCTCTCTTTGCTTTGACATTCCAACTAGGTGGAATTCCACCTATATTATGCTGGAACATGCTATACCATTTCACAAAGCATTTAATAGACTTGAGGGTGAGGATGAGGGTTATGTCACTTGGTTTAAAGAAGATAGACAAAAATCTATTTTAGATTGGGATAATGCTAAGGCATTTATTCAATTTTTGAAGTTGTTTTATGAGGTGACCTTGGCACTTTCTGGTTTTTTATATGTCACATCCAATTGTGCTTTTGATGAGAATGAAGTAGATTATGTTTTGGACACTATGTCATGTAATATGAGAAACAAGTTTGATAAGTATTAGGGGAAGATAGAAAATATTAATCCATTAATTTATATGGGTATTGTGTTGGATCCATGGTACAAACTTGAGTAATTAAATTTTATATATGATGCAAATTATGAGATCAGAGTAGCGACTCTTTTGGAAAAAAAAGATAGCAAACATGTTTTGGCGGCTATACAATTTCTATGCACAAGAGTCACATATGATATCTCAAACCTTTGATGATAATGCAAGCCATGAAGAGTCATCTATTACCAGGGAAGGTTCAAAAGACATGGGATGGGTAACAACACATAAAAAAGAAAGAAAAATCAATGGAAAAGATTAAAGTTGACCCAAGACTGTCTAGATAAGAAAAATTATTTTGAGAAGCATCTAACACATGATGTAGGAGACAATAGTGGAGATGATTTTGATATTGTCTTGGTGGAAGGAGAATTCTGCAAAGTATGATATGCTTTCACTTATAGCACATAGCGTATTAGCTGTCTATTGTTGCTTCTAAGTCCTGCTTCAGCATTAGAGGACGAGTCCTTCATGTTTTTTGGAGTTCTTTGTCACCAAAGATGGTTGAATCACTTATATGCACTCATAATTGGTTGAATCCTAATGAGTACAAGATACAAGAAGTTTTTGATGAATTTCAATCAAATGATGCTATTATTAATGGTAAGCTTTTATTTTGATTGTATAACTTTTTCATTGTATGTATTTTTTCTCTTTATTTAATATTTACTAATTCTTCATATGTGACTCTTATAATTTTATAGAAATTAGTGGTGCCATGTGCTTATTGACCAACCAGGCAATTCAAGAGGGAAATAGAATGTGTGAGTCTTTTATTTATATATAGTTGGTACTAGTCTTTTCTTGTATTGGATATATATCTTACATAAATTTGGTACAAGTCTTATATAAAATCATTTTTTTCCCATATTTTGTAGCCAAAGATTAGCAATGCCTACACTACACTATTAAAGTCTGCATTGCTAGAAGGAAGATTGTCTAATGATTTAAATCATTTTATCATGTTTTTGTTAATTGGTTTTCAATGTTTCATGTATCACTATTCAATTTTCTAGTTTGTTTGAATTTATTTGTTGGGAAACTGATTATGTTCATGTATCGTGTTATGTGTTTATTTTAAGACTGTATTGATTTTTCTATATCATGTATTCTCTAAGACTAAAGACATGCTAATTGTCAAGGACTATGCTTCATGTAGAGCAATGATTTGCTTCTCCCTTAGTTTCTATAGTTTCTGTATTACTTGTAAAATTGCATTGGCAATCCCAGATGAAAAATCACATCACAAACTGACACAAAGCATTATCAAAAAAGAAATCAAGGGTTAGTATAACTTTTGAAGAAAGGTTGTAATTTCTTTTTATTGGAAATGAAAGAAGCAGCACAAGAATAAAATCTAAATTTCATTGATCATTCTTGCAGTATTTTTTGAATTTTAAAGCTACAAAGGAGCTAGTATCATTATAGCTAAAACTTATAGCCAAAGAAATTACTGTCCCTTTGCTTGTTGTGTTCCATCAACTTGCTGAAATGGTATTGTATTTTTTCTTTTTTTATTTTTGTCTTGTCATTTGTGAAGAGCTTAGCTTCTGACTAATTTTATGATGTATGGAAAATGTTTTAGTTACCCAAGATAGACCAGAAATAGAAACTAAGAAAGTTCTTCTCCATGTACGCAAATGCCTTTATTTTGTTGTAAGTATTTAATTGAGTATGTCTATTGAAAGATCTATAAACTAGTTACTTAATACATTGATTTTGAAATTATTCAGTTATATGCAGTTGAAGCCTAAATCGTAAATGAACTATCTATCAATAGATTAAAATTTTCTTGTATTTTTATAGTATTGATTTCCTTTTTTTTGTTTTAAATTAAATAATATGTTATCTTAATTAATTATAGGTGAGGTTCCATAAGTCATCCAGTTTAGCTCCTATTCTGCCATAGTTTGTTTTATTCAATGACATAGTTTGTTTTGTTCTTTTCAGTGACAACTGTTAGCAACTATTTTTATTTTAATAACATTTATGGGATCAAATGAGACCCGAGACATAACCAAGATGGAACCAGGACATGCATATCTACTATTGAGATGGGATGGGACAACTTGATAATTTGGGGCAGAATTACAGCCCCAATATATTTTTAAGATAGAATCAAGACGATCAAGATCCTAACCTATCCCATCCCATGCTCACCCCTGCCCAATTCAAGTTTCTACCATTGCTTCCTTTTATAGAGGAAGTGAATGTGTGCTCAATCTTAATTTACTCAATGTGGGACTTGCTAGTATGTTCCATTGTGAGACTTCTCATCAAAGCAAACATATAAGCACAATCTAAAACCTATCACCAAACAAAATATAGCTTTATAGGATGTTTGACTTTTCAATATACGTAAATAAATATAAAAGATACATATTGAATAAAAAAATATAGCATTACAAGAGGGTCTTTAAAGCATATTTCTTTGTCCTTTTTTGCTTGAAGAAAAAACTGACTTCATAGTATTTTGCTTCTAGATATTTGGTTCAAACAAGTGTTTTCATTTTTTAAAAATCTATTTTTTTTGGAAGGACTAATAGTGGTAAAATACTAAAATACTTATTAGATTTTTATACAAAATATAAATGATTCTACCCAAAAAAATATAGGAATGAGAAACAACATTTATCAATATATAAACTATAATTATACCTTAATTGTACAGTAGGAATGCCTACTAGTTGTCCACAATTGGCACATAATACTAATTAAATATTCCACATCCACCTTCAATTAAAAATTGCAAGCTAAAGTATTGGCATCATTGTACCTTATTTGTACAATAGGAAGCCTTTAAATTTGCTAACAAAAATATACCTAATCAGCCTTAAAAAAATGGATACAATGATACACACAATTTGCACATTTATATATGGCAAAGTGGTGCTATGTGTATATTCATTTATGTACACTTACTTTTTACACTTTATTTTTTCGTTTTGTCTCTCTTTACTTTTTATCTTTTAATTTTGGTCTATAGTTTTACTCTTAATTACAATCATTACAAACCATAAGATGTAGAGAAAAGTATACACAAATAAATGTGCACATATCATTTTCCTTAAATGCATCATTGTACCTCACATATAATTAAAATACACATGTACAGTAGGCATCAAGAATGACAACATTAATTCCTCAAGAAGCTTGTAGCAACCACAACTTGTATATACTTTTCAGTCTTGTCAAAGGAAAGTCACCCTTAAGACAGTCAACTAAATATTTCAGCTATAGAATAAAATTAAAGTCATCACTTTAACTTTGTACATAATAATTTTATACCCCAAACATGCTTAGTTTGATACTTACATTACCACTTAATGAATACATAGTCAACTTAAAGTTGAAATAGAGAAACTTAGCTACTCCGTTGATGTGCACAACAATTGATATACCATATCTATGTCTCCAAATTGACAAAAAAAAGGTCAAGTCCATTAGTATAAACTAACAAATAATTCAAATATAACAACATAAGTTAAATTCCAATCCATTGCAAGACAAACAAAATTCTTCCAAATTTTATATAGATAATAATAATATGCTTCTTGACATAATTATAGAAAACTCAACCACCAAATTGTAGCCAATTGATCACTTAACTGAACCAAAATGTAAATATTTCATTACGATGCATTCTGCATCTAATTGAAAAATTTATTCTCTACGCACTCATGGTAGCTACACTTTCCAAAACCATGACCCTCATTACTAAGTTTGCTATTGCCTACAAAACCACAATATTGATTTAGCACTACTAGGAGGCTCCATTAAAGCCTTGTTTGTAAATGCAGAAAGAGAAGCATAAATTCCTTCTATTGTACAATTCCAAGACATATTCCTAAAGAAGAGCTACAAAAGTTAATTCCTTTGGAATGAGTTACTAAATATGAGAGGATGTTTCTAAGTAGGAAACCTCTTTGTTCCATTGGAGCCACTTTGGATGGAAATTGAGTAGGTGATAGACTTTTAGGATCCATTTCCCTTGCATTTATGTCCCCAATTATGGTAAAACATATTGCTTTTGATGCAATTTCCTTTTGGTGCAGGTTCAGGTGGAAGTTGGAAGCGAAAAGGAACAATTCTCCAATCTACCAAGGTTCGCCGTGGCGAGCTCCCTTCCTCGCTGTGGCGAGGTGAACCTAAGAAGAACTTAGCCATTCTACCAAGCTTCGCCGTGGCGAGCTGTCCACTTCGCCGTGGTGAGCTGGATGACATCTGGAGTTGTTTTGAAGAGTTCTAAACCAAATTGACTTTCGGGAAGTAGTGTCCTACAAGGATTAGGACTCTCAAGCCTAGAAGACTCTCCGAAATCATTGTTTAAGTAGGATTGAAGTCTTGGAAGTGTGCAGCCATTTGGAATCCTAATTCAAGCATGATTGGGAATGATTTTGTGGATAGAGTTTTAATTCAACTAAGAGTCCTAATTCAAATAAAACTCTACTTAAAATCCTAGTTGGAGTAGAACTAAAAGAGATATGTAGCCATAGGAATTAAATTCTCAAAAATCCTAGTTTGAGTAGGATTGAAGTTGTTAAATCCTACTAGAATAATTAATATCCTAAATAGAGTATAATTAGGAATGACTTTGTAACTAAAGTTGTAATTTATCTAAGAGTCATAATTCAAGTAGGACAAGGAAGAGGATTGTTAATTAGAATCCTAGTTAAAGTATGATTAGGATTACATTATAGCTAAGAATTATAACTCAACTTAGAATCCTAGAATGAGTCTAACTAGGAATGGAGGGATTATAAATAGGAAGGAGGGCTGAGAAGCAAACAACCATCCAACCACGCATCACAAAGACCAAAGCTAGCAAGCAAGGCGTCACACCATCCATCTTCATGTTCTTTTATTTTAGCATTATGTTTTCTTTTACCGTCGTGTGTAACTAATTTCTTCTCTAGGGGCTAAGATGTAGCCCAAGTACTTGTATAGACATGACTGATGATGTTATGACAATTCTAGCTTTTATTTAATTGAGGTTTAATTTTCTGCACTTACTCTTGACTGATCTGGCCAATTAGAAAGGAGAAATCTGTGGGTTCTCTATGACTTGGAAGATGATTAGTTAACCTAGACCACGGGGGTTAAATCCATAGGGTTTTGAGGCTGTCTATACCCAGAATTCTATGTAGTTACAAGGGAGCTAGGGAGATCCCCTAGAATACCCGAAAGAGATGTCCATGGATCTTAATGCAATTATGGTTATTACAACTCGCACTGGCCCGTAGTAGGGTTGGTGATTGTAATTAGATTCACTCCGACCTCACACCAAGGTAGGATGATTAGATTAGGGAATCCTGGCTAGCAATTAATAATTGTGGAAAGTCATAACTGAATCATGAAAGTATATACCAAGGACTTGTGGTGAAATCTGAATCCCTAGACCTTTATTTCTGATTTCATCTACTCTTATTCATCATCTATTTCTCTTACTATTACGCTATTTTCCTTTACATTATTTTGTTGTTATTACTCTCTTTCGATCGCTTGAGCATTATTGGAGTTCTAGTACTCTAGTAATCAATCACAATCCCTTGGGTACGACAACCCCTGAATACTTGCTGGCTACATTGATAGTGTACGCTTGCACTTAATTCCATCCTTATTTCACATCCATTCTACACCTAATTCTACACCCTAATCACCACATTAGTAGGGGATGGAGATAGAAATTTTAATGGGTAATTTTACCCACACGATCGACGATAGTATGGGCATTGTATTACTCACCCCTCCATGGCCCACATGTTATTTATATATATATATATATATATATATATATATATATATATATATATATATATATATATATATATATATATATATATACACACACATATATGATACATGTATAAAATAGTTTTATAATCAAATTGTAGTATTTCACCTCACTAATGCATACTAGGAGTTTAAAATTAAATTCATATAAAAAAAGTTTAAAACTAAGTTGATTATTATTTAAAAAAAAAAAAAAAAAAGCTAAATTGATTAAACCCTACATATGGAAACACCAAAAACTAATTATTTGATAACTTCTTAAATTGTTATGATTTAAGTTGATGAATAGACATCTATTGTTAACTAAGAATAATCTTTGATGCTATTTGAGAATTACTTATCTCAATCTTCTTGATTGTGACTATGATATTTATGTTAGAGTTATTTATGTTATATTCTTTCAAAAATGAATGTTGATAGTTATGTTAGTTTATAATTTTGGGACTTTTTAAATGATTTTGTAAGATTTTATAATTTTGGGACTTTTTAAGTGATTTTGTAAGATTGTATAATATTTTTAGGTAAATAGAGTAGGTAATGGGGCAATGAGTATTTAAAAGGGACAGGGATGGAGATCTTGATAAAGACCTGATCGGGTTTAAGGCTGGGGAGTCGGAACCCTACCCCGATTACCATCCCTAGAAGCCACCTTTCATAGATATGCTAGTGGGACAATCAAAACCATTTTCAAGTTACCTTTTAAGGAGTTTGAAATTTCTACTCCTAAGGTATTACAGACTATGATGATTTGACCCTACACTTTCGAAGATGATATTCTAATCCAGAATATCATTATGGTAGATGGCAGCATTATATACATAGATAAAATCAATAGCTATTTTATTTGGGATTTAGCCCTAGAAAAATGTGATTCTAATTGTGATTGCTAGATGGATAGTGACTTAGATGATGATGACGGTCCTATCTATTCAGAACCAAATATTTTCAGAAAAAAAGAAGGTATTGCTGCAAACCACCACCTCCTCTAGTCAAAAGATCTGTTCTTGACAATGGTCCATGGGGCTGGGATCAAGAAGAAATATGAACCATTGCCACTGTATGAAGCTGCCTTGGAGATTCTACGAAAGTTAGTAAAGAAAAAAATTCCTTCACTACTACCAGAATATATAGACTGCTTGACTTGGCCTTCACTAAAGGCTTACATATGCAAACCTGCAATAAAGCCATTAGCAATTCCCATTGCCCAACCAATTCCTTGCATGATGATGATTTCTAGCACAACCACTACATCCTATGAAATTTTTTTTCCTCCTTTGGAAAGGAGAAAGAATGCTTCAATAGGGGTTACCACAAAACCATATATGGAATTCTCTGAAATTTCTCCTAATGGATCTCACAAACTAATATCCCAATTCTCAAGCTAAGGAAGTACTTAATTAGCATATTGAAAATCCCAAATCCCAAAATAATCTCTTAAAGAAGATTGATCAAAAGGTAAAAAAAAGATGACTCTTCGAGCATAGAAGACTATAGTCGATCTCCAAGGACTTTTAGAAGAAAAAAAATGCATAATTATTATACAGAGATCCAGCATTAGATTGCCCAACTAGATTATGAGTTGAGGAATATGAGTAAGAGCTTAGCAAATTGAAAGGCAAATAATTTTAAAGTACTTCCTAATTTGTTTTGCCTTCTACATATAAACTCATTCAAGAACTAAACCCAACTGTAAGTAGGGTTAGCTTAGTACTTTCAATTTATTTTAGTAATTTTTAAAGTGATACTGTTAGGAATTTGATTTGGATATTCTAGGAAGGTTAAAAGCATTTATGATGAGTCCTAGTAGAATATCTTATAAGCCAAGACTATAGAAAGATTTTGACTTACTAACCAAGCTATATACCCTAACAAGAGCCTCTTTTTTTATCTTTTTTTTTTCACTGCTTTAAACCACTAAAAAAAAAATCAACTCATGCAAATTTGAAAACCCCTCTAAAAGACTTTTTGTATGAGAAGATAAAAAAAAAAAAAAAAAAAACAGCAACTACTTTATTCCCAAAAATATGCACATGCAAAAATGAAATAGCAATGAATTTTAAAAGTTCTTTGTAGTATGTTCAAGAATTAAAACCTAAGTTACCAAAACAGAGAAGCAATAAGGCTTTTTACATAAATCATGTATCTCAATCATTCAAAATTAGAGAATATCAAAAAATAAAACTAATTTGAAATATTTAAAACCATAACAAAAGATCAAATGGAAGTAATTGAATCCAACACAAATTTTGAGTGTTGTGCACTTTACCCTGAAAGTTTTAAGTGTATTTAACCACAGTAAATTTTCAAAATGTGCATTTCACACCCAATTCTTAATTTCTACCCACATCTAATAGAATTGGTCACATGTTGCTCACATGTCAACTTAAAATTACAAAGTATAAGAAAACTAAACCCCATATGACTGAGAGGAGCTTTGCAATTTCTTTACTTGGTTGCTATATTCTTTTGTCTATAGTTCTTTGTGCTGCTTATGAATGGTCATTTTCTTGAGTTCTTATACATATAGCTATCAAAATTGTATCATGTTTTATGCTAGATTTTTTCTACTAGTAACTATGGTGTTCATTGTCGATCTCAAGCCTACGTAAAAGAGGAGGATTGTGTTAGGTCTTTGATAGCCAATGGAAAACCTTAAGCATGGATTGTTCAAGATGGAATTGTGTTGCTTGGTTGTTACCCAAAAATAATGTGTTGTATGGCTTGAGTATAGTGTCAAATGAGCTAGAGCTGTTGCATCGATGCCTGGATGTAGCGTTAATGAGCAAGGGTCCTCACATTTCTTTAGATAGATCTGAGTAAAGAAGCTAGTCCATAAGAGCACAAGGTTTGGTACTTGGAATATTGGTACTTTGATAGGTAAATCTTTAGATGTGGTGGATGCCATGATTCAGAGAAGGATTAACATTATATGTTTGCAAGAAACTATATGTGTTAGAGAAAAAGCTAAGGAGTTCGGCACTACAAGTTTAAAACTATGGTACGTAGGGAAGGTTAGAGGAAAAAAAAGGACTTGGAATCATTGTAGACAAGTTTTGGAAGAAGAATGTGGTGGCAGTAAAAAGGATCGGGGATAAGATCTTATCGGTTAAATTTTTGGTTGCACAAGAGATTATCAACATCATTAGTGCTTATGCAACACAAGTAGGTTCAAAGGCATATTTGAAAGAGAAGTTTTGGGAGGATTTGGAGGGGTTGGTTCAAGACATTCCACAAAAAGAAAAAATCCTCATTAGAGGGGATTTAAATAGTCATGTTGGTAGTGAGGCAAGACAATTTGTGGGTGCTCATGGTAGTTTTAGTTTTGGAGAACTAAATGAGGAAGGGCAATCTATTCGAGTTTTTAATGGCATATACTTTTAAGATTGTCAACATTTGTTTAAAGAAGAGAGATAAACATCTAATTACATTCAAAAGTGGAACCACAAGGTCGCAAATTGACTTCTTTTCAGTAAGAAGCTCAAATAAAATAGTTTGTAATGATTGCAAGGTTATTCCAAGAGAGGGTATCACTACACAACATAGGCTCCTAGTCCTTGATGTTAATTTTAAGAGTTGGGCATAGAAAACCCGTCAAGTTACCCTATGATTAAGTGGTCACACTAAAGGGTGAGAAGCAATTGACTTTTAAGATAAAGTTATTTGAAGAATGTAATTGGGAATTACAAGGAAGCACCAATCTTATTTGAGATGAGATGGCTAAGGTTGCTAAAGTAGTCTTGGGTGAATCAAAAGGTTTTAGACTAAGGGATAAAGAATCCTAGTGGTGGAATGATAATGTGCAAGAAAAGGTCAAAAATAAAAGGAAGTGTTTTAAGGCTTTACACATGGGAACAACGCAGAAAATTGGAAAAAGTATTGGATGGCTGCAAAAAATAGGGAAAGGAAATCAAAAAATTTGGACCAAGTAAAATGTGTAAAGGATGAAGAAGGACTAATTCCTATTACATATAAGGATATCAACGAAAGATGGGAGAATTATTTCTATAAGCTTTTCAACTATAGTCAATGATAGACTAATAACTTGGAAGGATTGGAAACCTCGAAGGAGGAACATAATTTGGCCTACTGTTGTAGGATTTGAGTTGGGGAGGTAAAAGAAGCTCTTAAGATAATAGATAATGGTAAATCTATTGGTCTTAATGGTACTCCTATTGAAGTTTGGAAATGTTTAGGAGAACAAGATATCTTTTGTCTCACTATGTTATTTAATCATGTTTTGAGCTCTAACAAAATGCTAGATGTGTGGAGAATGAGTACTTTGATGCCTATTTATAAGAACAAATGAGATATCCATAATTGTGCAAACTACTAGGAGATAAAGCTTATGAGTCACACTATGAAATTATGGTAAAATTGAGCACTGATTAAGAGATGAGACTAGGATTGTAGGGAATCATTTTGGATTTATAGTAGGAAGGTCTACTATGGAGCCTATTTATCTTTTACAAGGGTTGATGGAAAGGTAGAGGACAAAGAAATAAGCTTACATATGGTTTTTATTGACTTGGAAGAAGCTTATGATCGAGTACCAAGAGAACTACTATGAAAGGCGTTGGAAAAGAAATGTGTTCGTGTGACATATATTCGAGCTATACAAGATATGTATGAAGAGGTATTTACAAGTGGGAGGACGTCTAGAGGTGAGACAGCACTTTCCTGTAAGAATATGGCTATATCAAAGCTCAACATTAAGCCCTTACTTATTTAATTTTGTCTTAGACATTCTCATCATGGACTTACAAGAGATTATCCCTAAATGCATGTTATTCACAGATGATATAGTTTTAGTTGAGGAATCAAAGGAAGGTGTTAATTCTAAACTAAAGCTTTGGAGACAAACATTGGAATCAAAGAGTTTTCGCTTGAGTAAGAGTAAGACAAAGTATATGCATTGCAATTTTAGTAAGATTGCAAGTTGAGAATTATTTGGAAGTAAAAATTAGAGAACATGTTATACCACAACCTTCTAACTTCAAGTATTTGGGTTCAATTTTACAAAGTAATGGAGAAATTGATGAAAATGTCACACATTATATAAGCTAAATGGTTTAAATGGAGAAAGACTTCTAGAGTTATTTTGTGATTGTAAAGTACCAACCAAGCTTAAAGGAAAGTTTTATTGTACTATTATTTGATCAGCCATGCTTTACATAAGTGAATGTTGGGCTTTGAAAGGTCAACAAGAGCACAAAGTGGGGGTAGTAGAAATGAGAATGCTAAGATGGATGCGTGGCTTGACAAGAAAGGATAAGATACAAAATAATTGTATGAGAGGAGAGAAGAACATGACAAAAAATTGATTAAGGTGGTTTGGACATGTGCAAAGGAGGTGGTTAGAGGTACTAGTGAGGAATCTTGACCTTAAGATATTTAGTCATGGGAAAAAGGTGTAGAAAGAGACCTAAAAATACACTTGAAAAAGTTATTAAAAAGGATCTCATAATTAACAATATTTTAGAAAATATAGTTTTTGATAGAACACAATAGTGCTATACAATCCATGTCGCTGAGCTCACCTAGTAGGATAAGGCTTCTTATTATTTTTCTACTAGTTGAATGCAGAATTTATAATATTCAATTTAGAACAATGACCTCCCTATGGTGTATAAGAAAGGGGATGTGAGATTTCCAAATCTACCTGTATTTTTTCTTTTAAATTTGTGATTTTAAGATGTCATGCGAGTAGCATGTAACTAGTTATATTAGATTTTGAATGAAAGTTGAAGGTTGGGTGAAATGCACACTTTGAAACTTTAAGGTTGTCAAGCACATGATTTAAAACTTTTAGAGGTAAATTACATTAGTCAATTCACTTACCAAACATCTCACTATCCTATACCTCCATCACTTCAGCATAGATTTATTATTTTATTTAGATTTACTAGTCATATTTTCATGAATAAACCACAATAATAGAACAACCAACCCTGAGAAAATAAACAATACATTATTCAAATTGATATCCCCACTATTAAAAAGCATGACCCGAGAGTAAAGCATAAAATTCAGTCAAGGATCTATTTACAATATCAAGACCAATGATTATATTCATTCAACAATGTCATCCAAGCAATGCCATAACACCAAAACTTTTCCATATATAAAGCAAATTAGGGCACATGATGAAAACCAACAAGGAAGAAATAAAAAAGCATACTGAGCAAGAAATAAAAATACAAATAAAATCCTTTTTCTTGCTTTGGACAGAAATCCTATAGATGGTTTTAGGATACACTACATCTTTGAATTGCTCTTATAGGGAAGGGATTCCTTGATTCTATTATGTCACCTCATGCCACCAACAAGAATTACCCAAGCATCATTGCACCTCCCTTACATAATAGGAATGCCTACATATTATCTGAACATAACATCTAGTGCCAAAAAATGTATTCACTGCCTTAAAAAAATTACCAAATAAACTCTAACATTTGAGATATTTATACATTTAGAGTTGTAGACCAAAAATTACTACAACATCATTTTACCTTCCTTATACAATAGGAATGCATGTCCAATCTCAATGAAATGTTCTATGCCTACCCTTAAAAAATACCAAGCAAATGCCAATATTACCATGAAAGGATGTCCTAACAATGAGAATGCCTACACATTATCCTAACTTAGCATCTAGTGTCAACAAAAAAAAAATGTCTTACAAAATCTTAAAAAAAAAATAAAAATACCAAGCCAATGCCCACATTACCATTAATAAACTTTTTATATACTTAAATATGTTAACCAAAATCATCAAGGCATCATTATACCTCCCTTATATAGTAGGAATGGCTATCTCATGCCAACAGAAATGTTCTAACTCCAAGAAGTTACCAAGCAAATGCCAACATTACCATATATCAACAATAAGAATACCTCTCTTGTATACCTCTATTGCAAAATAGGAATACCCATTAATTGTCCACATTTGGTACGTAGAACTAATTGAAATATATCACTTAGTTAGAACTATTGTAAATTATTTGTACAAAAAGAATGTCTATTAATTTATCACACTTGATAATTATTCAAAATCATCATTCGTAGAAAAATTGCTACAACTGTATACACATTATGGCAATACCAAAGAAATATCCTCATTTTATGAGCACAACATTCTAAGTTAACATTTATATTGACCTAATCATTTAATTGGTATCATTGTACCACAATAGTACAATAAGAAAACCAACTAATTGTCCATATTTGATACCTAGTGCTAAGTAAGATATCCCCCTTATTTAATTTGTACAATAGGAATGCCAATTAATTTATCATTTTGGGCATGTGATTAAAATATTCACTTAGTATTGGTGTACCTCATATTTTGCAAGCACAACATTCCAGATTAACCTTTACATAGCCGCTCTAATTATTCAATTGGAATCATTTTACCCTTATTGTACAATAGGAATGCCACTAATTAAAATATTCACACATCCACCTTCAATTAAAAAATTGCAAACCGAAGTACTCAATTCAATAGGCATCATTGTATCTTATTTGTACAATAGGAATCCCTTTTAATTTGTTGACAGAAATATTACAAATGAACCTTCAAACAAAAATGGCTACAATGATACACATTTTGTACAAAATTAAAATTTTCACTTGGCATCAATGTACCTCACAATGTGTATACCGCTATTGCACAATAGGAATACTCATTAATTGTCCACATTTGGTATCTAGTACTAATTGAAATATATCACTCAATTAGCACTATTGTAAATTATTTGTACAAAAAGAATGTCTACTAATTTATCACACTTGATAATTATTCAAAATCATCATTCATAGAAAAATTGCTACAAACGTATACACATTGTGGCATCACACATTATAGGAATGCCAAACAAATATCCTCATGCTACGACTAATGGCAACCACAACATTCTAAATTAACATTTATATTAACCTAATCATTTAATTGGCATCATTGAACCGCAATTGTCCAATAGGAATGCCAACTAATTGTCCATATATGATGCCTAGTGCTAAGTAAGATAACCCCATTATTTAATTTGTACAATAGGAATGCCAATTAATTTATCATTTTGGACATGTGATTAAAATATTCACTTAGCATTAATGTACCTCATATGTTGCAAACACAACATTCTAGATTAACTTTTACATAGCAGAACCCTTATCATACAATAAGAATGCCAAATAATTGTCCACATTTGGTACATTGAGCTAATGAAAATATTTACACATCCATCCACCTTCAATTAAAAAATTGCAAACCAAAGTACTCAAAATTGGCATCACTATATCTTATTTGTACAATAAGAATGCCTTTTAATTTGATGACAAAAATATTACAAATGAACCTTCAAACAAAAATGGCTACAATGATATACACATTTTGTACAAAATTAAATTTTTTACTTGGCATCATTGTACCGTACATGTACAATATGAATGCAAATAAATTATTCAAGAGTAGCATCTAATGGCAAACACAATGCTCAAAATTAACCTTTATAATGCCTCATTTTTTCAGTTGCCATCATTATACCACAATTTTACAATAGGAATGCCTACTAATTTATGTACAATTTTCTCCACCACTCAATTGGCATCACTGTACCTTATTTATACAATATAAATGCCGATTGATTTATAAAAATCTTATAACCAAAGTATTTTAATCACAATCTAAACATGTGATTAAAATATTTACTTAGCATCATTATACTTCACATGTACAATAGAAATGCCAACAAACTCACCCTAGCCAAAAAGGGGAAACTATAGCATTCCAATATATCCTTTTTGCCACAATTATTTAATTCGAATCATTGTACTCTTATTTTACAATAAGAATGCCTACTAATTGTCCACATTTGGTACTTAATTAGCACTAATTAAAATATTCTCATCCACCTTCAATTAAAAATTGCAAATTGAAGTATTGTCATCATTGTACCATATTTGTACAATAGATTCGCCTATTAAGTTGCTACCTAAAATATTCCTAATTAACCTTCAAACAAAAATGACAACAAAGATGGGCACATTTTGCACATGTAATTAAAATGTTTATTTGGCATCATTGTAATTTACATATACAATAGGAATGCCAACAAGTGGCAACTAGTAGCAACCACAACATTTCAAATTCACATTTACACTTTTACCCCAAAGTTTGATATGGAAATGTCCACTAAATTTGGATACATTCTTATTGACAAAGTTTTAATATTTTTAAGGCTTTGGTAAAACTTGCAATTCCTTTTTATATAGGGGATAATCTTAAAGGAGAGGGAAAAAAAAAAAAGGTGAGCAACAGACTCTAATGTTGGATAGATTGTCCTCACTCATCAAGAAAGCCAAAGTGTAGATTAGTCTTTTGGTTAAATTGTTATTATATCACTAATGGTAATTGTAGGTTTTAGGGATAGAATAATACTTTTCATTTATTTCAGTAATTTTTGCAATATCCCTAAGATTTGATTTGGATAATTTTTAGAGCTTTATTGTCTTTATGACAGTATTAGAGTCCTAATAGAATATTATAGGCAAAGACTAGAAATAGATTTTATCTCTCTAATAGAGATATATACCCTAAAAAAGGTCCCACGTGTTAAATAAAAATGGTTTCATTTTTCTTATGAATTAGTTATGGTCAATAGCCAATCCTCTGCATCAAATTCTCCTCCAAGAGACTAAACAACATAACAATTAAACCACCAAAAAAATCATTTACTCGTACAAGCTCTCTAAACATCTTTTATGAACCCAAAGAGAAGATGAACTCTATCCCATAAAATATGCACATGCAAAATTGAAATAATAGAATTTTTAAGAACTTTGCAGTTGGAATTGTCACAAAACAACTCAGTTAATTGCAGTAATATAAAAAAACCAGTTTGACACCCATAACAAAAATTAATGGGACGTCATTGAACCCAACATCTAAACTCCAAACATTAAATTCATGACATTTTTTTCTCTCTAGAAATTTTTTCATTCCAACAATTAATAAGAAAAGAAATATTGAACAGTTATTTTACAAGAACACAAACTAATATGTCAACATTAGGTATATCGCAACTAAATCAACATTTACCATTATTGGGTAGAACTATCTGATTAATCTCCATGATACAATCACATTAATGCTCATGCAAAATAATATCTTAGAGTTGCAATTTTATGTTATACATACCAAACAATGTTAAACAAATCAAATAACTCCTATATCCTTAACCATGAGTTTAGGCACAAGTAAATGCTAAAGGAGAAACATCATTTCAAATTTCCAAATAATCTCCCAACTCTCATAAAGGAATATATAGAAGAATAAATTGAAACTAAAAGATAAAAAAAAAAAAAAAAAAAAAGAACAAAATAAACTAAAAGGGTAATAGAACTAGAACTTTGGTGTACCTTTAAAAGAATAAGATCTACAACATAGAAATGCAGTGGAAACAAAATTTCACCTAAAATCATTAGAACTCGGCTAGTGAAAGAAGAAGAAAAAGGAATAATAAAAAAATAAGAAAAGAGATTAGGGAGTAATAGAGGGCACTTGAGCATACAAAGCATGGCAACTTCATACCTTCACTTGCATGGCTATGCCATACAGTGATTCCTCATGTTCAATAAGTCGTTGATGAAGAGTATGGTAATGATCCATGTCAAAATTGACTATATGTTCTATCGGAACTTGCAACCTTGCTAGATGCGTCATAATATACGAGGCCATGACTTGTCCAAATATTGTAGTGATGGAACCAATTACAAGTATGATACACACCCTAAAGCCTGGGACAATCTAGTATGACAAAATAAATAAATATATAAATAAAACTTAGAATGTGATGAGAGTGAATGTAATGGACAACCACTGAGGAAAAACATAGGACTATTTAGTGTATCATAATATGATACATGATTTACTTTTAAGTGATATAATCTATTGAAATACGCCAGCCATCAACTTACTACAGCAAGTAAATAGAGAAGCCATTAGTAGGGTAAGACTAATGATCTATAATACTGAATAGAAAAGATGGTGGTCTAAACCATTTCACTGAACAATCATTAACAGGATAGTGGTACTATACTAGAAGTGATCGAAGCAAACAAAATAAATATACTCACCTGGTAATCTAAAGGCTTTTCCTCTTCCCCACTTGGAACCCTAAAAGAGTAAATGGCATAGACAACAAGAACACCCAAACAATGCTAGAACACCAAAGCTTTACACAAATAGAGTATATGGAAACCAATAGGAAACAAATTAAGGAAATATTGTGCAAGAAATAAAAATTACAAGAGAGAAATTAAAGAAAATATGTAGCACATGCAATTTTACAATACACAATAAATCTTTGAAGCGCACTTCAAGGATTCCACTCTCATCGACAACACAAAGATAAAATTATAGATAAAATAAAAGAAATCAAATTAAAACAATAAATTGCAAAGTAGGAGAGAAATCGCCAAAGAGGGAGAATGAGTGCAGAGAGCAGAAAGGAGGAAGAGAGACTGAGAAGAGAAAGTAGAAGGGGAGTTCATTATACCACCCCCCATCTTTCATTTAACCATCGCCCATCCCTATGAAATTACTAAACTACCCTTAATTAAAAAATGACCACTCCCCATCCCCTCGCCCTATGCAGACCAATCTCTCCCCCCTAAATCCTTTCCTTGACCATTCCCTTCCAATTCAAACCTAAACCCTAAACCATCCCCTTTTATTCCAAATTCTCTTCTTTTTTTTTTTCTTTGAAAGGGTTGATAAAAGTATTGCATCTGTGTTGTTCATGCTTCATACAAAGTTAATTCGTAGTAGAAATCAAGGTACGAAATTAATATTTTGTTAAAAATAACCCAATGACTATACGAACCAAAAACAGCTCTATAGAACCATTCATGCGATTGGTGTGACGTAAGCCATGGAAGTGTTCATATATCCACACCTATAAATATGCACAAACAAGTTAATCAAAATAACAAGATAAACAATTAGATTGGCTAAACTTAGATGCATAAGTCATACTAGTACAAGCTGTAAGCAACCAGCCACCTGCCTTGCCCTATGCTTGGAAGCAAAGCCTAGATGCCTCTACACATAGGTGAGACAAAATGGAACCCCAAGTAATAGCAACAATGGCATCTAAGTCCCACAGTAGCTCCAAAAACTGTACCCGTACAGAGGTGGAGGATTTGTCTACGAAGACCATGCATCTGAGCACAAATAGCATGGTGGCCCTCGCTGCATAGACCCACTTGCCTTGTTTGAGGTGATCGTTGATGACCCTCAGTAGACTATCGAATCATAATGCCAGTTTCTTATTAGCATCCAACTCCTCAACTACAAGTACAAGTGGGGGGGCCCTAGGAGATCACACACAATCCCAAGTGCAGTTTCTAATGTCAAGGTTGGCACATATACAAAATTACCTCCCATTAGCAAGTGCAATAGAGATGCCACATCATCTAGGTTGATGGTCATCTCGCCAATCGGTAAGTGGAATGCATGCAACAATGCTTTATCCACCATAAAGTAATCAAGGTAACAAGTAGATCCAGCCCCAAATGCTTAACAATGTGGCGGACCTCCTCAAGCATTGCCTCATAGTGCAAGGCCTTCAATTTATTGCCATGTATGTCAGTCTTCAAAAGAGGATGATCTTGTGTTGTCATAACAGCTTATTAGATTCATATTTTAACACAACAACAATAAATAATTATACATATATACTTTACAATTATTGTAACTTACTGGCTCACCTGTTCATACATGCCATGTAATGTGCCCGTCATACCTCTCGAGCACTAAAATCTCATAAGGATCATATGGGGCTAGAGTCATTAGAAGGTTATGTCTCTAGATCACCTTCATTGTGATCACATCCTGTTCCCTCGTCTTCCTCTACATTGTTTGAGTCATCAAAGGGAGCCATTGGATGAATATCATGTATCGGATCCTTTTCAGTGGCAGCCTGTGCTTGCCTATGACTCACCCGCTCTACCATCAGAAGTAGTCGGGCCAACGTTCCACGTTCTCAAGCTCCTCCTTCTGTTCAGGATTTCTATAGCTTGGGTTTTTAGTCCTTGTCATATTTATCTGCAACAATGCTAAACGATGAATTTACATAATAAACATAAAATTAAAAATTGAAATCCAATGCGGTTATAGTGCCAAACAAATTTAGATAGTCACTGGGTGCTGTGGAGGGCCAAATGGCTCTACATGTCTGTTTGGAGCCTCAAACAACTTTATAGGTCCATTTGGAGTATCATACGGCTTGGGTTCCATGCAACTCTACAGAGCTATTTCCATTTCTACATGCAACCATGGTCATTTTTCATGCATGAAACCAATTTACCAACATTTAATAGAGAAAAATTAAAAAAAAAAAAAAAAAGTTCAAAGAACTTACATGAAGGTGTATGTTTTGGCAAGGAGGACAATGAAAATGAAAGAAAGAGATGGAAAGGAAAAGGCAAGAAGAAGATGAAGGAGTGAAGGATAGCTAGTTCTTTGTTTCGGCAAGGGAAATGAAAGAAGAAGAAGGAGATGATGCGACGTTAGGTCTCTGAAGGGAAGGGGTGTGCATATCAAGGTTAAGGGTATTTTGAGAATTTTTTATGGTAATTTTTAGGAGGGGTGGAAATATGAAAGTGGGGGTGGGTTAATTAAGTCCCAAGCAAAAGAACGAACAGAGAGAATGTGAGATGGGAAACTGAAAGAAACAAAGAGAAAGATTATTACGTGAGGGCAAGAGATCATGTTATATAGGATCAAAAGATGCAACGGTAAAAAAAACTTGAAAATTGAAAATTCAATTCAACCATTTTCATTATTATGGAAGATGAATTCTTTTTTTATGAGATGAAAAAATTTAATCTTTGAATAAATAAGAGAATTAAATTGCTTAAAATAAAACACTATATTATTCCTTTAAATAAAATATAAATATCAAAATTATAGTTAAATTAATTAAATTATTATATTAATCCAATGCATTTTTTTCACAGGAAAAGGTATAAAATCTAGTGGCTTTTGCACTTGTATATACCTGTCTTACAAGAGCGTATCACATTTTTTTAGAAATGGTATTATCATGATATGAACTATAACAATTTCTATTTTTTAATGTTATAATTTCTCTTTTTTAATTGTAATATTTATTAATTCAAATATTGCATAAGAATAATAAATTAAGATGATTAATTAGCAAAATAACTCAATAAATCAAAAGAAAAGTAATATAATAACTATTTAAATAAAAATAATTAAAAACAATTGGATTAGTTAATTAATTAATCAAAGAAAATAAAAATAAATAATGTACATCTCTAAGAAAGATACATTCAGCAGTATTATAAAATTTATCACCTTGTTTAGCAAAAATTTTAAATCTTAAACAATGAAATTAAATTATAAACCCTAAACTACTAGAACTATGATGGAAGAATACAGAAAACCTATGGCTAAAGGCTAAAAAAAGCTTTTTAATTGCGTTTCATACAAATTAAATGTTATTTTTTATCTGACATTCAAATTAATTCTTGAAGATATTAGAAATTAGAAATACTATTTAAACTTTAAGGAAAGAAAAAAAAAAGAAAGAAGGAGAATTGTAACTTGAGAAAAAAAAAATTTGGTTTATATCCTATTAAGTTACTACTATATTATTTTGCAAAAAAAAAAAAAAAAAAGTTACTATGTTATTTTTCGAATGTCTTTGGTATTATATATATAGTTATTGTATTGCATTACAAAAGATTTGAGTTACTAGAGAATCTAAATAAGAACAGAACTCTTTTAAAGATATTTTCTGCATTCACATGGATTTGAACTCAAGTTAATATACTTAAGCAGTCCTAACTTTTTACTATAAGAATCAACGCTTATTAGTGTAATAATTTGTTTTATGGGAATCAAACGTAATAATTTTTGTATTTTTTATATTACACATGACAAATATTTAGTGTATATGTATGAATATAATAACCATAAACTTGAGAGATATTTTGGTTGATTTCAACGTGGACAAACCAAATGATCTATTTAATCAATAACCAAAACATCTGCATATCCTTTCACCAAATTTTAACTCAATCAAATTAAAGTATTTAAGATTTCACTAACAGTAAAAACTTTTCACAATCTCTTGCAAAAGAAAAATACTTCACAGTCTCGTGCAAAAAGTATATTTATATCAAATAATTTAAGTAAATTTCTAAATGAAAATCCAATTGGCTTGCAAATACAAAGATGACAATTGCTGAAAAAAAAAATATAAAAATGACTTAAGTTGACAGGCAAAGACCTCAGTGATATTAACATAATAATTTAACATGAACCAGTTCTAGATTGTCCTTAAGTTAATGGAAACTTTATCATCTCCAAATTTATTTGCAGGAATGTCTCCTGGGTTCAAGATGGGTAAGACCCCTGTTTGGGTACCATCACTATCATTGTCAAATTCCCCTTCCAGACTTAAACCTTCAATGCTTGCTGAGATTGTATCTCCTTTAATTCCCACATCTATCCAGCAAATTAAGAAAAGCAACACAAAGAAATATTAAATAATATGAAGGAAATAAAAAATAAAAACAAATATTCAATATGTTATATAAATTTTCTTAAAGTATAGTCAATTAATGCAAAATGGAAATTCGAAATTTAGGTAGGTAAAGGCCTATTATGGGGAAAAAAAATTAAAAACTAGAGATAGAACCCTTGACTTATATTTGAAATCATATTAACTGAAAAATTAAATAGACTTATCAATCGTTTCTAATTAACTGAAAAGGCCTACGTTCAACTATTCCTCAGTTGCCAAATCCTATCACTTATGATATAAGGAGCAAAAGATTTATTTTCAAATCAAGTTAATTCATTTCTAATTATTAATGCCAAAGATTGATTGATCTCAAAAGCACAAATTTGATCTCTAACATAGAGATATTGATATCATGTTAAAAGCTTAAGACATTAGGAAAAGTCCTATATCTAGTTTTATATTATATCCAACAAATTTTTTTTTTCTTATTTGTGGGGCACGAATTTGTTACTAAATCTCTCAACCCACAAATAATCTGGTTGGGCTGAGTAGAACCACAAGGACAATATCACTTTTCTTACTAAGTTTTAACATAACTAACATTCTCAAAGCTCGAACTCGAAATCTCTAGTTAAACTAAGATAAAACCTGAGCTAGTTGATCTAGATGCTCACTGGTTTGTCTTTTATCTCTAAAATAGAAAAAGCACACATTTCCTTGTCAAGGTGAGTTAACCAGTTTTCTCTACACCTTAAAGATTCCAACAAGTTAAATAAAATCTTAATAATTCTTGTAACAGTCGAATTTCTTCACCTGCATTTAAGAACAATGTCTAAACCTTCTTTTCTTTTTATTTTTTAATTAAAATAAAACAAAGAAATATACTCCTTTCCTGTAATGGTCGCTTTCTATTAAATTAAGCATAACTCTTCAAAGGATATGTTTGGATAGATGGAAGAGAGTGGAAATAATGGAATAGAATGAAAAAAAATTCTATTGTTTGAGAGTATTTTTTAGTAATAGAAATGGAGAAGTAGAAGGGGAATATTTTCATTCTTTCCTCTCCAAAATTCCTAAACTTTTTCACTCTAAATTGGGATGTAACTGATAGAATAGAACATCACCTTAATTAAAAGAATTACAAAATTAATCATTTTCGTTTTAGCACCATAATTTTTCACCTACTCATTCACACACATCTTCTCATCTACACTCATTTTCTCATTTTTTTTTTTTTTTTAATTATTTTTTATTTTTTTTATAAAATTTACTTCCATTCCATCTATTTTTATTATTCTCAAACAATGGAAATATAACTCCCCTTTCATTCCATCTCTTCCCTTTCCTTTCAATTTCATTATATTCCATTCCATCCCATTACCTCTAAAGTTCCCAAACATAACCTAAAACAGTTCAAGCAATTGAATAAAAATGCCATGAATTCCTGCTAGTCAATTTCATTCACCTGGATTTGAGAAGAACCATAAAGTGATGGCACAGAGAAGCAACACAAAAGGGATAACATGCACTGCATTCTCAGCAAACTTTGCGCGTGCTTTCTCTTTCTTAGCGAATTCTGCAACGTTATTATCATATACAGGCAGCTCATTGTTGTCAAATGTTGATGGAGATGTGGTAACGTTCTTGAAGTATTCTTCGTCGGGGACTGATCTGCTCCAGCTTGCTGACCTATACATTTTAATCAAGTTGTTGATACTTTCTTTGTTAGCTAAAACTGAATGAAGAGAAAATGGGTGTGCAAAGAAGAGAAAGAGAGGGAGATTGAGACGCAGTCATAAAGAAGGTTGGGATTGGAAACCATGACACAGTCAAAAGAAACCATTGAAACAGATTCCTCCAAGAATGAAGGACATTTCATTGACTCGGCAATCTTTACTCGTTCTCTTTCATTTCCTGTTTATTTTTTTAACCAAAAAAAAAAAAAAAACAACTTAAGAAAAATACTTGTAGATGAATTTAATTAATGAATTTAATGACTTTTTTCTTTTTCTTTTTTTTTTTTAAGTCAATTCTTTGTTTAAATAGTATTATTAATAATTGATTACTAAGAATTGTACGTTGGTGTGGGCAGTGTGGCGTTTTGCATATATAGTAGGCAATGTATATTTATTTGTTTCTTTGGTTTATTATTATTATTATTATTACTACTATTGTTATTGTTATTATTTATTATTGTTATTAGCACTATTACTAATTACTAAGCCCATGTTTATGTTTTAAAAACTCTTTTATTTGAAGTTTTTTATTCATATTTATTAAAAATAAAATTCATAAAAAACTTAATTGGATCAATTAATTTAAAAGATTGAAGAAATTTATTCTTTTTTTACTCTGAAACTACTTAAAAGGAAAAAATATATGAGAGAGTGAGGTTGAATATACATAGATGTTTAAAATATTTACAGTTTTTCTTTAAAAAGCACAAACTATATATTTTTTGAAAAAAGTAATATGGAAAGCTATTATTTCGATTTTTCTTTAAAAAATAGTTATAATATTTAATGTATTTGGAATGTCATGGATAGCTTAGACACCGAAAAGTTTCATAATAAATATAACTATAGAGTAAGCCTTTAATTTGGTTCCTTATATTTGGGGTTTAGATAACTTGGTTCGCCATAATTAAAATTTTTTAATTAAGTTTTGAAATTTTAAAAAATATTCTAAATTAATCCTTTTGTCCATATATGTTAGGATTGTTAGATGAGCATAATGACATGTTATATTAAATGATGATGTGTATCATTATTTATGCCACGTTGACACTTATGTTTTGTTTTTCTCAATTTTCGTCCCTTAAGTTTTAATCTTTGGCCAAATTGATTTTTTCTTTTTTGTTTCTCTCTCTCTCTCTCTTTTTTTTTTTTCTTCTTTCTTTCTCTATATATTTCTCTTCAGTAATTTCAAAAGTTTTGGCGGTGGTGGAGTCATGTTTTAAAATTTGACCGAATTGATTCTTTTTTTTTTTTCTCTCTCATTTTTTTTCTTCTTTCTTTCTTTATATATTCCTCTTCATCAATTTCATAAATTTTGGTGCAGTGAGTCATGTTTTAAAATTTGACCAAATCGATTTTTTGTTCTTTTTTTTTTTTTTCTTCTTTCTTTCTTTATATATTTCTCTTCATCAATTTCATAAGTTTTGGTGGCGTGGAGAAGATAAAAATAATATAAGTGTATAAAAATTGTTAAAAGAACATTTTTAGTGTTTCTTTGAGAATTATAAATAATATACAAGGTTCACAAGAGCTTTTTTATGCTTCAATAACCTTTGCAAAATAAATCATATTATAATTTTTCAAGGACAATTAATTATATCACTTTATTATATATTTTGATTGTAGCTATTTTCCTAACTCTCAATCAAGTTTTTACAACAAAAAATAATTTAATTTTACTGCTAACAACTCTTATCAAAATACACAATAAAATTATATAATTAGATATTTTAAAAAAAATTTAGTATAATTTACTTCACAAAAATTACTTAAGCATAAAAAAAAACTCTCCGCCAACCATGCAGCTCATTTATGATTCTTAAAGAAATCCTTAAAAGAAAGGGAGAAAAGGGGAGGCGATGGAGATCAAGGGAAGATCTGGTGCTTCCTACCAATTTCCAGCCTTATACCCGGTAAGATTTCTTCCGACACCTCTATCCCTTCACTTTACTGCTCTAGATTTCCCACCCTCATCTCTCGTTTAGGGTTTTCAGTTCAAAATGGGGATCGCGGGTGCCACCATACGGGGTGGTGTAATCATTGGATTTTCGTTAGTTAAAGGTTCATTCTACTGATTTGTGACCCAAATCCCCAAAATCTCTCTACTTTACTTCCCTTTTGGGTATTTGTAGTTCAAGGGGATGAGGTGGTTACCACCAGTGGTGGTGGGTAGCAAAGGTGATTTTAATTTCTCTATTATATAGATACCCCAAAGACAAATTATAGGGATAGTACACAAATATACAGATTTTAGAACAATTTTGTTATACTTAATACTCTAGATTTTTGGATGTTTCTGTGCTGTTCCTTTTTTTTTTTCTTGCGGGTTACTGGACGCAAGTGTGGGAAAGGAAGTATAGGCGAATTTCTGGAGGGAGTTCTCGGTCCCCTTGGAGTGAAAGGGTGTGTTCTGAAGCAATTTTTTCCTCCTATTTTACAGGTGCAAAGAAGGGCCACTAGAAACCTGCTTCCCAGTTAGAGTTTTTGGATTAGTGAAGTTGACACTATATGCTTAGCAATAATTCTCTAATTTATATATACACAGAAATATTGAACCAGTTGTATAAGTTTATATGAATAATTTGCAATATAGTTGTAATCCTTTATTGAGTATAGTATGTGTGCTGTAATCATTTTCTGTAAGATTTCATTATTTCTCTCAGTATATAGTATGTTATGCTTGTTGCATAGAGAGTTTACATGTGAAAAGTTTGGTCATTCTTTAACTTCTTATTCTCTTTTTGCAAGCTTGTGGAGTATTTGTAAGAGTGCTCATATTTGTAACAATTTGAATTCTATTTTCGGTTATATTTCTTTTCTAAAGGATACTTTTAATACATCTTGGAATGAAAAGTTGTTAAAGTACTCAAGAGGGGTCTTGTAAAGTTATTTTGAATCTTCATTCAATGATTGATAATTGTGTAAGAATTGCTTCTAGAAATTTTCCTGGGCATGATTCTTTCTTACTTGGAGAAAGTAACAGGTGTATGTTTGAAAATTCTTTGTTTGCATTATTAGATAATGAAGAACATGTGGATTTTGTATTTCCTAGTAGTTTGTGGATTGGTGATTTTACATATTTTGTGCTAGAGTCACCTTGGTCAATAAATGAAAAAGACTCATTTGCTTGGGATTGATCATTCAATGGTTGATTTCTGGCCATGTGCATTTGAGTGTGATTTGTCAATAACCCACTTGGATCACTTACATCCACAATATTATAAGTATCATAGGTTTTGTGGGAAGGTGCAAGTTTTCTTTGTGCTGAAATTACTTTCAAGTTCTGCACAATATTTCTTGGAGATTCATTTTTTATCATGGAGGGTGCATGCATGTGAGAAAGGAGAAACACCAAACTTAAAGAAGGTCTAAGCTACAATCAAGAGGAAAATCTCCAATTCAAGATATAAAACATATCAATACTGAAGTTGATATGATAGATCTTCAAGGTAAGTATGATTTGCAATATTCCACGTTTCTAATCTATTCCCTTTTTGTGATGTAGACCTTCAAGAGTTGAGGATGACTCCTTTTAAAGAGGGGGAGGATGATATGAACTAGACCACCACCTTGATTTACAATGCTCAAGTAGAGTAGGCCATGATCCTAAGCATGGACACATTGACAAGGAAGAGATTTATTGGACACAAAATGCAGAGAGTCCAAATTCATTTGCTGTTGTTCCAAGAGAATAAAACCCAAGTGGAGAAGGCAAATTGGGCTTAAGTACAACTCATTCAAGCATAAAATGATAAAAGCCCAATTTGGGGTGCATCATTCAAATAAATCTGAAGATATTTTAGAGATCGAAAATCAAGAGACATTATTTTCTAATTTTTAAAGAATTTTCGTGCATAATTTTGAGGCATTTTGGAGATGATGACTTTTGGAGATTTCCAATATAGAATTATGTCTTTTAGCATTCCAAAGCCATTATAACTACTTATAGTTTTTTTCTTAAGTCTTTTTGCTAGTTTTCTTGGCAATAAATGTAAATGCAACTTTCAACACTTTAGAATTGCATTATAGGTAAAGCTTTCTATTTTCTAAGTGTAGCATTTACGACCTTTGTAATTTACTAGGAGACTTAGTACAAATAGAAGAGCTATGTAACTCATAAAAGACAAGATGAGTTTATGAATAATATTTGAAACTGCGGGTTTCTTCTCCATTGTGTGAGATCAATATATCTTTATTGTTCTTGTGAAATCTGCCTTGTCAATTTTCTTTATAAGGGTAGTGATTCAATTCACAAAGCCACTAATTTGTGCCCCAACCCATGGTTTAAGCCTTAATTTGTGTTTCAACCTAAGTGCCTTCATGTGTGGATTGGTTCATTTGTGGCACTCATATCCCTTCTTTCACTTGGGCCTCTGTAAGGGTTTCGCACCAACCTTCAGTGAAATGACTAATGTTAAGACTCTAATCCAAGAGAAGAGCCTAACTCAAAAGATTAGTTTATTGGGTGAGAAAGAGCCTAACTTATGTACCATTTCACATTATTGTGTGAAACTAATGTGAGACTCATAACAGTTTTTCTCCCTACTATTACAAAAAACATTCACAATTGTAAGTTAGCTGAGATGTTTCATGAAATCCTAGCTAGTTCTTGTGAACAAGCATGTAGGGGTCTGCTAGTATTTGGAGTTTCAACTCAGAAATGAAAACAATGTACTCAAAAGAGTAACAATCCATGATTCGATAAGATTTTGAACTCTTTGGAAAACTAGATAATAAAAACTCAAAAATGGACTAAGAGTTGTAGGAACAAGATAAGGATAACTACAAAATATTTGAAAAATAACTTTATAATTATTTGAGAAAAATTCTAGTCAATTTTTACTAATAGCACTAAATATGCCTTTGCATCAAAATGACTCGGAATAAATTAATCTTGTTCAAAATATTTACCTTTGACTCAGAAAAACTGAAAAAACTTTGACTCAAAATAATTTGTTGCAAAAGTCTGGCTTTTACAATCTAACAACCTCTAATCCAACATAAATTGTAGTTAAAGTTTTCAGTAATAAAATTCATGCCCCACACATACCAAGATTAGTTAGTTCAAGTGAAATTAATCGTGAGTTAAGAGATTCGGTAATAAATTTATACTTTACAAATATTGCAATGGTCAAGGACCAAAATCTGTTTGTAACAAGTTTCTCATATCAAATAACATACTCACCTCATCATGCATGTGGAGATACAAGCTCAAATCCCATATTGGCACATAGTCAACCATACATTCAAAGATCCTTAAGTAATATATTGAGAGGTTTCTCAATTTATTTTTTTGTGACAAAAAATTTAGATGAATTGGGTCTGTGAAGCTCCTTAGGGTCAAAGCAATTATTTTTGGTGACAAAATAGTTTAGGTGAGTTGGCTCTTGGGAGTACAAAGCATGTCTCTGGGGAGTTTAAAGAGCGTTTATAAAGGTTTTTACATATTGTTCATCAACAAAATCCTCACATCAACAAAGAAACTCAAACACACATCTTTTTGGGATATGAATCATGTTCTTGCTAACAGGACCAACATTTTGATGGTTGAGAGAGGTTCTCAATTTATTGGCCAAAGAGCCTTGACCTAACTGATGTTGTCATTAAATGAAAAGTGTAGCCTATTTGTAACTCAAGGTTTAAATCCTTTCATACATAAATTGAGTTAAATTTTCTCTTTCTAAATAGAAGCAACGTTTTAAAATCAAGCTGTACATAGAAACACAATGAGGAGTGATTCGAGGTTTCATCGGTTTAATCGTACTAATATAAATTAACAACAAAATATTTTTAAAAGTTCAAAGTACTCAAGTCATATAGAAATAGAACTAAAAATTGGCATTAAGGAATAAGGTTCAAATATAAGAAATTATTTTATAGGTTTAATTATGGTTTCTATAATTTTAGATATAATTTTTTTTTTAAAAATAAACCTTTATAGTTAAAATTATTTACAAATTAGTCCTTATAATTTTTAAAGTTTAAAATATTGAGATTAGTTATTATATTTTATAAATGTTTATTTATGAATAAAGACAATTTTATGAATAATTGTATAATTTAAGAAAGAATATATGATAAAATTTAAACTATAGCAACTATTTTAATTTTTTTTCGAAACTATAAAGAACAATAAGTAGAGTGAATTGAAGGAGTTGGATGACAATAACTAATTTGTAAACATAAATATTTATAAATTATAGAGAGGAATTTTTAATATTATAAACTATAAAAGCTTTCTTAAATTTTGAAAAAAACTATATAGACTAAAAGTATAACTAAACTTATATGATATTATTTCTTTTTCAAAAGCAACATGCTTACAATAAGACAATGCTCGCTGCTGGTTTACCATTCACTGATGGCTTATGTAAACAAACACAGAGATTTCCCCATGGGACTTTCTGGCATTCAGCGGAGATGAGTTTGCTCCCATAAGCTTGTTTGCACGTGTTTGTGCACTCAGGTTGACTGCACTGAACTATGATTTGAACTCCCTCAGTTGGAGTTGGTGCCATTGCAAAGAGCGTCAGAACAAACACCATGGCAATTATCACATTACAAGCCTTCATCTTTCTTTCTCTGAAAGGGATAACTGATAATGTTGATTGCGATTTGGTTGTGGACAGAGCATATTTATACTAGAAAAGTGGGGTGAAGAGAGTAAACATTTTTCATGAAGAAAATTAAAAAAAAAAAAAAAGAGTAAACGGCAATTAGAAAATATTTATGGATTCTTAGATGCCTTGAAATTCTTAATAAAAATAATTTCAATGATAATTGGGAAATATTTATAAGTTTATAATTTTGGAAAATCCTAATCTATCTATGTTATTTCTAATTTTATATTTTTTTATGATAAGGTAATTCCACCAAAAATCCCTGAATGGACACTTGGTGTGTTGTGTTTGTTTGGGATTAATTTTTGCTATATCAATTGTTGTTTTTGACTTATATTTTTTGATATCTTAATGGGAGAGTTTTTATTGCACGTTACTAAGGTATTTATTCTCCAACTTATATACTCAATTAAATTGTGCGTTTTTTTTTTTTTTAAATTGACCCCCTCTTTGCTCCTTTTTATTGTGATATTTATTCTCCATTAATTTCTGCCACTGGGGTTTTATTTGCCTTAAGTGTTGCGCTTTTTTTTTTTTTTTTTTTGTTATGTATTAGGGTTTTATTTGATTTAATTGCTATGTTTTACTGTTATATATAAGATGGTTGGCTGGCCATTATTGTGTCATTGATTTTTGGTTATTTTCTGTTTGATCTTTTGTTTTCTGTCGATTATTGTTTTGTCTGCTGTTATTTTTTATAAATAAATGCCTTGGCAGTTTTGTGTTCAATTGTTGCGCAGTAATATTCTCTTGCTTTGTTCTTAGATTTTTTTTTTTTTTTTTTCACAGTAGTTGGTTTTGCTTTTTTCCTTTCATTTGTCTTACTTTGGAATTACTCTGCCATAAATTTATTGTAAATTAATCTCTTCCACATCACAATGTTTTAATAAGTATTGATAATACATGTTCTGAAACTAAAGAGAAAGTGGCTGTAACTATGGTCGTGAGATTTTATGTGAAAGGAACAAATTAATTGGAAACAAGTTGTTGTGTCGGGAGTTCCACTAAAATAGCTATACCATTTTTTTGGACCTATTTTTGTGTTTTTATGCTTAATTTTTGTTATGTTATTTTACTTTATATTAATTTTTCTGATGCTTACTTGAGTTGGTTGAACTTTTGGTCTTTTGTGTTTCCTCTTCTTCCTTTTGGCTTAGCTTTGGGGATTATTGTGTCATTAATTTTTTATTTTAATTTTCGGTCTAGCTTTAAATTTTCTGTCAATTGTAATGGTTTTTCTGTTTGCTGCTCCCATCCATATATTCTTTGTTGAAAAAAAGTTGGGGTAAGGATTTTCTTTATTGCAGGGATTTTTCTTTTCAGCAAAACAAATTTTATTTTCCTTATTGTTCTTGCAGATTAAAATAACTCCTAAAGCAATCTAGAATGAAGAAGAATTAATCTAGAAAAAAGGAAAAGACTATTTTGATGCTTCTGTGATGCAAAAATGAACTGAGTTTCTATAGATTTTTTTCCTGCACTTTTAATGTGTGTATGGCCAAAAAAGAATGAAATATTCAAGAGATTTTCATACAACCACAATATGAGATATAATTATTGTGCAAGTTTTAATCCCATGCTCCTTTTAAAAGGGATAGAAAATGAAGATTTCCCAAAGATCACTCATCATATAACTAGCGTAACTGCTACAAGTTTTGATGGAATATACTGCATATAATATTTTTGACTTTATCAGGTCCTTCTCTTAAAGTTTATGTATTTAATTTAACATTGACAAAATTAGAAATATGATAGTTACGTCAATATGATTAATTTGTGGTTTACCTAGGCATTGGAATGCTGTTCCTTTAATTTCTTGGTTAATTTTCAAACTTTTTTATTTTTTGATTTGTTTATTCCACGAACTTGAAAGATTCCGAAATGTAAATTTTCACTTGAAATACACATTCATTTCATTTATATAAAAAATTCAATCTTCATATTAATTTTTTAGTATGATATTGTTTGTTTACTATAAATATATCAATATATTGAGCTCAACAGTCAAAGGACTTCTATAATGTTAGAGGTTCAAGTTCATAAGAAAATACATATTAAGAGGAAAAAAAAAATCATAATTATTTTATTTTTTAAACGAAATTAATCTTATTTTTAATATAAAATAAGCACATTTATAGTATCTATATAAAAAATAAATAAAGATGCTTATTCTGGACTAATATGAATAGCTTAAAATGTAAGGTCAAAGCTTTAAACTTCTACAGGGTAAGGGTGGGAATGGGCCGAAAATTGGCAGTCTTGGTCCCGTTTTGAAAATTTTTTTTAGACTTTTATCACGTCCCATTTTGATTTTATATAACCTTGTCCCGGTTTCATTCCGACTCGTTTGTCCCGTCCCGTGCTGGTTAAATTTTTACTTTTAATTTTTAAAAAAAAGGTTGTTGAGATAAGTGGGTGTATAAAGTAATAAGAGGGGTGTTGAAAGCAAGTAGAAAAGAAGAAAGTGGTGTGTAAATAGCAAAAATGGAGGTGTAAAAAATATTATCGTGAGACAGAACGTGACATATTTATATAAAATTTGGGACAGAACCGGGACGAGTCATCTTGAAAATTAACCAAAACACAAAATTGTGTTTTAGTCTTATCTCAAATTGTCCCAAATCTTTCAAGCTAAGATGAAATTCTGGGACGTCTCGTCCCGTACCCACCCCTACTCTAGGGTATCCAAAGAGTTATATGCCCCAACACTTGGTAGGATTACCTTTTCCATTGGAATAAAAGGTGTGGTTTCCATTACTACTTTCTCAAGTTTATGCTTAATTTTGAATATATGAATGAAAATAAGAATTTAAACTTCTAGGGTTCATTATTTTCCTTAAAAGTTTTTAAAAAATGATACATTCTATCAGGAAAAAAAATGATCCATTAAAATAAATCATCAAAATAGTCGCCTTTTACCGTCACTTAGAATAAAAGATATTGTATTAATCCACGTTACAACCTTTTCTGATTTATTTTTTTTAATTTTCTTGTCGACTTTTTGAACTTTTACCCTCTGTTTGAACAAGGAGAAAATTAAGGAAAAAAGAAACTAAAGAGAAAAATTGGAGAAAAAGTTAAATTTTCTCCTATCTTGTAAGGAAAGAAAATAGAGAAAAAAAATAAGTGTAGATCTCACATAAAAATTTTCTCTCTAAATATAAAAAGATGTTAAAGAAAAAATCCACTCTACTTTATGTCAATATTAATGTTCTAAAATCATTTCATAGATCCCACATAATAATAATAAGTACCATTGTCATTATGATATTAGTTACTTTTCTTTTCTCTATTTTCTTCTCCCCTAAAAAAAAAAAATACAAATAAAAAATTCTTCGCTTTTCTCTTCTTTCCATTTTCTTTTCACTCATTTTCTCTCCAAATAAAGCTTTAACGATTCAAGTAAGATAAAATGTTCTCGTTAGTTTGGGTTTTTCAAAGACTAAAATAGCTTTTTAAACTCAAAAAACAATCTACTCATGATCTAAAGTACCTGCATATGAGATTTGCCAAATCTAGGGAAGCAAGCATAATCATCAAACTAGTTAGATAAATACTAGATGGTCTGGGTTAACTCAAATTTTAATTAGTAATACTCAATATTTTGTCATATATCGAATGGTTCTCAAAAAAAAAAAAAACCACATAGCAGTCATGCATAAATGCAACTCCAGAAAGAGCCTAAGTTTAGAAGAGCATGCATTCAAATGTAAGGTTGGTTTCTGCAGTCCCTTGCAATCATTATTTATAAGTGGTGTTATATGCTAATCTATTTATGTACACTCATTTTTTATATCTCTTTTCTATCTCTGTATAACTCACTCAAATTTAAAAGGTTTACCAAGAGGTGTGCATGTATAGAAGTATATATAGCATTTTCCCTATTTATTTACAAGCAAAAAGAAAGTAAACACGCAGCACCAAGAAAGGCAACCATAGAAGGTGGGAAATCAAGAAAAAAAAAAATCATGTTATTTATTTTGTAAGAAAGAAAGCCCTATACAAAAATACCCCACATCATAAATATACAAATGATCAAAATTACCCCCCCAAAAACCCTCTTCCTTGTTAGTGTCTGCCATGGATTCACCTGAGCACAAGAAGTTATCATATAAGTGTCTTGAAGAAAAGGTGCTTGCCAATCAAACATCAAATTCTAATAAACCCATGTATTGGACTCAACTTCTCTACTGAGCACACTCTGCTGTTCATCTGTTAGGCAACAAATACATGGCCTAAATTAGCTGTTGTGTGTTTAAGTTGAATGGCCCAGATGTACCCAGTAGAGAAGCCAATTCCATTTTGCATCATCAAAAGCTACTCAAAACTTCAACCATCATTAGGAAATGGTATTAGACATCACACCATTAGGGTTAGTAAAATGTTAGAGAACATGTAGTAGTTTGCTAAAACAAGGTTCATCATGCAATGAGCTCATTGTAACATCTTATTCATGAAAAACAAGGCATGCGATTGTATGTGATTCTGTCTATTTTAAACTTCCAACTATAAAAGCGACACAATAAACAACAACTCCATATATACCTATCTTACAATGAAATTTAAAATACAACATAAGATTTTGCAGACTCGTCACCTGAATTTGCCTCAACCAAATGCTCCTGTCTTAGCTTTATCACTTACCGAAGACACCCATTTCCCAAAAATTTATCTTGCTGCTTCTTTTCTCGATTATCCTCTCAACCAAATGAGCATCAAGATGCAGGGCTAGCTGGCTCTACTACACTAACTCTGCACTATATTGAAAAGAAACACAAGCAAGCACACTGACCATATCCAATACATTGTGATAGGAGACTAGATGATGATTGATCTACAACACAACTTCATTCACCTTCTCCAGCATTGCCTACACAACATCTCTTGCAAAATTTTCCTGGTCAGTCTTATATTGAAGCCCTCCAGATTGACTCTGCATATGACACAGAAAGAAAACAACAAAAGCTTTTTAGTCCAATGTCTTTTAGGCAAGTTATACAATGACAACAACAAACCTTATCCTGTTAGGTGAAAGCAGCTACATGAATTGCATGACATCATTATGTTCTATCAGAATAGATTTTCCAAAATATTGTTAATTATGAAATTCTTTTTTATAACTTTTCCTGGTGTCCATTTAGGTAAGTTATGACAAAAAAAAAAATTGAATTTCTAAGAGTTTTTATCTCACTATTGCATCTAACTATCAATTGTTCAATTAAATGAATATCAATTTCAAAGTCCTGGGATCTAATGAGAAGAAAATAATCCACAATAATCAGAAAACAGTATATACAGCAGAAACCCATTTCCACGAACGTTTCAAGTAAATTAAGGTGGATAAAGATAACACAAGATCACAACCTTTTAACTAATTACATTTAATCATCAAAAGGAAAGGATAAGAATTAAGAACACATAAAGGAATAGCTAGGAGCATGACTTTCCACCAAACTATTACTATAAGCTAGCAAGTAATATAACCTTCATTCCCATTTCTTCCAATTAGGAATTGGCTGCAAAATTATACAGAAAATTCATCGAAAAACAAACAAGAAGTAAAGAATATCATATGAAAAAGAGAAAATTAACCAAACCTTCAACAGAGCTTCTGCCATAAACTTGTCATCGTGAAAATCATGTGCCTCCTCAGACCGCACCGCCATACAGTCCGGGGGCGTTTCGAAAAGGGACAAAGAGAATTGCTTTTTAACAACACCCACATCAAAATAAATCAACCCAGAACTGGGAATATCCACCCGAATACCCTTCACCGGAAACCAAAGAAATAGGTCCTGCGCCGATATCCCCGTCAACGCGCCGATCTGCCCGTAACTCAAAGTCCCCGAAACGTTTCTATCGTAATGCAACTCGCTCTCGAACTTGGCACTGCAAGCTTGATCCAAATGCACCCAGAATCGACCTTCGCTATCAATGTCGAATTCCTTCACACCCTTTGGGAGCAGACCCTTGGGGAGTGCATGCTCGTGAAGAATTTCGTATATAGACGATTTATCAGATGCAAATGCTTGTCTTAAAACGCAAATGAGTAAGAGATATGAGAGCATAAGAAAACGAACGGAAGGCAAGGGAACCATTTTTTCTTCTGGGTTTTGGAATTTTATAGCATTGGAAATTGCAGAAGGAGTTTGATTGTGAAGAGAAGCAGAATGGGGGAGGCAGAGATGGTGAAGGAGATGGAAGTAGAGGGATAAAGTGGTGCCAACTTGAATACAGAAGGGAATGAGATTAGCAGAATGATCAATTATTGGTGGTGAGTTGACAAAATGGGCTAGCCTATTTGGGTAGAAAAATTAAGTCTAAAAAATGTACGTATTTTTAACTCAGATGGATTAAGTCCGGTAACATAAAAAATTTTTTGCTAGTTAACTGACAAAGCTCGACTCACTTGAGTTTTTTTTTTTTTTTTTTTAAGAAAAAAAAATTAAACCACTCAACTTTATATATATATATATATATGAAAACAATATTTTATCTGCCCAAATTTCTCTTAAAATAATTATTTGTCACATGTGACATATTTACCCTCCTAGCTTATAAGAAGTATACATTGAATAAATCTTTTTAGTTTTTAATATTTTTACTTTCTTGCATGAAATCCAATATATTTGGTAAGTATATATTAATTGTATTTGAAGACATAAACATAACTTTAGACTATTTTAATTGATAAATATTAATGTTTTAATGGTTCTGTTAAGCTTGAGTGTCTACTTCAAGATCAGTAATTTTACTTTTCTATTCTTTAACAAATTTAAAATTAAAAAATAACTTAATATATATATATATATATGGTCTAAAAAGTCAAGATTTCTTATATCAAAATGCAGCAAATTTTGAAAGTTTTTATTGTTTAAAAACCGAAAATCCGAATAAACTCGTCATCCGCATATAGTTAATCTTGTGCTCAATATTTTAGTCTAAAAAAAAAAAAAAAAAACAAAGTAATTTTAGCTTAGACCATTTAAACTTGCAGCCCGTGACAAGTCAACATGAACCAAGCTAATTAACCCGTTTTGCCACCTCTAGTGGTGAGTGGGCCCTTGGCTGCAATATTTAGCCAAAAATTAAAACTAATTGTTGAGATTAGAGAAAAAACACTAAGAGCGTATTTGGTTGAGACAAAAATGCAGGGGATGGGAGAGAAACGAGTCGAAAGCCTTTTAAGTTTATTTCTTTATTTGAGAGTTTTTAAGTTAGTGAAATAAAAGGAAATTGAGAGTTTAAATCTTTGAACTCATAAGAGATGATCAAATCCAATATCCATTCTATTTAATGTCTTGCAAAAATTAAAACTATGAGAGTGAGTAACGGATTTGAGATGTCTTTGGACATCTTGCAATTTCATTAAGATCGTAAGGTAAGGATGGAAAGAAAAGTAATATGAGAGAAAACTCTATAAATTAATAAGCTCAGTTCATTTACCAAATAATTTTATTTTAGACAAATTAACTTATAAACTAATTAAATATATTATAAGCTAGTTCTAGCTTATAACGTCAAACACACACCAAATTGAATGTTTATAGGGACACTGCCATTAGAGCTTGAGATAGTCAACATGCCAATTGCACACGAGGAATGAATCACAGAACAGGCATTTTACAAAGGCAAGATGAATTTTTGTGTTATAAAATGAAAATTGGGATGACATAGGACTTTTGGCCTCTCCAATATATATTTTTTTCTGTCACATTTTATCTTGTTTCATCCTTATATATTTTTAAAAAATAAATAAGCTAAATATCATCATTTTATATGTTTAATATTGAGATATGAACAAAGATGGGAGGTAATAGTTTTGAAACAAGATTAGGATGGGATTATGGCAACACCTAGAAGACTATAGGTTTTGGAACAAGATTACGATGGGGATGAGATAATAGGTTTTGGGACGAGATTAGGATTGAACTATGACAACAAGTATGATATGGACCATAACTAATGGGGCAAACTCTTATATTCAAGCTCAATCTAATAAGAAAGTTAGGGTGAAAATTACAAGAAGACTCTCATTGCTAAACTCATATAAAAATGCCACCCCACTACTAAATGAGATAAACATATTTTGTCATTAATTCCAAGATATTTACCTAATTTAGACTAGACACTAATTTGAGTGTCGAAGACTTGGTACCCGACCCGACCTATTTCTGTTTGCAGGATTTTGGGATCCAAGTCAACTTGAACTTGACTTGATCTCGAAAGCAACCAATGAACAATAGGTACGGTTTGTGTGGATCAAACACGCGACCTTCAGATCACTATTGTGGATCAAGGTTTTTGAACTCCCCAAAAAGGAGGACTAAGCAACACCCATTTCATCCCAGAAACACCCCTACAACCACCCCTGGACACCCCAAAACAATCAACAAGTTCAGACGAATCTAGTCGACCAACATTCTACTAGTCTAGTTGTTATTATGGCTCATTTAGAAGTAATGAGATGAGAGATAGAAGATCTAAGGGAGCAAAGGCTATAGGATAGGAAGGAAATTCAAAGACTCTAATATGAGAAAGAAGCTCATACCCAAACCAGAGAGGAGCACACCATCCCACAGTCCCTTGAATACACTGCTCCGAGACAAAGCGGACACCCAACCAGTAGAGCCCTTACACCCCAATAGTAATCACTACAGAACCAACTCCTATACACCAACAAGACAAGCCAAACACCCATTAACCCATAACATAATGTCTTACCCCTTCCACCTGATGAGATTAGAATGATATATAATTTTATTTTTTTTTGGGTTTATCTCAAAAAAGGACAAGAGCATGCAAAAACTCATCTTGTGCTTAGGGATGAAGATAAGATGAGCTGATATATGAGTTGGATTAGCTTAGCTCATGAGCTAATAAGCTAAACTTGAATCCAAAATTTTAGCTTGTTTATTAAATAAGTTAGGTTTGAGTCTTTATACATTTGGTTCATTAGCTTGTAACCTAACTCATATATAGATATATATGACAATATATTGATTATATATATACACATGATTGAACATAGTTACATTGTGCACTTTTTCTTTTTTGTTTTCTTCTTTCATAATATTTATAGAGATACTATAATTATCTTAATATTTATTGCAATCTAGGGTTAAATATAGGCTTTTGACCATTTTGTTTTGTCTATTTTTTTTTTTTTTTGGTTACAAGAAATAATCTAATCTTAAATCTTTTAGTATATGCTATCTAAACCTCTCACTACAAGAAGTAAGTTAAATTTAAGTTAGAAAAATTAGCTCACCAATTAAATGAGCTAAACTTGAACTTACTAGATTTTATGTGACTCAAGCTTGAGCTCAACCTATTTTCATCCTTACCATGCCCACCCCTATAGAAAAGTCGACTTCTATGAATTAATCATATATATATATATATATAGGATATCAAAGTTGAAATATCTCAAGTTCTTTGCTTTGGAGTTACACGTGTTTAGAAGAATTTATTGTTACGAATCTTTGTCTCAAATAAAAATTAATCTTATACTTAAATAGTGTAAGAATACTATGAGTATAGGCCAAAAATAAAAAATAAAAAAATTAGTTAGATACATAGTATGGTCGATTAGTATAACCTTGTTTTTTTCTTTTTTCCTGTATTTTAGCAACAAATTTGAGTTATTTTTAGTTACATGAAATAATTGAACTTCAAACCTCCTACATATTACTCAAAACTCTTAAGGTTAGATCATGCCTCCTGAGTTTGAACTTTGAATAAATTCACAAGCCCGGAAAGGTAACAGTCTAAAGTAGAATCTACTAAGAAATTTCCATGCCTATGCTTAAATAATGTTATCTATTAACTCCTATAAAGAAAAAAAAAATGATCTAGTGGGTAATAGTATAATTTAAAAATCATGCGTAACAAGCATTTCATCTTGTGGTCTTACATCTTGGTCCAAACATGGATTGATACACGTTTACCTTTTTCAAATGGTAATATAGAGGAAAATAATTAAAGGCAAATTATTTCATTCAAAGTCCACGCAATAGATAGCGTGTGTGGGGCGTGACAACGATTATAATTTTGTCTTGTCTGAGATAATAAGTAATTATTTGGACTAATTAATGTTGATAATCTTGTTTAGCAATTTTTTAATGACATTGTGATATACTATATGGTACGATTGTTTAGTTGGACAACTTGCATTCACATCATTATGATTACTATCAATAAAGCGTATGCTCTAGGAAATTAACCTGCCGTCCAAATTTTTTTTTAAATATGTTTCTTCTTATTAGCCATAATAGTGTAGAGAAATGATATATGTATGTGTATGTGTATGTGTGTGTGTATATATATGTATATATCTTTTAAATATTTTTTTATCATAACTAACAAAGTGTTCGTTAAAGAGATTGAGTTTTAAAGTATTTCAAATTGTTGAATATGCAAGTTTGAGTTGGAGTTTAAATGAGAAAAAGTCCTACATTAAAAGAAATTGAGATTTGTGCAAGATATATAAAAGGAAAGATTCATTAATTTAATGTTCTAAGGTTTCGGGTTTAAAGCCTATTTGGATGGGCTTCTAAAATAATGAGAAGCCAAAAGGAGAAATAGAAATATTACTAAGCTTATTATATATATATATATATAGTGTTTCTTTTTCAAATTAAAAACAAAAATATGTTGGTAAAAGCAAATTCAATCTAGCTCTTAAAGTGGTGTTAGGCCCACTAATATATTATCTCACAAGTTGGCTCTTTATGTGTTTCTCTTCTGTGTGCAGAGTGTCCCATGGTTCTAACACAAACAAAATATTTTAAGTTCTTTTTTTTTTTTTTTTGTAAATTAGTTAGTATCCACTACCACATTGAACAATGACTAATTAAATTGAGTTAAGCAAAATTACAAGAATATCAAATATTTCTTTACTAAATTTTAACATAATTGCATTCATAAAACTTGAATTAAGAATTCTTCTTAAGCTAAAACTCAAAACTTTAGAGTCCCTTTTGTTAAAAAAAATTGTTGTTTTTTGCTTCCTATCCTAAATAGGGATTAACTTCTTATTCAATGAGTGTGAAGATATTTTAGGTATAAACTAAGTGTATTTTTTTTATCATAAATTTGAATTTAATTATCGAAGCATTATATATTATATAATTGTGCATGAGTTAGCAGTAGAATATGAGTTGATAAAAACAAGTGTGAAGTGAGCCTGATATATAAACTCATCTTAACAACTCTTGCATATAAATTATGATTTGGCAAGCCAAGGGAAAGACGATTTGTGAATTGTGTGTGTGAGTATCCATCACGACTCAATAGTATAATGGTTTAGTGAATATAATACAGAAGTCAATAAATTTATTTTCCAAAGCAAGCAATATCTACGAACTACTTTTACATTGCGTATGATCCTTTAAAAAAGTGGGGAAAAAAAGGATGACTAGTTTTTATCTTGTTATTTATCTTATCAATATTTTTTTTAATAAGATTCTCTTAAGAATGTAGTATAGGTGTTACAAATGCATGATTTCTTCTATGCAGTAACTCATGTTAAATAGACCTTTTCACGCTAGAGTTAGATTATAATGTAGTAAATGATTATGTTTGGTACTGTTACGTTGGGGCTTCAGTCGAAAGCATTTTAGATTTTGTCCTGTATGTTTTAGTATTATCAGTTGAATTTATACAAAAGCCAGATTAATTAATTGTCAATATAATTCAACATAATGATCAATTTTTGATCAATTATGCTATTGGGTCTTTTGTGTGTTTAAATCCTACATGAATTGAGTAGTGTGACATGTGTGTTTTGAATAACTATGATGGGTTTTCACAAAGTGTTTACATTTGCAAGTTAGATAAAGATCTTCCATGAAATCTTAGTGTTTGTGAACAAGCATGTAGGAGTCTGCTAGGAGCTACTTAAAATGGATCCCAATGTAGTGGTAGGGATCAAGGTGATTTTTGTATTTGCTTGTGTATTTCAAGTTTCAACTCATAAATGAAAGAAATAATGTACTCAAAACATAGTAACAATATGTAAATGAATAAGATTTTGAATATCCATAGTACTTAATATTCTTCTTTAATTTAATGCCACTTTATATTCTGCACTCAGCAGTTGAGTAGGAACAAATTGAGAGGGGGGCAGGTGGGGGGGCCTTGATCCCTCCTACTCCAAAATTTTGTCAACTTTTATATGTAAATTTTTGATAATTGGTCTTTGCCATCTGTTTTACTAGTTTTATGTCGAGTTCATAAAGCACCAAGGAGGAACCACGGTCAAAGAAGGGCATAGGTCTTTGGGTGGCCCGGAAGAGAGAAGGCCAAGCATTCTGCAATTGAGAGATGCAACGAGGTATGTTGAGAGTGCCGTGAGGGTGGATATTTTTCTACAAAGCTGATTCAGCACCCATGACTCTTCGATTAGAGCTTTTGTGGCACTCCTAACGTCAGATGGTTAAGGGGGCGAAAGTGCTGGAGTTTATGGTTAGGGCTTGGTAATGATTGGAGAGGGACAAAGGGAATAAAATGGAGCCAAGTGTGGTGTTAGGTGAAGGTCAGGTAGAGTAACAATAAGGAGATGACGAGTTGTTGTTGAGGAGGGTTGAAAAGTGGGTATTTAGAAGGGAGATGAAGATCACGTGGGGTTGGGCTGATTTGATGAGTTGGAGTGCGACGTGGAAGTGAGACCACGCGAAGTGCAGAAGGGCACGAAAGTCAACTGGCAAAGGGGTGAATAGCTCAGTATGCTAGCATGTGGGTTGGACAGAAGGCGCAATAGCAAAAATGAGCTGGGGTTGCAACCTTTCTAATAAAGTGTTAAGGGATGCAAGCCTTTTTGTTGGCTAGTGAAGACAAAGTGCTCAAAAGCATAGGAGAAAGTGCTAAGTAGGGGTCAAGGAGTTTAAACAGGTGTTAAGAAATGCTAAACAAGGTCAAGGAATTTTAATCATGATTAAAAGGGGATTAAGGAGGAGATTTTCTATGTGCCACATCAATTGTTGGGGCAGGAGTCCCTCAATCTCACTCAAATAGCTATGGAAGTCCATAGAGTGGTCATTGAAAGAAACCTTTCTAGTTTGACTTCCTTGACTTGAATCCTTCTAGACTGCTTAGCCTAAAGGAGTTCCCGTGTTGAAGAGTTGCTTCATGTGAACCACCAAACACTATTGGGTATTTCTATGGGCAAAGCTTAGTCAGGCATTGCATTCACACTTTTGGGGTATGGATGAAGCTAAGATCTCTTATCCCAGGGCATGGCCATAGAGGTGCCCTAGTCCAGACCATGAAGCCACCTTAGGGGAGTGAAGATTGCTGCTTGAAGAGCTAGGCGCTTGCCTCTTCCAGAAGGGCCACTTTGGCATGTTGTGTCTAGGAATAAGTGAAGGGGTGCCATGTGGAATACTTCCCCAGCAGTGGTAGCTACATTGTGATATGTAATGTAAAAGATAATAATAGATGCTAATTTCTTCGAATAAAGCATTGTGTGGAATACTTTGTTATTTTTTTGGATCATTCATTTTGTTAACATAGAATATTTTCATCTATACCTTTTGATTAAAGGAATGGGGCTTTTATATGAGTTATCCTATGCGTACCACCCTCTGTATACACCCTCTCCTACACCTGCCCGCGATAGACACTTGTTGCTGACTAAGCCCAACACAAAAAAAAGAAAAAAACTTTACGAGCCCCAAACCTGAGTGAGCGCCATTCTCAAATTTTCATCCCACTTTCTCCTTCTTCCTTCCTGTTGCTACATCCCTTCTTTGAGCAGAGAAAGTTTCGTCCACATTCAGACCCACAAACCGACATAATCTTGCTCTTCTCCTGAAGAAATCACTTCTCTTTTCACTGATTCTCTCATTCTCACCAATATGAACCGAAGACTTTCACCCTAGGGATTGCATTTTGGATTTAAAGCTTTCAGCTGTTTCCAGCTTCAACCACGGTAGATTATGTATCTATATCTCTATTTTTATTTTTCATCATTCTCTTAGCTATTTTCCTTGACCCTTTTATTATGTTACTACAAAACTATGGCTTTTTTGTCTGAACATGCATAAGTGTGTTTTCTGTAGATTTGAGTTTTTTGTATCCATGTTCCATAAATACTTAATATTTAGTTCTTAGATTAGACGGTTTAGAAGGATGTAAAATATAACTAATTTATTTAATTGGAATATCTTAAGTGATGTTACTATATCATGATGCAGAACATTAATTTAGTTTTGCTCACATCTGGAGTAATTTTGATTTGCCTAAAAGGGTGACAACGGATGTCTATGGTCAAAGAACCAAGTGCTCTTTTTGAATTAGATGAGAGGTAGATGAAGAATCAACGAAAGATGCATTACAAGTAGGTATAAAGAGAATGATGATAGGTTGATAAGTAAGAGGGAATTTTTGATCCTGTTACTGTGCCTTAGAGGTTCTGTGGAATGATCATTAGCACGGGAAAACACAAGGTCATGAGAGGAAGAAATAGGAACAATATAAGGAGAGGATGATGAAGATGAAGACTCTTGGAGGGAAACCAAAGACTTGATAAAATGTGGGATACCAGAATTGTGAGCAAATGAAAAAATAGTTTCAAAGCATTTATAACATCAAGATAGACTGACAATTTTGAATTCAATCACACAACTTATAACCTTTAACAGCACAGGGGTAGCCAAGAAATATAGAATGTTTAGAATGAGGATCAAACTTTCTTTTTGTAGGACTAGTATTAATAGTAAAAGCTAGGCAACCAAAGACTCAAAGATTATCATAACTTGGTGGAGAATGAAAAAGCTTTTCATAAGGACTACTATCTTTAAGAACATGAATGGGGGAAGTCGATTTATAAGGAGCACTGCTATAAGAATAGCATCACCCAAAAATGAATCGATAAAGAAAAATTGCTCGATTACAAGTATGAACTATGGGACAACAAAGTCTTGTTTTCTAAAGCTAAACAATTAATAGAAAACTTGTTGATGAATCAGCAGGCAGTGTCTTCTGTTGAGGAAGCCAGAAAAGTTCAACTGAGAACCTAGCCATGCCAATCATCGTTCAAGTGGAGAGGACTTGTGTTAGGAATCAAAAGTGTGCACACTGTTGTATTTAATGGCAGAATATTCACCAGCAGCTATGGAGGGTGGTTTACAGATTTAGTAAAGATAAAGCTACCAAACAATACACAGGCCGTAACCCTTCAAAGGAAAAATATCTCAATTCCCTCACTCAAAAAAGACAAAATGACTGAATACCTATCCTATGAAAATCACTACCTGATAGGGATGAGGTTCCAAGGGTCACATCGGGTAACCCAAAGCCCCTACAGGTTTATGTGAGAAGGGGTGTGAGAAGGGAACAAGTGAGAGATGGTGACGTGGTAGGTTGAGGTGACAATGATTGGAAAAGCTTTTATGGGGAGAGGTAGTCCTAGGTTTATTCATTCTATCATTTTGTCTTTTGTGGAAAGGTATTGGGATCTCTTTTCCCTTTGTAGGGCTACAGCCTGTGAGGTTACAGATCCTTTTCTTTTACCTGTGCATTGTGTTGTCAACCGCCATACAAGGCTGCCTTAGCTTTAATCTAATAGCCAGATAAGTATCCCATTCCGGTGATTGAAGAGCTATTAGATGAACTACGTGAGGCGGCCTATTTTTCAAAAATAGATTTAAGGTCTGGTTATCATCAAATTCGGGTAGGGGAGGAGGATATTCCCAAAATAGCATTCAGAACATATCATGGTCACTATGAGTTTCTCGTAATGCCATTTAGGTTGTCAAATGCCCGACAACTTTTCAAGCCTTGATGAACGAAACTTTTAGGCCACATCTCCATAAGTTCATTCTAGTCTTTTTTGATGACATCCTGATATATAGCAGGAGCTGGAAGGACCACCTCAGTCACTTACAAATTGCCCTACACACTCTCAAACAACATAAGCTCTTTGCGAATAAGAATAAATGCCAATTCGATCAAACGGTTGTCAGCTATCTGGGGCATGTCATTTCTGTCAACGGAATCCAGGTGGATATGGAGAAGGTTCAAGGGGTCCTCAATTGGCCAAGACCTAATTCGGTTAAAGGGGTAAGGGGATTCCTAGGGTTGACTGGCTATTACAGAAAATTCATCCAAGATTATGGGAAGATCACCAAACCATTAACCTCTCTATTAAAAAATGGAAAGTTTGAATAGGGAGGAGAGGCCGAAGAAGCTTTCTAGTTGCTAAAAGAAAAGCTGACCACTGCTCCAGTGTTCTCTATGCCTGATTTTAACAAACCATTCAAAATTGAATGTGATGCTTCGGGGAGAGGAATAAGAGTTGTTCTGATGCAAGGGGAAAAACCGGTGGCTTATTTCAGTAAGGGATTGTCAGATCAGGTTCTAAATAAATCTGTGTATGAGAAGGAATTAATGGCATTGGTTTTGGCAATACAACATTGGCGGCCATACCTATTAGGGAAGAAATTCACTGTCAGAACTGGCTAAAAGAGCCTTAAGTACTTGTTGGAGCATAGAATCACCACTCCAAACCAGCAAGATTGGCTAGCTAAGTTACTGGGATATTCATTTGAGATAGTGTACAAGGCGGGTAACTCCAATAGGGCGGCAGATTCCCTATCAAGAGTAGGAGAAGAGGGGGAACTTTTAACTATTTCTAAACCCTTTTGGGCAGAAGCTGATGAGGTGCAAAAGGAGATCATGGCAAACCCATTCTTTTCGGATATAGTGGTGGCAGTAAAGACAAACCCTAATGCTGGACCAGGTTTTTCCTTGGTGCAGGATAAATTGTTCTACAAGGGGAGATTGGTGGTTCCAAAAAACTCAAAGTGGGTACCCATACTGCTAAGAGAATTTCACTAAACCCCAACCGGTGGCCATTTAGGTGTCATAAAGACCTATAAGAGGTTGGTTGCAACCTTGTATTGGCCAAGAATGATGAATTCAGTGCTGCAATTTGTAAGGGAGTGCTCGGTGTGTCAACAACACAAATATAAAGCTCACAGCCTAGCAAGCCTTTTATAACCATTACCCATTCCAAGAGCAATTTGGGAGGATATCAACATGGATTTCATAATGGGTTTTCCAAAATCAAAGGGATTTGATGCTATGATGGTAATGGTTGACAGGCTTACCAAGTATGGCCACTTCATTGTCCTAAAACACCCATTCACTGCTCAAACTGTGGCTGCTTTGTTTGCAAAAGAGGTGGTAAGACTCCATGGAATACCCAGCTCAATAGTCAGTGATAGGGATCCTACATTTGTTAGCAAATTCTAGTATGAATTCTTTAAGATTCAAGGTACAGCTCTAAAGATGAGTACAGCCTACCATCCTGAAACAGATGGCTAAATAGAGGTGTTAAACCGAGGTTTAGAGACATATTTAAGGTGTTTTACATCAGAACAACCAAAGGAATGGGCTGACTGGTTGCACTAGGCAGAATATTGGTATAATACAGCATACCATAGTGCTGCAGCAGCACCCCATTTGAGTTAGTATGTGGCTGGAAACCACCTTCTATCTTAAGGTTCTTACTAGGGGAGTGTTTAATGGAAACAGTGGCAAATGACCTTTGTAACAAAGATAAAATATTGAAGCAGCTAAAGTACAACCTTAGTAAAGTTCAACAAGTGATGAGCAACTATGCTAACAAAAATCGCAGGGAGGTCATATTCAAGGTAGGTGATTGGGTGTATCTAAGGCTGCGTCCTCAGAGACAAGGATCTGTTGCCAAGTGACTAAACCCTAAGTTATCTCCTAAGTATTTTGGCCCTTTCCAAGTTATAGAACAAATTGGGAAGGTGGCTTATAAGTTGAACCTACCAGATCAGTCCCGAATCCACCTTGTCTTCCATGTATCTCAGCTTAAGGCTGCCATTGGAAACATTCCAGCTGCTCCTGAGATCCCTGCAAGACTAACTACAGATTTACCTACTGTGGAACCTGAAGAAATCATAAAGCATAGGATTATTGACCGAAACAGTGTTCTAGTTTCCCAAGTCCTAGTAAAATGGAAAGGACTGCCTATTTTTGAAGCAACGTGGGAGGATGAAGGGATTATCCAAGGCCAATTTCCAGATGTCAGCCTTGAGGACAAGGCTGTTCACCCCCTGGTGGTATTGATAGGGATGAGGTTCCAAGGGTCACATCGGGCAACCCAAACCCCTACAGGTTTACGTGAGAAGGGAACAAGTGAGAGATGGTGACGTGGTAGGTTGAGGTGGCAATGATTGGAAAAGCTTTTATGGGGAGAGGTAGACCTAGGTTTATTCATTCTGTCATTTTGTCTTTTGTGGAAAGGTATTGGGATCTCTTTTCCCTTTGTAGGGCTACGGCCTGTGAGGTTACAGATCCTTTTCTTTTACCTGTGCATTGTGTTGTCAGCCGCCATACAAGGCTGCCTTAGCTTTAATCTAATAGCCATTACAGTAAAAAGCTCTTGATTCCTATCACTACCCATATAATGTTGCACACTAATCATTACCACGTCATCCTTCTTTCACATGTCCCCTTCTCAACCCTTCAACATACACCTACAAAGGTTTTGCGCTTTTCAATTTGGCCTCTCCTCCTTTAGCCCTATCAATATCTCCGAGGACTAATACAACCTTATCCTCAAGGCTAATTTCAAGGAATCAACCTGAGATGACATTCTCATCTTCCCAAGTTGCCTCAGATAGAGGTTGATTCTTCCACTTCACTAGCACTTGAGGCACTTCAACATTGTTACTAGTGATAATCCTTTGCTTCAAAATTTCTTTAGGTTCAACTGATGGCACTTCTTGTTCCAGCTTTACAAGGATGCCAGGTTTAGCTGTGATGTATCTAGCCGCTGCCTTCCATTGAGATGCATAGAAAACGGGGTAAACTCTTGATTTCTCAAGTAGTTTCAATTTATAAGTACCATTGCCCACCTTGCCTAAAATCTAAAAAGGGCGAAAATACCTCGGAGACAACTTGGGATTGACTCTCTTGGCCACAAAGCTTTGTTTCTGGGGTGTCAGTTTTAGATAAACCCAATCACTCACCTGAAAATGGATATCCTTATGTTTCTTATTGACATAGGTACACATTAATTGTTGAGCCTTCTAAAGATTACACTATAACTACTTCACGATTTCATCTTTGTTCCAAAGATCATTTGCAACTACTTCTAACAAGCATTCTCATAGTAGAAACCTCAATATAATAGGAGGCCTCCTACCATAAACCAGTTCAAAAGGAGTACTACCCGTCGTACTATGGTAAGTAATATTATACCAATATTCAGCCTAGTATAACCAATCCACCCAAGCTTTAGGCTGTTCAAATTTAAAGCATCATAAATAAGTTTCAAACCTCTATTCAGTACCTCCATTTGGTCGTCTATTTTAGGATGGTATGCTATGCTCATTTTCAATGTTGTACCTTGGATTTTAAAGAATTCAAATGAGAATTTGCTGATAAAAGTTAGATCCCTTTCACTAACAATTGAGGTGGGTACTCCATGAAGTCTAACTACTTCCTTAATAAAGAGGAAAGCCACTATTTAAGTAGTAAAAAGATGATCGAGAGTGATAAAATGCCCATATTTGGTTTGTCTGTCCACCGCAACCATTATAGCGTTAAACCCCCCTTGAATTGGGTAATCTAGTGATGAAATCCAAAACTGATATCCTCTCATATAGCCCTCAGAATGGGCAATGGATGCAGTAGCCTCATCGATGACCTTCTCTCATACTTGTTCTGTTGACACACTGAACACTCTTTAACAAAATGTAAGACTAACCCCATCATCCCTGGCCAATACAAGCTAGCAACCAATCTCTTGTATGTGCACAAAATTCCTGAATGGCCCTCTATTGGAGAAGAGTAAAATTCCTTAAGAAGAATAGGAATCCATTTGGAGTCCTTTAGAATAACCGATCTCCCCTTGTAGAATAAACTTTTATGTTCAAGCGAAAACCCAAGCTGTGATTTACGATTATTTTTTTAATGATCCAACCACCTTAGACAGAACAAAATCAGCTAGAACATCGTACTACACCTCATATGCCTTTATCCAGTAAGGCCTAGACAAAGCCAATAGTTCACCTTCATCCCCCATCCGAGATAGTGAGTCCGTAACTAGATTAGTGTTCCCTACTTTGGAAACAATGTCAAAAGAGTACCCCCAGTAGTTTTGCCAACAAGTCTTGTTGATTTGGGGTATTGATTTTTGTTCTATTAAGAATTTGAAATTTTTCTAGTTTTTTTTGACTAAAAACTTCTTTCCTAGTAAGTATGGCCACCAATATTGTATTGCCATTACTAAAGCCATTAATTATTTTTCATGTATTGATTTGTTCAAGACCTGATCCAATAAGCCTTTGCTAAAAAATGCTACTAGTGTCCCTTCTTGCATCAACACTGTTTCCACACCTCTTCTTGAGGTGTCGCATTTAATCACAAAAGGCTTATTGAAATTTGCCATGGACAAAATTGAGGTAATGGTTAATTTTTTCTTTAGTAGCTAGAAAGCCTTTTTTGTATCTTCACACCACTCAAACTTTCCTTTCTTCAATAAGGTGGTTAATGGATTAGCTATCGTGCCATAATCCCTAATAAACCTCCAATAGTATCCATTAAGGCCTAGAAATCCCCTTACCCCTCTGACAAATTTAGGTGTAGGACAATTCAAAACTCCACTTTCTCTTGATCAACATGTATCCTCTATGTTGAAATTACATGATCTAGGTACTAGATTGTTGACTAACCAAATTGGCACTTTTTCCTATTTGCAAAAAAGCAATTCCATTTGAGTGTTTCAAGAGCAATTCGCAAGTGGCATAAATAATCTCCCTAGTTTTTGATGTAAATGAGAATGTCATCAAAGAATACTACAATGAATTGACGCAAGTATGGTCTAAATGTCTCATTCATAACTGCCTAGAACATAGCTAGTGCATTTGAGAGGCCAAAAAGCATGACTAGGAACCTCATAATGCCCATGGTGATAGCCTGCCTTAAATTAATCTTGGAAAAATATCTTGTCCCGTGTAACTCATCTAACAACTCATCAATAACTGAAATGGGCTATTTGTCAAGTATGGTGGCTTTGTTCAAAACCAGGTAATCTACATAGAATCTCCAGCTACTATCTTTCTTTCTTACCAAGAACATAGGACTGCTATAAGGCTATTACTTGGCCTAATTATTTTAGCTTGTATCATCTCATCAACTAGCTTCTCTATCTCATTTTTTTGAATGTGGGCATACCTATAAGGTCTCACATTTATTGGATTGGTACCATATTGTAAAGGGATACTATGTTCTAGGGGTTCATTTGGTGGAAGCCCTTGTGGTTTTGTGAAAATGGCTCCATAGGTTGTCATCAATCCCTTTAAGTCCCTCTCTTGCTCCTTGGATAGCTCGGTTCCTTCCATCCTAATCAAACAAGGATTGAAATCCTCTCTATCCTCCCTGTTTTTAAGACAAACATAATTCCTTGGAACTCTATCTCTACTTCCTTCAATAGATATCTATTAGAATGGGTACAATGCAAAAAGTTGGATCTCCTTAAACTTTGAACTCCCTTCCCATTGTAATCAAAGTCCATTCTCAGAGCCCTGAAATTTACCTTTACATCCCCTAAAGTTTCCAACCAGGCCATCCCCAAAATTATATCAACACCTCCCAATGGAATGGTTACACCCACCATAGATAAGGATAAGTACTCACATACCCCGAGTACACCCTTCTGATGACCATCGCCTAACTAAAATCGAAACTTGGGAGTTTGCTTAGCCTTTAAACCAAGTTTGTCTACCAGTTCCGTCGATATGAAGTTATGGCTAGCTCCGCTGTCAGTCATTTCCATCACCTCAATTTTCTCCATCGTGCCCAAAAGTATGATGGTTTTGGGTCCCAAAACACCGCCTAATGAATACATGGAAAGCTGCAGTGTGTTATTGATGTGCGAATTAGGGTGTAGAAATTAGGTGAAAGATGGATGTGAAATAGAGGTGGAATGAAGTGCAAGCAAACACTATCAGTGTAGCCAACAAGTATTCCAAGGTTGTCGTACCCAAGGGATTGTGATTGATTATTAGAGTGTATTAACTCCAATAATGCTCAAGCGATCGAAAGAGGATGATAACAGCAATATAAACTAAAATAAAATAGCATAACATTAAGAGAAATATGAGTAGAAGAAATAAGGAATAAAGGCCTAGGGATTCAGATTTCACCACAAGTCCTTGGTATAGACTTTCATGATTCAGTTATGACTTTCCACAATTATTAATTACTAGCCAAGATTTCCAAATCTAATCATCCTACCTTGGCGTGAGGTCGGAGTGATCCTAATTACAATTACCAACCCTGCTATGGGCCAGTGCGAGTTGTAATAACCATAATTGCATTAAGTTCCATGGACATCCCTTTCGGGCACTCTAGGGGATCTCTCTAGCTCTCTTGTAACTACATAGAATTCTGGATATAGACAGTCTCAAAACCCTATGGATTTAACCCCCGTGGTTTAGGTTAACTAATCATCTTCCGAGTCATAGAGAACCCATAGATTTCTCCAACTAATTGGCCAGAAAAGTTAAGAGTAAAGTGCAAAAAATTAAACCTCAATTAATGATGGAATTGTCATAACATCATCAATCATGTCTATACAAGTACTCGGGCTACATCTTAGCCCCTAGAAAAGATATTAGTTACACATAACGATAGAAGAAAACATAATGCTGAAATGAAAGAACATGGAGATGGATGGGAATGACGCCTTGGTTGCTTGCTGCCTTGTGGACTCTTGGATGTGTGGATGGATGGTTTTTGCTTCTTAGCCCTCCTTCCTATTTATAATCCCTCCATTCCTAGTTAGACTCATTCTAGCACTCTAAGTTGCATTACAATTCTTAGTTATAATGTAATCCTAATTATACTTTAATTAGGATTCTATTTAGAACAATCCTCTTCCTAGTCCTACTTGAATTATAACTCTTAGATAAATTACACCTTTAATTACAAAGTCATTCCTAATCATAGTCTAACTAGAACACATCATTATAGTAGGATTTAACAACTTTAATCCCACTCAAACTAGGACTCTTGAGAATTTAATTCTTATGGTTGCATATCTCTTTTAGTTTCACTCCAACTAGGATTCCATGTAGTCCCATGCTTTCAAGACTTCAATCCCACTTGAATAATAATTCTGGAAAGTCTTCTATGTCTTGGAGTCTTGATTCTTGTCGGAGAAGGATTCCCAGAAGTCAAGTTGGGTCAAAACTCTTCAAAACAGCTCCAGAGGTCATCTAGCTCGCCACAGCAAAGCCTCCGACTCGCCACAGTGAATGGTAGAATTCTCCTTGTGCTTTCTGGTAGATTTTGGCACGGCAAGCTAAGGATCTCGCCACGGCGAGTGACATTTTCATAATTTTCTGTTTTCCTACATTTGGTCCCTTTTGGTGCTTGATTCCTACAAAATAGTCAAATGACATTAAAAGCATCTTAAATTACCTTAATTTGGGACTTAAATGCAAGGGGATTCATGCCAAAATATCTATATAATTTACACTCATCAGTCACCTCCCACTGTAGGCCCCTTTTCGTCACTATTAGCATGGCTCGTCAACTCTACCATAGCGAGTTCTTCTTCTCGCTCCTCCTCTTCACCTTTGGCTAAGATCACCACCTTTAATTTTCTCTCTAGGAAATGATGGGTAGTTGTGAAAGGATGTCCACACTAGAAACACTTATTTTCATCCTATCACCTAATGTATTCATGGTATAAAAGGTGTCAAACTCCCCTAAACTTGCCTTCATAAGCTTGTAGAACATTGGGACTGGAAGTAATGCTTTGCACGAAAGAAGCTGGGTTTATCGCCTCTGTTTGCTGAGATCTAGAGTGCTCTGTGGTAAGGTGGGTTTGGATCAGATTAGTGGGTTCGTTAGTGCCCTGTGAACTTGGAGGCCCAGCTCTTTTCATATCCACTTTAGTGCTCTAATTCCACATCGAACACCCCGATTTTGGCACCATGTTTACAAGAGTCCCCATTGTTTCTCTATACAAGTCCTTCTCCACTAGGCATGTGAGAATCATGGCTTTGTTTAAGTCTATAGGCTCATGAGTTCTCACTCTTCTCCTGATGGTGTCGTTAAGGCCACTCATAAAGTAACCTAAAATTTGCTCTTACAGGAGCATTTCAAACTCATGTATATACTCTTCCACCTAATCACCTTTCTGGAGTACCGACAACCTTTTATACAGGCTACCATCTAAGGTATCTCCATATCGCTTCATAAGTTATACTATTAAAGTTTCCCATGTTAATCCTTCTATTCTTTTCTTCAGGCATTTGAGCTAGTGGATTGCACTGCCCTCCATAATAACAAAAGCTAAGGGTACTCGGAATTCCTTTCGAGTATTTTGTAGCTCAAAAAATTTCTCTGCTCTCACTATCTAGCTCAAAGGGTCTGAGCCATCAAAAATAAGAAACTCCAGTTTTTTCGAAGTTTTTTTCATCTCTTCTGTGTCCCTGTCTCCTTCTTCCTCTTCAACATTAATTATCTTGCTCTACCATCTCCTCCAAGGTCCCCATGGTCTACTTGTGAGGAGATAGATCCACCACATGGGTTGGACCCTACCACCTTCTTCCTAGTGTCTCTCTATTTCGGGTATCTTCCTTACTCAATCATCCAATCTCTGAACATCATTCTCATCTCTTCCACACCTTCCTTTAGCTCTTCCAAGCTCACCAAATGCCTTATGATATCCTCCATCCCCAATCCTTCAGCTCTAAATTTTCCTTCATGGTCTTTCCTCATCAACTCTACTTGACGCTCCAAGGACCTGCTCTTGACTCCATGATGCTTGTATGGTATCTAGTAGGTCGGACCAATTCTTTGGAATCAAGAGTGTGCACACTTTTATATTTAATGGCAGAATATTTACTAGTAGCTATGGAGGCTGGTTACCGATTTAGTAAAGATAGAGCTACTAAACATTACATAGGCCATAGCCTCCAAAAGGAAAAATATCCCAATTCCCTCACTTAGAAAAGACAAAATGATTGAATACTTATCCTAGGCAAATCACTACCCATATAATGCTGCACACCAATCATTACCACATCATCCCCCTTTCACATGTTCCCTTCTCACCTTCTAACATACACCTACAAAGGTTTTGGGCCTTCCAATCTAGCCTCTCCTCCTTCAGCCCTATCAACTTGAATGAAACAAGCATTCTATAGAATCATTACAGTATATTGTTTTGAAGCAACCAATTTACTAACAAAGAGTAACTTGTAAGAAATAAAGGGAACGAAAAGCACATTTTGGAGAACAAGTCCAAGGCATATTGGTAACCTGACCAATATGAGTAATGAGCGCCTTTTGACCATTAGGCAACAAAACATGAGATGTAGCAACATGTATATAAGAATCAAGGGAGAGTCTAATTGACCCCAAGCAATAAATAGGGTTAGACTACCCTATCTTATGTGGCTCAATCATGATCATTAATAGTGCAATAAATGGTAAATATCAGCTTACCTTTAACTTGAATATTCAGTTTTATTTCTTTTCTCAAATTGAACCACATAACTATTAAAATTTACATAAAGTTTTACCTTCATTTTATTTTTTTATTCTTATACTTCTCACTCTCGTTCCCCCTCTCCCCTCTCATATCTCCATTTATTTCTCTTTATGCACAATAGGAAAACCATGTACTCAAAAATTAAAAAGAAAAAATTCAACCAAAAAAAAATAATTATCAAAGCCATCCGTTACAATTTTTCCTTTTATCTAACACTTGTAGCCATTTTTTATTTGCAAACAATATCTTCCTTCAATCAAAAAAATTTCTTTTTTTTCTTTAGATGGGAAATAAAAAAAAATTCTTCTTCCTCACAAAAACACTAATCTATATTTTTCAATTTTTTCTTTTAGTGACAATTTACAAAAAGAGGTTAAATCAAAATGTGGTTTGAAGTATTTTTTTCAATATTTGCTCAACTCAAAACTAAAACTTTTACATTTAATCTCTTCAAAATATTGATCTTTAATTATAAATAAGGAGTGTTATATATATATATATATATATATTTCTTTAAAAATTATCTTAACTCTCGAGTTGTAGTTTGAGAGGGAAAAATTAGAAATTTCAAACGACAACAATTATATTTTAATAATATAATCCAAATAACATATTAAAAGAATTTGTTTTGATTTGAATATATTTGAAGAATTACACTTTAAGTTATCTTCAACATTTATCAATTAGTGTAAAAAATATATATTTCTCTTTTTTTTTTATCACATATAAAAAGTACATTTCATTTGTGAATTAATGTTAATTATTGTTAGTAAAATTCGGAAAGGAGTAACATAGTTGTGAATTTTCAAAAAGATAATGAAAAAGTGAAGATAAGATTTCAAGAAAAAGAATCCACCTTAGAGTTTACTATTGAAGAATGAAGATGGAGTGTTATGTGAACAGAAAAACAGGACAATATTTTCTAAAATTAAATACATTGATTAAAATATATTAAAATATTTTTTTAATATATTAAAATAAATAAATGTTTCTTTTAACACTTGAGCCTAGTATTGGTATGTTTTTAATTCACTGTAGTATCTTAGATTAAATGATTAGTACTTGTTCAACCCCTTCCAAACAAAAAATATATCTTGATTATTTAAAATCTTTCTTTCAAAAAATTTTAATCATTAAAAATAAGTTTTAATTATTGCAAAAATTAAGATAATCACATAAAATATTAACCAGTTATATAATTAAATTCAGATAAAAAATAGTTATACCATGAAATCATAACATAATCTATAATAATAAATGCTTTAATGAATTGATTTTATGTTTCAATAAATTTTATTTAAATTCGCATGTGCGCACACACACACACATATGCATATATATATATATATATATATATATATATATATATATATATATATATATATAACACTATTATTATAGCTAGATTGGTTAAATAATAAGTCAAGTTTCATTGTGAGAAAATACTAGGGGAAGGAAATGAAGGGGAGAAAAATATGAGAAAAGTAAATTTAGTCCTAGGAACTAGAGTTAGGAGAGACAATGAAAGTCTTTAATTAATCAATATAATTTTCTTGATCTAAAGTAATCAATGCAATTTTATATTAAATTAGAATATTCTTAAGATTTACCTTTCTTTTACAATATACAAACATTCTATTTATCATTTTTATGTTTAACTAAAAAACTTTAACAGATATTAGTTGTCATTACTAATAACTTTTAAAAGTTATTTTTATATCACATAAAAAAAGGTTGTTTTTATAAGGTGAAAGAGGAATCATAATAAAGTTTTGCATTATTTAAGTTATACAATGATTAGATTAAGATACAAAGGTATAAAATTTCTAATTAGACAATACTTATAAAATTCTTCTATAAGAATTTGCCACAAAATTTAGAGATTTTGCTTAAAATCTTTCTACTAATAAATTTCAAAATGTTTCAATTGACATAGTCCATACTCAATACAACTAAATTTAGTTAAGCTATCAAATTAATAAGCACGACACTTGTTATTATTGAAAACATATTTTAAGTGTGGTCTTAATTTAATCATTTATAAATTATTTTTTAGAGGTTAAGTATCTCAATAAAGATTGTATTGGTTGACTTTATTTTAGTTAAAGGATATACTTTTTTTTTTTATATCTATTATTGGTGTCAATTAAAGAATGTGAAACTTTTATTTTTATTTACTTGAAAAATAATTTCTAAGAAAAAAATACTATTGGCATAAAAAAATTTGTTAAATAGTAAATTAAAATTTATTACAAGGAACGAATTAAGGAAGAAGAAATGATAGAAATTTTTTTTAAAAAAAAAAAAAGAGAGGATGAAAATTAAAACCTTAAAAGAAATGATGAATGATTTGTAATAAATGAAAATATTGTTAAAGAAATTTATATTAACCATTAATGTTGATAACAAGTTAGTTAAATATATGGGTCCTACTATTATATACTTTTCATATTTTAGTGGCACATTTAAAATGGGGTAGTTTAACTCACGGGGTAACATAGACTTCCCCAAGAATCAAATAAAATAACCAAAAAAAAAAAAAAACTCATCCCAAAGTGAGTTCAATCCCTTACATCCCAAATTGATACTACTACATTTTTTCCTTTTTTTTTTCCTGATGTAATACTTGACCCAAAAACAAAAAAAAAAGAACCATGAATACTCATATACATATTAAACTATGATCTTGTCAGAAAAACCTCATCTTCATGGACGATTTACTTTCTGAAAAAATAAACAAAGAAAGAAGAAACTAATAATAAAAATTGGCAAGAGAAAAAAAAAATGCCAGTAATCAAAGACAAGATAAAAGAAAAAAGAAAAAATGAAGGTGCCACCATTGCATGCATGTTAAGTGAAAGACATGTATTGAGGTCAAAATGGAAAATGGAAGTGTAGCTTCTATTTCTTGTGTACTCTCCTCCATCGGTGAGAACATAACTAGTTTTAAATGCATTGATAACATTCTCTCTCGCTGGTATACGTATGGTATGGATGGAAGAAAAAGAATAAAACTAAAATGGCATGTTATGAGGATTTACCTATAAAATATGATTAATTGTAGTTTTGTTTTCGTAGAACTAGAACCACAATGGCATGTTTTTGCATGTCGTTTTTGGTAATTTTATCATTATCAAAAGTATTTTTATAATTTTGTATCCAATTGATGAACTTTTCTTATTATGTTTTAACGCATTGCATTTCCAAAGTTTAAACTTGAAACTTTTAGTTGATTAAAACAGCTCCTATTAACTAATTTATAAACTTAATGGTATATAAAAACACTTATATTGTATTGTATTTAAACACAAAATACCTTTTACTTCATATAAAATCTAATCTAATATCTAATATATGTATATATTCTAATATAAAAGTAGGTTGTATCTTGGTGCCAACATTTGGCGTAATAATTAAAAGACATGTGTCTTACAATCATATTATATATAAATAAAATACATATATAAGAAAATCAAGTTTGTCGGATCCCCACAAAAATCGTGACAAATTCTTACCATATATATATAATTTAATTTGCAAGAAAAATCTAATATACATATATATTATATATTGATGGAAATTCGCATAAATAAAATGTATGCATGGGAATTAAATATTGATTCTGTTACCAAAAACATAGTGATTAAGACTTTTTTAATTTGATTAAAGAATTTGGGTGAATCTTCTTGGTTATGGGTTTAGGGTTGGGTGATTTAAAACCTTTGTAATATTAAATTAAATAGAAAGCCTCTAATGTAATTTTTTTTTTATAATTTGATTTGAAACCTTTTTAATATTAAATTAATTGATTTGTTTTTATAGGAAAGCTCCGTGCTACGAAAAAGGGCCAAGACTAGCTCTCACTGTTCTTCCATCATTGGCTTCTTAATCAAGTATTAATTGTTATCATCTCTCTCATTAGTTGTGAGTCCAATAAACCCTAGAACTAGAGTTTGCTTGATATTAGTATTTCTTTTAATCGTTGTGAATTTCAAGCTTTTATCTAAAAGAAATCTAAAACATCACATAAAAATGCATATTCCTAAAGCATTACAATTTGCTGAATAAATGAAAAACTTGTATTAAAAGGAGAAAAATAAGTTATTTTGTGTTTGGATTAGCTAATAAAAAGTCTTTTTCATTAGGAAAGATGTTTGGACGCAAAAATGTATAAATGCTTTTAATATATTAAAATGACAATAATTAGGGGTATTATTTGAAGTTGATCAAAATGACTTATGCTTCTCCTTTTCTCAAAAACATCCTCTCATCTGTTTATAAAAAAATGAGGTTTTTGACTTCTACAAGTATTTCTGCTTTTGCACATATGCCAATCTAAATATTGACAAATTCAATAGAAGTGCTTTTTTAAAAAAAAATTAAAAGGAGAATCACCTTCTAAAAAATCAATTCAAACAGGCTCCAGTACCATGTGCCTCAAGCTAAACCTGTTCTTTGCCTGCAGTTAAAAGCAAATGCAAAGGGGCAAAAAACATCATGATATCGTGCTTTTGCTCTCGTTTTTTTCTCTTTGTTTTCCTTTTATTCTCTCATTTTTTATAGTTTGGTAGGTCCTCACTTGAATGAAACGCAAGTGCACTGAATTTTTTTGCTCTCTCTCTTCCTTATAGACTGAAATCCCTAAATTCTCAAAACTAAATACACGTCTCTCTCCATTGGGATTTTGGGTGAGCAGAGGCCAAATTTATGGGTATCAATGGAGAGAAGAAGGGGATAGAGAAAATCTTACTACTATGTTTCCACTGCGTTTGACTTGGTGTCGGTTTGTATTAGCTCAAGGGATTTTTTATCAATCTCTTTAATTTATTTTGATGAGAAAAATATTTTTAGATTTGTTGAATTTATTTAATATTTCTATCTTGTAAAATAGACCTTTTATAGTGTTTTAAAATAATACTTCTCCAAATAAAATTAGTATCATGTTTTTTGGATTCTAAATTTGTTTGCTTACTCTAACCAAACCAATATGAATTTTTGGTTTAACCCTTAAAATTGTTTTTTGGTTAATTATCTCTTAGAAATAAAGACTTTTTGATTAAGTAGAAGTTTTTATACTTTATGACTTTTGCAAAGTCAATCCATTATTTTAATGAATAATATTTTTTAAAAACAAAATTTTCCTCTTTACGGTGGGAAAGAAAACCTGCATAAGTATAGAATTACTTTTGTTCCCCTCACATACACTGTTAAACAACATTAAGCAACTATTAGGCTGTTAAAGCATGGCCAAAATTTGCTGATTTGATGCAAGTCAATGTTTTAATCCAATGGGTAAAAGAAAAGAGGGAGGCTCGTGCCTCATGCAGTTTGGAAAACATATCCACATTTGTACAGTCTGAAAACATACTCTCTTGGACCACTAAATCACCTGCCAAGGGCCCTGTTTTTGTTGACATTAATTTGTCTCCTTGGGCCAGAACACTTAGACAAAATCCTGCACTACTTAACAACAAAATTCTGAAGAAGCCCAAAAGGCCAAACACACAGGCCTCAGTAGCAAAAACCCATCATATATGCATCCCAGTTTCCTTTAATTGTTGGGCCAAGAAAATTGTTAGCATGAAGCACTATTAGGTAAAGGAATAAGGAAGAAGCATGGAAGACAAAGACTAAAGACTTAAGGACATTACATGCAAGGAAAAGAAGATTTGTTCAAGTAAAAAATCTTATCAGAATTTTCAAATTCTCTTCCCTCCAACCTTCATTTTCAAGAGTCTATATAAAAGAGAGAAAGCCACGCATTTCAACAACAAGAAAGAAAGAAGTAATCCATGTTGCATATTCTCCTAGAGCTTTTCAAAGTTTCCTTTTTCTCTTCTTCATCTTCATACACCAACACTTCTACTTGGGATATTATTTCTTATGTATTGGCCAAATTGAGAAATCTATTAATATAGCAACAATCATTTGTGCTTGATTGTTACATCTTTAAATTATTTCTTTGTAAAGGTTTTGAGCCTTCATACACAAGATTGTAACCCTTGTGAGAGTAGATTTAGTCTGTGAGAGACTTATTGTTTTATAGGTTTTTAGTGTATCCTATAAAACTAAGCTCAAAGAGACTTGCTGAGAAGCTGTAAGAGGTTACTAAAAGCCTACAAACTAGTGAAGAAACTCTCTCAAAAGTGTTTGAGAGAAGTAAATGTATGTCATCATTATTGTCGAACCACTATAAATCACTGTGTCATTTATCTTTTCTAACTCTCTTATTTTCAACATTTACTTATTTTCAGCTTATTATTTGTGTTTAAACATTATTCTATTTTATCACGTTTTACAATTTCAAGGTTTTCAAAATCAAGCATGAGCTGTTTTAAACTAAGCTTAATACTCTGTGCTTAATTTTGTATCATGCAAATTTTATTTTGCGAAAATGTTCTAAGTGTCCTATTCACCCTCTATAGGACACATTTATTTGAACTTTCAGTTTGTTTCTATTACGCAGAAATTTTGCAACGATTTGGGGTTCCGACTTGTGGACGAGTTTTTGTGGTAAGCAATTGTGAAGAGCTCTCAATACTAATTTTTGTGATTCTCAACTGCTTGTATTCTTTCCCAAATGCTTTTTTTCCATTACAAAATCTCTGGGAATAACTATATAGCTGAGACTCTTGAATCTATGCTAATCTAGAATCTGATAATCTTTGGTATTTTTGGATACTCTTTTCTTTGATTTCTCCTTTTTGTGCTTGAATACTCTAAAACCTTAACGTGTGGCAATTTTTTTTTTCTTTGTTCATGAATCAATGTTAAAGCTGGCATTTCTACAAGGTATTATCAGTAATCTATTATTATCGGCAATCTTTGTGAGAAACTGTACTTCTTTCATCTCTATATTATTTATTTATTTATTTATGGAAGTTACTTTTAGATTCAGTGAGATATTGTCATCCTTCACTCCTTTCTTTTGATTTTGAAATTGATACCATTAATATAGTGGCAATTTGTTGTCAATAGTGAATGTTTCCGTCTGACATTGTTCAATTTCTTCTAAATTGAGAGCATTCATGTGCCACAAATTGTTTCTATGCTACATGGTATATGTGCCTCTACTTCTCATAGTTGGAGTCTGATTTGAGCATCAGTTTGGAGATTCTTCATCCATTGGGGCGAGAGTCTTCTTTCTTTTCCTACGGGCGTCAAAATTTTATAGATGTGGTTACATTAACTTGATTTCTCTGTTTTAATATTTGACAATGGTTGAAGTTGAATGGATTTTTTTCATGACTATCCATTGTGCTTTATGGATATGAGTCTTTTGAACTCTTGCTATTTTTACACGTTGGCTTACATCTTTATGAATTTCATTCCATTTTATTCTCTTATTTCTAGATACTGTGATTTTCTGTGGCCATGATCTTTATGAGATTTTAGGTTTGCCTCTGAGTTACAATTGATCTATCAACAAATGCTTTGTTTATTCTTGCAAAAGATGGAGTTCTTGTTTAGTAGATGTGCAAGACCTAACATAATGCTTGTTTCTTGTTAATCTTCCTTTTCCCTGCAACAAACTTATTAATGTAGCTATTCCAGGGCCATAAATGAGTGAGCTATAAACACAGAAAGGTTCTCAATCCATGGGAGAGAAATGAGAACCTACACTTTGCCTTTATTCTCCGAAGGTCATTGGGTGCAGTGGTTAATATTGGCACACAGGACTTGGTTGAAGGAAGAGTGAGCTTAACTATTTCTAAGTTGCTGGAATCTTCTTTCCTAATTCTTCCCCTCCACATTATTTTTGCTTGAATTTAACTCAGTTATTCTTTTTTCACATTTTTCCTTGGTGTTTTTGTGGAGATAGAGTCGCACGTGGGCCTAAATTTGGCGAGGTATTGTCCCTATCCTTCCTTAGTTTATAGAAATTCTTGATCTTGTGCGGCATACAATTTGCAGATAACCTTCTGTGTATAGACATTTTCCCTATAAATTTAAAGTTATGTCATATGCATCTACGTTGATATGTTTCTAACAAGTACATAGAACTTCTACTAATATTTATATTCACAGGAATAATTGGTCTGGAAACTAAACATGGAACTCTTCATATAAAAGTAAGTGTTTCTCTTCTTTAATAATATATGCATACTTATTATATGTTTCATTCCGTATGCTTAACATGTTCTCCTGGTTAATGTGCTCTTCTACTTGTATTACATTTCTGTTGCTATCCTTAAAGTTTAATCTAGCAAATGTATCACATTCAAACTGTATGCAAAATTTTAAGAATACATGTATGCATTTCTGTATTTTTTTGTGTTAGCTGCATAAATCCTATCTGGATTTAACTATGCCATGATTGTTAATGGCTTAAAATGTTTATTGATTACTGATTTTATGATAACCCAGAGTCTGTTTATTTTGTTTTCTAAGTGAAGCACTTAAAGTGTAAACTTGTGTTAGCTCAAAGGAAATTTATCAATCCCCTTAATTGATTTCGATAAGAAAAATATTTTTGGATTTGTTGCGTTTGTTGGAAAATTTTTTGTCTTGCAAAATATATGTTTTATAATTTTAATAACTAATAGAAATATCTCCCTAAATAAAATTAGTAATTTATTTTTCTCTTTGGTTTCTAAATTTTTTTGATTACTCCAACCAAACTAATGAGTATTTTTTATTCACTTCCTAAAATTATTTTTTGGTGCAATATCTTTTAAAAAGAAAGAATTTTTTACTTTTACAATATGTTGCAAAGTCAACTTGTTATTTTAATATTTTTTTATGTCCAAAATCTTAGTTGTCCTGGGAAATTTTTTTTTGTTATTGCACTACTAACAGAATCAAGCAGCTTAAATTTGCTTATTTGCTACCAAATTATATCTTATCCAATGGGTAAAGAAAAAGGCTGAGCCTCATGCCTCATATTGTCTGATAAGAAACCCATGTTTGTGTAGTTTGAAAATAGATTTTATTGTGCCACAAAATGCTATCAAATTAACAAATTGTCCACTAGGTAAAAACCAAGATGTAGGCCCATATTTTTGTAGTCTGAAAAACAGACTTTATTGGGCCACCAAAAACAACTGACCAAGCTATACTTATGTCGACAAGAAATCAATGCCTTGGGCCACAAAAGTAAAAGCTGATAAAGCCTATATTTCAGGAAGCAACAAGCAAGAAAGTTGTTGAACAAGCCCAATTGGCATGCAATCAAGCTTTTCTCACAAGCTTCAATGACAAAAATCCACTAGAAACAAAGCCCAACGTTTTTTAACTGCTAGACCAAGAAAATGCTACAAACACATGGACATTGAGAAAATGACCACTCAAGTGGGAAATTTGGTCAAGACTTTTGTTCTCCAACAGTCATTTTTCTCTTCAACAACTATTTTTCTCAAAGTCTATAAAGGAGAAGGAGTCACACATATGAAGTGATGAAGGAAGAACTAAGCAATATTGTACATATTCTCTAGAGCTCTCAAAGTTTCCATTTTCTATTCTTCATCTTCATACACCAACACTTCTACTTGAGATATTATTTTTGGTGCATTGGGCATACTAAAAAATTTGTTGTAATAGCAACACATTTTTGTGCTTAATTGTTTCATCTCCAAATCAATTCTTCGTAAAGGTTGTTAGCCTTCATACACTTAGTTGCGACCTTGGTGCAGGTAAACCTAGTCTATAAGAAACTTTGTTGATGTTATAAAGGTTCTTAGTATATTTTAGAAAACCAAGCTCAAATAAAGTTATTGAGAAGCTATAAAAGGTTGCTGGAAGCCTACAACTAATGGTGATAGTGAAGAAACTCTCTCACAGGTATTTGAGAGGAGTGAATGTAGGTTATCATTATTGCCACCGAACCACTATAAATCATTGTGTCATTTCTCTTTCCTAACTCTTTTATTGTCAGCATTTACTTACTTTCAACTTATCATTTGTGTTTAAGCTTAATTCTATTATATCACGTTTTACTTGTTTTTGAAATCAAACTTAAACTGTTTTAAACCAAATTTAACACACTGTGCTTAATTTTGCATCATACAAATTTTATTTGCAAAAATTTTCTAAGTGTTCTATTCACCCCCCCCCCCTTCTAGGACACATTTATTTGCATTTCAACTTGTGTTCTTGCTATCTTTTTGAAGTGGAGCACTAACAGCGTAAACTTGTGGAACCTTTCTTTTCATGTCTGTCTTGTTCATTAAGTGGAGCATTGAAAGTCTTTATTTTATCTATTTCTACTAGTTAAAAACATGAATGCAATCTCCTAATCCTTAAGCTACCGTGTCTATTTCACTGCTATAGCTTTTGTTTGACTATGCTCCGCAATCTGTTGCCTACACATTCTTTAGCTCTTGGCATTGGGTCATTGTGCTGCTGCTGGATTCATTATTATAGGCACGAATTATTGTCTTATGGAGTTGCAATCAATTGAGTTCTTCACCTAACAATGTAGTCATTTGGAACTTAGTTGAGATTGTGACTTTGAATTATTTGATGCCTAATATTATTCAAAAGCATTTATTTAGACCTTTAATATATGAATTTGATTATTTCTTGTTCAATTTATTTGGTCATTCAAATAGCTAATTGAATTAATATTTGATTTTGAGGATACAATTTTTGTGAAAAGATGAATAGTAAATTTAATATGAGTAATTTCAATTTCAATTGATTCACAACTAAAAAATAAGAGAAATTATAAAAATTAAATCTTGCATTGTCTTTCCCTGCGTTTGAGAAATGCAGGTAAAAGTGACTATGATAGCATTCGTGAATGCAAATGCTGGCATAGCATGCCAAAAGATTTTAGTTCGCCAATTAGATTTCCCTGCGTTTTCCACAAACGTTGGTAAAGGTGGTCATTTACTGGCATTTCGCTTAAACGCTATTATGTTTTTACCGGCAAGGTTTCTACCAGCGGCCAGTAAACGCTGGTAGGTGTTTCTACCTGCGTTTACAAATGCAGGGGAAGGGAAAAACAAACGTAGGTAAATCCCTTATTTGTTGTAGTCTAAATTTCTGAGATTAGGAAAATTATTTATAAAATATTATATAGTCAATGCAATCGTATATACACACACACAGATAGATAGATATATATATATGTGTGTGTGTGTGTGTGTGTTTATATATACTTTTGGAGTTGAGAAGAATGAGGAGGCCATAGGGTCATCCCTTATAATTTTAAGATTACTTTTAATACTAAGACAAGGTTGAAGGAAGGTGTTGATCTTAATATTTCATTCTTTGGGTTTAATTTCTTGGGATTTAGTATTTTTTCTACTAAAGTTGCATAGGGTAGAAAGGGGTATCTTTTCAAGGTAAACCTATAGCAAAGAAACATGAGAGTGAGGTAAAGGTGTGTCCACTTGACGTTCAAGTTAGAGAATAGTCTGAGGTAAACAGAGGTAAGGGTCAACAAATAATTAGGTCATATGGGAGAGCATTAAAGAGTGTTCAACATACTTAAGCGCATTAATGGAAAGATATTTATACTCCTTGGGCGGAGAGGCATTTTGGTGATTCTTGATCATGGGTCTTGATGGGCTTAGTGGCCCATTGGTAAAGGTTATGATAAAGGCATAATGAAAAACCAAATATAAATACCGTCATTGACTTAATATTATCGGATTTTTGCATTTGATGGGTTTGATTGAAGGAAAGGATAGAGAATGAGAAGTCAATTAGATTCATCTCAATAACACTTGAGAATATAAGGTATTTTATCTTATATGAACCACAGCAACACTCCCACTTGATTACACCATTAGTACTTTTAAAAAGTACACAATTTTTTACTATAATTGATTATAGCAATTGAACAATAAATGTTATGTTATGTGTAAAAATTTTGTTGATGAGCTTATTACATTTGTCAAAAACAATGGTTAGACCACAATTTTGTCTTAACTGTTTGACTTACAAAGATTCATAAATTTGGTAAAGGTGGTGACTAAGGTGCCTAATCATGTCTTTACTAATGTTATAATATTTGATAATATGTCTGACTAATTTTTTCTTTTTATGGGCCTCAAACATCATGATTAATTTGGAAGGAGTTTCAGATATTGGCAACTTCCTATAAAGGTTGCTTTTTAATATCATGTTTTGACCCGTTTTGCTCCCATGTATCGGCATTACTTAGTAGATGATGCTAAATATGAAATAATTTCATGTTAAGAAAAAAAATAAAATAGAAAAATAACAGTTTTTATTTTATTATCGTTAATAAATACTAAATATAAAATTTAATTACATTAATATTTGACAAAAAGAATTTTGTTATTCTTGTGGTATTGTTAAGCTTAAACGAGATTAATCAATATCTAACATTGATATCAAATATTAATAGTTTGCACAAAAAAATACTAAATATAAAATAATAACAAATGTGAAATACCTTAAAAATCACAACCTTATACCTATTAAATTTGATGTCCATAGATTAAGCATGGGACTCAATATCTAGTTAATATAAAAGAAGTTATACAATCAAAAGCCTTTTTTTAAAGCCTATCTAAACGAGTTTAGTCAAAATTTAATCAAACCCATCAATTCTATCATATGTTTTAATTTTAAAATATTTTAAAATTTCTTTCAATATCCTCTCTAAGTCAATGCTATAGTTTGCCAATAAAAGATTAATTCGCTCAACAAAACAAAATTAGATGATGCAGTAACTTCATACTAATAAGTGGATGAGTATGCAATTGTAATTGTTATTAGTAAGTGGAGAAGAAATAGCAATGACAAGGTTTTTTTTAGTAGAGTAATCCAATGACTATGATTTTAACCAAGGGAGCTGATTAAGTTTTTAACTATAATACCCTTGTGGTTCTATTTTTTAAAAAAAAAACTATAAAATAATATTTAAATTATGTAATTATACACATAATTAATCAATCAAAATATAATAAAATAAATAATAAGACACTAAATAAAATAAAAAATTTTATTACATTAAAAATAAAAAATAAAATCTTTTTTCTCATACTTTAATTTTATAATTTATCAAAATATATTTATTAATTTATTTATTTATTAAATTATTTTTGACAAATTTATTCATAGACGTTGATAATTTATCGGAAGTAATAAGTACAAAATTATGCTATGTCTAAGCTGTTCATACACGTTAATTTTTGATATATCTCTTACATTTTATTTTTACTTTCTTATTTATAATTTTGTTCAAATAAATAACTCTGAAGCATTGAGATTTTGCTTTGATTTTAGAGTAGCCAATGAAAGCATCCCACGTACTAGCTCTGAATACATAGTGTTCAATCCCACGTCGGCGTCTACTCAACACCATAGCCACACAAAGTGTGCATCAACTATACACTCAGCATTTTGCCAACGCCATGGCTATAAGCACCACACAACCACTAGTTCTACTTCACATCTTCTCCCACGCCAGTCTCGTGATCTTCACCATCATAACCAATCACAGAATTACCAGAGAAATTTTCTATGTTAATTAAATTCCATTTTTTCCCCTCCTTGAATTACTATCAGTACTATTATTAAATTTTACTCTTTATTGTTTGTGGCCATTTTCGTGCACTAAGTTCTCTGCCTCTTCCGCCAATGGCGACGGCGGCGGCGGCGGCACCCATCTTAGCACTCTCATCTGTGCGGGCCTCCAGAACGCAGTCGAGAAATCAGCAGCAGAAGAAGCCAGCTGTGGGGAATTTCAGTCACTTTGCTCAGGTGGTTCGCAAGGACATGGAGTTCATAAGCAAAGGAATTAGTAAGGGTGTTGAATGGGCAAACGAGGCCTTCCGCATTCCGCAGGTTACCAAGAAGATAGATGACCTTGTATGGCTTCGCAATCTCGAAGATCCTCTGGCTCCTCCATTTTCAGTTCCTTCTTGGCCTCAACCATGGTACCCAGGTGCATAAATGGCTTCCTAAATGTGCATGTATAAGTGTTTATGTTTATGTCCTTTTTTTTAATTATTATTATTTTGAACTGGGCATCCGATACTGTTTGAGCATTGCAAGTGTATATGCATTCATTAAAAGTTACTGGGTCTGCTAAGCTGGGGGAATGATTATTGGAAATTTGATTCTTTTGAAGTCGATTTTAGAATCATAATGCTCTGGTGTATCAATATCATGGTGTAGTTTCCAAGTTATACATCTAAGAAACTGTATAAAGGAGATAATCTTATATGCTTCTTGTTTTTAAATTATTTATACTTGTATAAGCTGGGTTCCTTTGAAGTGGGGTAATGAGATATGTTGATTCCTTGGAGGATGTTTTGGTAGAAATGCATGCTAAAAATTATTTCAATTTTAAGTCATAGAGCTGGAAGTTCCTGTATTTTGAAGGGGAAACTTGAAAGGCAGTTAACCATAATGAGAACGCTGGTTTCTTTTAATTAGTTGACTGTCATATTATTAAAAGGAGGAAATATTTGTTTATAGAATTTGAATAAAAATTTGTACGAGACTAAGCCTGATCAAGTTCCTATTGAGATTGCTTCATTGCTCATTTCTTAGGCATTCTCATATTCTCTTAAGTTAATATAACACGAAGTACAACTGCCTATGTAGACTTCTGAACTGCATTGCAGCAGAAATACTCGTGGTGCACTTTGACTGTTCTCTTTCTTTTATGATTTGATTCTATTTCTTATTGTCTCGCAGAACTAACTGGATTGGATTTGCTCATGGCTGATCTTAAGGCCTTGGAAGCATATGCTGGTTACTTTTATTATATGTCTAAGATTTGGTCTAAGCCACTTCCTGAAGTCTATGATCCACAGGAGGTTGGTGACTATTTCAACTGCAGGCCACATGTGGTGGCCCTTCGTCTTCTTGAGGTAGCTAAATTGACCCTTTAACTGAAACTTTGTCATGAATCTAGGGCTTAGTGACAATGATACTTTACATACTGGGGACTGTTGCTTGGGAAGCAGAGATGGTCTAATTGAAAATTGCCCTTTCTTTTGATTCCAGATATGGAAGCTTTCCAACACTGAAAAAAGCATAATCTGTGAAAAGTCGGTTTATAAACATTTAGGGTAGATAAAGTTTACTTGTAGGATAGGTCTCAAATTTAGAAAGGAATCTTTTCTGCTTTAGTAAATTCATTGTACTTGTGCCTTATTCTATTTTATTCATATGAGCAATCTACATGGGTTATCTTTTACAAGTAGGGCTTTTGACTTCTAGGGTTAGTTGGAGTACATCAGAGAAACAAACTAATGATGTGACCTCATGTATGATGCAATCTGTGCAAGCTGACCGTAGATAGTAGTTGAGCCTGATTCTAGCATATACTTAGATATTTCTTTCAAAAGATTAGAAATTGGTTAACAATTTTCTTTCTTCACTCTTCTATGAAGTGCTTCCTTGCTGATTTTATATTATTGTTCAATGGAAGATATTTTCCTCCTTTGCCACTGCTGTCATCAAAATCCGAACTTCAGGAATCAGAAAGCTTCTAAGATCCAGATCTGAAATGAACATGGATGTTAGCACATCTCAGTATGATTTGGGGAAAGTTTTGAAAGAAACAATGCTTAACCTTGGTCCCACTTTCGTTAAAGGTGAAACATCTGATTTATTTGAAGCCTTAGTATTGTTGAATTGCATTCTTGCTGTTTCCATTATGATTGCTTATGCTTATCTTGGGTTTCCCTATTGTTTTATAAATTATGTGCTAGGATTTTCATTTTCTTCTGTATTCATTTGATTATCAATATGTGAATTACCTATATTTGCTTTCTGATACAGTCGGTCAGTCCCTATCCACAAGACCAGATATCATTGGTGCTGAGATGTCCAAGGTTAGAATAAATATTGTTACTTTGTAACTTTCTCTGCATTATAGATCAATCTCTTCTTGCAATGATGGCACATATAGATCTTGTTGAGCTAGCAGTAATTATTCAGTAGTGGCAGTGATTCTATCTTGTCCATGATGACCCCTATGCAATGCACTGTGATGGTATATATTTTATCATACTAAAAGTCAGCATGCAATTAATGTTTCTATATGTAAAATAAACATTGAATTGAAACAAAAATTAAATAAACAAAATAATTTTTCCGAATAGATTAATTTATGTAATTATAAATAAAATATTTAACTGGGATAGCATGATATAGAGATGGAAGAAAGGTAAGAACCTTCAGAGGGATGGACAGAGTGTTAGAAACACCTATGATAACTTGATTTTGGAAATTGATTGTTTCATTGATGTAACAGAATAATTATTCGCTCAAAAATGTAAAGGTATGTGAAACTTTATCTGGAATTTCTAAATGTTATTAAAAGGATATTTCTAAGTTAAAGCAATAATAATAATAATAATAATAAAATAAAAAAAGAAAAGGCAAGTTTACAGGATATTAGAGGAGAAGCTTTCACTTGGCAGCATGCTGAAGGGCAATTGATGCTCTAGTGGTATTATATAGATATCAAAGCATTTTGGGGACTTCAAGATGATTTGAACCTGTTCTCTTTTAGTATATGTGTGGCTTTTGCATTTGATGGATATGGTTTCCTTTCTTTCTGTTGGTTGCATGATTTTCCGTCACTGTACTATAGATACCTTCTGATTTCTGAACTTGTTTTAATGGAAATGTAGCAATTGCTAGATTGACCATTTAAATTTTAACCGAGTTCATCTTACAGGCATTGTCTGAACTGCATGATCAAGTCCCTCCTTTTCCTAGGACTGTTGCAATGAAGATAATTGAGGAAGAATTAGGCTCTCCTGTTGAATCATTCTTCAGATACATCTCGGAGGAACCCATAGCTGCTGCATCATTTGGTCAGGTACCTCTTTGGCATGGCATGAGTGCCATATACAACTAAATATCATTATAGTGGTACATGCATACCAATGGGTAATATTATATAGAAGCTTTGATGTGGCTGTTGTTTCTCATGAATTTCCTTTTTCCATTTTCTAGGTTTACTTTGCCTCTACTACTGATGGTATTAATGTTGCTGTCAAAGTACAGCGTCCTCATATGCATCATTTGGTGGTGCGAGATATCTACATTCTTCGCCTTGGGGTTTGTATTAATCCATCTTGGATGTATGAATGCAGTTTCATATGTAGTATTAAATTCTTAATTACTAAGTATGCAACTGTTTCAGCTGGGGCTGCTTCAAAAGATTGCCAAGAGAAAGAGTGACCCTCGATTGTATGCTGATGAGCTCGGGAGAGGTTTCCTTGGGGAATTGGATTACACCTTAGAGGCCGCAAATGCTTCTAAGTTTATGGTAATGTATAATATATCAATGTAGTGATGAGTTTGAGAAATGGAATTATCTGAAATACTGTAAACTTCTGTTAGGTTCAAATATAATGTCTGTAAACTAGAATGAAGGATGGGAAAAAAAAATGTTTTCTCAGTGATATTCAGTTCTGTATACAGATATGGTTTGCAAGACTTTAGCTTGGTGCTATCAGTTTCATATGTAATATTAATTGAATTATGGCTTTCTGTATATTAAGCAACAATACTTTATCATTGTGATTGAAGAATTTTGTTGCTTTTCTATTAGAAAGTCTGTCTTTTTTATCAGAATCTTTTTAAATAACTTTTTTATTGTTCTAATCAGGAAGTTCATGCTCCCTTTGCCTTTATGTGTGTGCCAAAAGTATTTCACCATTTAACTCGAAAGAGAGTTCTGACAATGGAGTGGATGATTGGTGAAAGTCCAACCGATTTACTCTCATTGTCTACTAGAGAATCTGTTGAAGAGGTCTCTGTATCTCTGGAAAGGCAGAAAGCAGATGCAAAAAGGCGTCTTCTTGATCTGGTGTGTAAATACAAATTATTATCCATTTCAGTCGTTACATCCTGTGAAGCTCTTGTATATCTTCAATGTTTGATTAAGTTGTAATTCATATTTCAAGATGGATGTGAGCTGAATCTTAGAGAGGATGGTGAATTCTGTATTTAATAAAATTAAGAGAAAAGTTTAAGTGAGACTATAAAAAGAGGGACTGCTGGCCTTCTAAGTCTAAATATAATTTATTAAAAATAAATAAAATTTGTCTTTGGACTCTGTAATGAGGTAATATTGAATAAGCTTCGTCCATCTTCTGTTAATTCAGATTAGGACTTGAGCCTTCTATTTGTGTTTCACTGAATTGGATTATTTGTCAAATTAAGGGTCAGTAATGTTGCTAAAAGAAGTTCTGTATTTAGTGTCTGAGAGCTTCGTTGTTATGACAGAGCCATGTTTTGTGAAAGATTGCTTCAATTTGCATTGCACTCTGACTGAATCAGGTCAATAAAGGTGTTGAGGCAACACTAGTGCAACTTCTTGAAACGGGCTTATTGCATGCTGATCCACATCCTGGGAACTTGCGTTACACATCCACTGGAGAACTAGGGTATTTTTCTGCTCCCCTTTCTAATCAGAATAAATTACATTTTACAATAGCACAAAAACTAAACTATTCTCACTTTCTTTTATAGGTTTCTGGATTTTGGATTGCTTTGTCAGATGGAAAAGAAACATCAGGTTGCTATGCTTGCTTCCATAGTTCATATAGTGAATGGTGACTGGGCATCCCTTGTTCGTGCTCTGACAGATATGGATGTTGTGAGACCAGGGACAAATATCCGACTTGTTACCCTAGTATGCTATCCTTTGTCAGGATTTAATCCTATTTCAGTCTTATCTTTTGACCAGCTAAAGAAAGATCTTTCTGTATAACAAGCAACAAGCAACATTTGTGTTTGATCCACTGCTTTCTGAAATCATGTTCATATATAACTAACTGTAAAATTAACTCTTCAGGAGCTGGAGCAGGCCTTGGGAGAAGTGGAATTTAAAGATGGAATTCCTGATGTGAAATTTAGCAGGGTGAGAATAACCTTTAATCTGAGGAATAGTATTTGCATTCGCTTATGTTAGATGACATTGTGAACTACTGTTTGAAGACTGGGGACTTTTATCTTTTTTCCTTTCAAGGAAACTTTGATGCTTCATTTAATATCTGATTGGTTGGAGACTATATGCTTCGTAGTTAGAAAGTTGTGCAGTATAATTTTACTATTCAATAAACAGTGATAAGGTTCCAACCTAGAGGGCTACAAGAATTCCTTGATACAATTCTGAACTCATAAAATTAAATTAGACATTGGAAATCCATTTATTTTTTAAATTTTGTATTAAGTCTTTAATTGGTTGATGCGTTCTGGCATTAGGAATTCAAAATAACTTGAAAAAGGAGTAATATGAGGTAAAATACAATCAAAATAGCAGTTTCCTTATCATTGTTTTTGTCAAGCCATGATTCAAGAAATCAAAGTGGCACAATATACAAATTGAATGGAAATGTCACTTACAATGGGTTTATCCAAAATGCAAACTTATAGTTTATGCCTGATCCTGCATAGCCTGTAATGTTACAAAATGGTTTGACTAAGAGCCCATTTAGATTGGCTTTTGGGAAGGTGCTTCTTCTTTTAATTTGAAAAAGCACTTCTAATTAACTTGTCAGTGTTCGGATTAGCTTCTGTGCAGAAGGAGAAGCATTTGTAGAAGTCAAAAACCTCCTATTTTTAGAAGCAAGTGAGGGGATGCTTTTGAAAAAAGGAGAAGCAAAAGCTATTTTGACCAACTTCAAATTACAATAATACTCCTAATTATTGTCATTTTAATATATTAGAAGCACTTCTACATTTATGCATCCAAATACCTTTCCTAATGAAAAATGACTTTTTATTAGCCAATCCAAACACAAAATAACTTCTCCTTCTCCTTTTAACTTTTACTTCTACTCCTTTTTTTAGAAGCCAATCCAAACAGGCTCTAACTCTCCTCTGGTATATGCAAATGTTAATTAACACCATATTATCAGTTGATTCTAATGCTTCATACTACGTACTTGTTTGAGTTATATATGTCTGAAAATATCCATATTTAATCAATCTAGTTGCCATTTATTTGAATTTATGACTTTTGCTTAATAGTCTGACTGACTTTCATCTAGTATATGTTTATGTTAATTAACACTACATTATCAGTTGACTTTTATGCTTCGTACTACGTATTTGTTGAGTTATATATCTCTGACAATTCATATTTACGGATACTTTTCAACAAATTTTCCTTTAGGTTCTGGGAAAAATCTGGTCTGTGGCACTCAAGTATCATTTCCGCATGCCACCATACTACACGCTTGTATTACGTTCCTTAGCTTCTTTGGAAGGTAAACCATTGATACCATTTGCATTGGTGTTTTGGTTGCTCAAAAATAAGGAGTTTCAGTCCTTCTGTTTTGCTTCAAATGTTCGTGATTTATAATGTTTATATTAATATGATAATCTTTTTACTTCATTGTATTTTCTTTAACTGATATTTTGCTTTCAATTTTTCAAACACTATCAGGTTTGGCTATAGCTGCAGATAGAAACTTCAAAACATTTGAAGCTGCCTATCCTTACGTTGTTCGGAAACTTCTCACAGAGAACTCGGCTGAAACAAGGAAAATATTGCATTCGGTATTAGAAACCTCATCCATGAGCGTTGTTCCATCATTATGCTGTGCTAGAACATGCTATTATGTTTCAGCAACATTTTAGTGATTTAAGTCTAGGAAAAAGAGCCTAAGCTCCATCCCCAAGAAAAAGGAGAAACACAGTTCAGTATTATGTTTCTTTAGTAGAAATCTTGGTTGAACTTTAGTGGCGCATGAACTGGTTAAATTGCCCATTTTAATGTTCTGGTGACAGCATCGCTGTTTAATAACCCAAGAATTTGGAGAGTTATTCCTTTGAACATTCAGCGGTAGTGATGGATTTATGTGATAACGATTACCAATAGTTATTCAGTGCAGTTTCTACCGAGTATATCTTACATCATGCATGCAGAATACTGAAATTTTTACTTTTTATTATTTTGATAGAAGTTTCTTGATTTAACTTTACTTTTCCTACTCAGGTGCTACTTAACAGAAAAAAGGAGTTCCAGTGGCAAAGGCTTTCCCTTTTCTTGAGGGTAGGTGCAACCAGGTATGTTCAAAGAGCCTCATGAAGTCTGTTTTAAAACAAGCAAGCAACGTATATAACTCAATTGTTTCCTTTTTAATTTAGAAACTTATATAGGATATGTTAATTGGACCAGTTATTTGTGATATATCCCATCTATTAATAATATCCTGTAAAAGAAAAAGAATTTTCCGTATGTCAAGGAATTTTACAGATTTCATAGAAGGATTAGTTGTTCAGATCTAGATCAACAATGACTAACACATATTAATCATATGTATTAATCTTATCTAGACCATTTCTTACTAGAGCATGCACTTTTTTGGAATTCCATGGCTATTTTCTCATTGTTTTTAGTAGTACCCATCTTTTAGCAGGGGAATGAACTTATTTTTATATGGCTGCAAAATTTTCTTAGTCTTTAACCCTGCTATGTTTGTTTCCTCTGTAACTATAACATTTTTTGCTTCTAATATTTATTCAGGAAAGCCTTACAAGCAGTAGCATCAAGTAGTGAGAGTTCCCTGGATCCTGTACCAAATAAGGATACTGGTGTATTTGATGTTGCATACTTGGTGTTGAAGCTTTTACCATCTAAGGATGGTGTCGTGCTTAGAAGACTTCTAATGACTGCGGTAAGTTGCTATGAGCTGTATAGCATGCATTCTTTAATATTACAAGATTTTATCATGTTGCATACTTCTCTTTGTATCCATTATTTCGGAGTCTATATTAATCATTGGATCTTGCATAATTAGTTTGATTACCATCTTATATGATTGATGAAACCTGGTGATAATATAAGAATTACAGTAAGAAAACTCACTAAAATAATGCCTTGTAATTGAGAGACCAGATTCTGTCCTCTCTTGGCATTCGAGAGTTCAAGAACTAAGAAGCACTAAAACTCTGCTTAATTTTTACTTGTGCCTTGAGCTGCGCCCTCCGTTACATTTTATCTGGCGCTTTGAAACAAAATTTTTGTTACTATTTATTTGTTCTTTTAAAATTTCAAGACAACATTTATGGTTAATTTTTCATTCTTGCCCCTTATTTGTACATTGATTAATTGAGTAATTATAATGATAGACTTGGAAAGTAAAATCAGAAAAGGATAGAATGGGAAGTTTGATGATAAATTTGCTTTAATCAAGAAGAATAAATACATACCTTAATCTATGTGATTTGACCTTAATGGGGTGTTTGGTTGCAGCTATGATTTTTGTAGTTTGCTGGGTAAGTGATCACTGAGTAAGTTTATTCCCATGTTTGGTTATTAACTAACTTTTCCAGTAATAAAAAGGGTGGTAGATCAGGGGCAATTTTGTCACAAATTCTTCTCAAAATTTAACTTTTCCAGTGAAATAAGGATACCCACCTATTAAGTTGGGAATCTAAAAAATTGAAATCTTTCACAATTGTAGTTTCTTAGTGAAATTTTTTTACATCTACCAACCATAGACATCTAATTGGTTAAGTGAGTTTCTAAGGAAAGTAAAAACTTTCTTCAGACCAAACACCCCATAAGTGACAGATAAATACTAACGGAGGGAGTATTATATATAGCTCTGGATAGCCAACCTTTGAATATTTAAATATTTAAAATAATTAAAAATTGATCTGAATCCTAATTAAATCCTAATATGACATATTCTAACTAACCAACCACCACTCACTCTCTATCCCAATCATCGATAAACTGTCCTATTTGCTTGGGACTCATTTCATAGATACACTTTGAGCAATGGCTCAACAGAATGTAATTATGCTTGTGCCTGCCTGAAAGATCTTTCTTTTGGCTGAGATTTCACTCTTTATCCTCCCCTTATTTGACCTGTATACTTTTGAGTTTTGATGAACAGGATGGAGCTTCATTAATTAAAGCAATGGTCTCCAAGGAGGCACAATTTTTTCGTCAACAACTTTGTGGCATCATAGCTGACATATTATGCCAATGGATGGTTAACATTTTTGGCAAAGGAGCTACAGTTGCTCAACATTCCCGGGTGAGAATGGCCAGTGGACCTAGCAAGAGTGAATCATTATCTGCTAGATTATCTGTGCCTGCATACGATTGTAATTCCATCTTTAGAGATCGGCGACTTAGAGTGATTTTCTCCAACATACTAAAATCTGCCAGTAGAGATCCAATATTGATGCTGAGATTTTGCTGGGCTTCCATTGTTATAGTGACCACAGCTTCAACTTTGGCTTGTCATCGAGTTCTTGTAGCACTGTCAGAAGTTTACTTTCGTCCAATAGTCGATGCTCCTAAGAGGTATGCAGTCACTACATGAAATTGTCATTGAAATCTCTTTTCTAAACTGGAAGAGAAATTAAAGGGAAAAAAATGGTTGCTTGTTTTTGGTCTGAAGCTGGGTTTTCCTGCATTTGGACCATTTTGGCATGAGGTAGATGAGAACATTTTAGGATCAGAATATCTTACAGATATATTTTCAGCACATCTCTTTTTTGACATTGAGCTAATACAATGTAATACTGTAAATTGGTGTCTTTGTAATCTATAAATACAAGCCCTTTTAACAATGTACAGATTCATATAAGTTTGTAAAGTTTTTTCTTGCTGTGTAAAGATGCCTCTGATCTAGGATATGATATATTATTGGTCAAAGCTTTATAATATGGGAAATTATCTGTGTGCATCCACTAATACATACCCTTTTTTACACTTTGAATTTTGTAGTTCATTATGAGGGCAAAATTGTAAATAAAAAAGTAAAAAAGATATAAAAAAAATATAAAAAAAATGAGTGTACACAAATAAATATACGTATAGGTATCTTGCTTGATATATCTCTCCTTTAGACATCCAGGAAGGAAAGATGCAAGTAAAGAAAGGATTTTTCTTGGGTTATGAGGTGAGGTGTGGGCAATGGAACCCCATCTCTACGGTTAATAGCTACCCCACCTATGTTCAGAAAAAAGACTGGAAAAAGCAACTAGTCATCAATGAGAATTATAAGGTTTTTGTCTTAGTATTTATACACTATTAAAGACTTTGCATTGTGAGCGGTTCTTGAAAGATAGGTTCATGTATTTTCCCCATTCATCTGCATACATTATTGGCTAGCTAGTTTGGGATACGGAACAATAATTTCCTTCAATTTTTTTTATTTTATGTAATCAACATTTTTATATTTGGTAGTTAAAAAAAAAAAAGACCTGGAAGAACTATTACATTCCAAGCTTGATTTTATAGTAAATTAGCGATGACTCAATCGGTATTCTCTTCTTAAAAGTTGATATTGGTCATTTAATGCTCTTTTAGAATGAATCAGCATTTTATTTTATTTTTTTCTCAACATACCTTATTTAATCATCTTTTGTTTTATTTTTAGGAAGAATATTATTTTTAAAACTAATTATGATTTCATTCCTCTTTTTAAAATAAAAAAAAAATCATTTCATATTAATGCTATGGACAAATGGTTTGAAAAAAAAGATAAAATAGTTTATTGCAATGGTACAATTCTCAAAGATAAAACTTTAGTATCTTTATATTTAGGATTAAACTCGACCACTCTCTAAATACTTGAGTAAATATTAAAAAACTCGTATTTTTATTTTTTTATGTGACAAAAAAAAATGGTTAGAAAAACTATTCTAGTAAACTAGTTACTAAACGATTTTATGATTTCCGTTTTATGTTTTCTAATGAGCTTTATATTCAAATCCATATCTAATCTAATTCATTAAAGTAGATAAGGTTTTTGCAAACAAGCACCATTAGGTTTACGCTTTTTTCTCCTAACATGTATCCAATTTTACTCTTTCAAGGGCCTGACACTGATATATGCTACTATGAGCATTTTTGTGCTACTTGTTTTGTTTTGCTTTGTTTTTTGTTTTATCTCTTTAAATTTTGAAAATATTATATTTAGACGGGTGAAGCAAGCTTACTAGGGTTGAACAAAATTTAATTAAATGACCAAACTAAAAATAAATCGATTTAATCAATTGATTACGATTTTATATTTTCAAAATATCAATTTTTATTGGTTGATTTCGATTTTGCATTTTCCTAATCGATGAAAACTGAATCAACTAACTAAAGCATTATGAACTTTAATTGTTTTTTTCACATACCATGTCTTGTATGAGTATGTTTATTGAAAATAGTAATTTTTTCTAATAAATAAATTTTAAAATGTTACTTTTGTTATGTATTGAAATTTACTTTTGTTAATTTTGCCTTTCTCCAAGCTTTTTGTTCATATGTTCGGAACCGAAAAAAGACAAATTCCATAAATATCTTTATATATTTTTAGGCTTATTATTTATGTACTTCTATTTTACTTATATGATTCTTAGGTTATCTCCAATGAGGATTGTATATCATATGCAACTTAAAAAGAATGGGTTGTAACAATTGGAATATAACCTATAAAAGTCCATGTCAACATAGAGCAACTCCAAAAAGGGGTTCCATTATATATTAGGTGAGTTAGAATGTTTGCTTTCAATTAATTTTATAGAGTTGTAAGATAAAGTGTAGGGTCCATTTAAATTTTTTGGTAAAATGACGTCATTGAAGTGAAAAGTTGTGAGAGTTAGTAGAAAGATGATGTGACATTGTGAAACTTATTAAAAAATAATTAAAATAAATATATGCAACCTAACAATAGTTATACCATTGGAGATAGCTTTATTAAGGTGTCATAGATACTCTAAAAAATAATTCATTTTAATTTATCTAATAGCCACATTTTTAGTTTACAATAAACGGATCAAATATGTTTTCAAGGCAAACACACTAAAATGAAAAAAACAAATTTTTAAACAAAAAAAGAAATGTCACTATTGTTTAACTATTAACCGACTGAAAGTGATCATTTAACTGATTAAAATTAAATCGTTGATTTTAAGGTATAATCGATTGGTTATGGTTTGACAAAATTATATGTTCGATTAATGTTATTTGATAAAAAATATAGTCAAACTAACTATAATCGACCAATACTCACCTCTTACACATGGTAGGTGTTTAAGTGGGTGGAGCAAATTTATATAGATAAATATAATACCTCGTGTATAATCAATATAGCAATATTAATTTTAGTGACTCCTAATAACTTTTTTAACATATGCTAAATTACAATAAACTACATTTTTCAATAATTTGATTGACACTTATATTTTTTAAAAGAAAATTTAAAATTAAGATTTTTTTGTATACTTTGCATAGGGGTTATAAGCTAGTATGAGTAAAACTCTAGTTCATAAAAATTGTTAGGATTTAGATTTAAGAAAGTTATATGATAGAAGATATAATTTCGTACTTCAAATAACCAAATCAACTTTAAATTAAATTCACAATTGTTATTGTGCTTTTATTGCCTTTTTGGAATTTTTTAATTATAAGAGAGAATCATATCCAATTCTCTTAAACATTATTAAGACCTCACCAATGTCTATACTTAGTGGCTTTCTAAAATTTAATAGAGATGTTTTGTGGAAAAATAGATAGAGAGAATGCGAGAAAATATAATGTCTCCAAAGAAAAAAGTTCTATATTCATTCACTAAGGGGGTATTTATAAACAAAGTAAGTGAAGCCCTAAGGGAATATTCCATGGGCATCCAAAAATTAAAATATTTATAACACTCCCCCTTGGATGCCCATTATCAAAGAATGTGTCTCGTTAAAAACCTAACTAGGAACAACCCTTTGGGACAAAAACCTAGTTAGGAAAAAAGAGTACACAATTCTTTGTATACACAATCAAATCTGTCTCATTAAAAACCTTATCAAGAAAACCCAATGAAAAAACATAGTTAAGGGAAAAAGAGTATAGCGTATATCAGTTGAGATCCTTGAGAAACGAAGGCCGATACCATATGCAAGCTTTTCAAATGATGTAGTAGGAAGTGCTTTGGTGAAAAAATCTGCTAGGTTATCACATGAACAGATTTGTTGAATGTCTATATCACTATTCTTTCGAAGCTTATGGATGAAGAAATTTTTTGGTGATATATGTTTTATCCTATCGCCTTTAATGTACCCTTCCTTTACTTGGACAATGCATGCAGTATTATCTTCAGATAAGACTGTCGGGATTAATTTTCCTACAAGTAAACCACAAGTCTCTTGTATGTGTTGAATCATAGCTCTCAACCATATACATTCTCGACTTGTCTCATGTAATGCTATAATTTCAGCATGGTTAGGTGATGTGACTTGATAAACACTTTTTAGGGTTTATCTGTATACTCTTATACTTACTTCTAACATTTCCAACTTGCATTTAATTTTTCAATTAGCATCTATTTTTATCATTGAGGTCTAATTGGAATTTATTATATTTCATATTAATTTTCTCACTTTAAGGTCCAATTTTACTTGATTTTTAATTTCAGGAATGGACCCGAGAGGCCTCGAGATTTATGTCCAAGCTTAGGCTTAGAGCAATGATTTTCATTAATTCATGAAGCAAGGGCACAAGGATAATTTCTCAATTCAAAGAGGGCGAAATAGGCTTTTGACAATATAAGGAGTGGCATTTTTGTAATTTTTGTAATTAGGGCTTCATTAATGGCAAACTTGTAATTATTGCCATAGGGGACATATGCAAATTCGGCCAGCCCCCTTCCCAGCCGCAATTCACTTTCTCCTTCACATTTCCTTCATTTTTCTCCCTCTCCCATGGTTTCCTCCATGAAAATGGAAGGCTAGGCGCGTCTGTGGTCAATTTGGGATAGCTGGAAGACTGTCGGTTTGATTCTTGAGACCTGTATTATGTTTATTTTGAATTTAATGATAGTTATGTTTCTCTACTCTTCATTTCCTTCTCTGTGATTGTGTATGGTGATTATTATGCATGATTACTGGATGGGTTTGTGGGATTTCTAGGCCTGATCACCCTAGGAGTGATTTCCACAGAGTAGAACTTGATTTGGTTGGATAGAAATTCGTAATTTAAGTCTTGGATGTTCTAATCCTTTGCTGTGATGTTAGTTGAGGTTAGATTTGGTTCCAATGACCATAATCTATGCGATTGTGTAGTAGAAATTGCCGAGCTAGGTGCAGGGATACCGGCTTAGTAAGGGTTCAACCAAATTAATTAATTAGGTATGTTAATCTTGAGATTTTGGGGTTAATCTAGTCAATTAGTATAATTAGAATTAAATTTATCTTTAGGTCGAGGATAGAATCACCATTATCTGATAGTTCCCCAGGTTGATTACATTTCCATCATCTATTCACTTATATTTTATTGTTTTTCGCATTTACTTACTATTGAATTGCTGAAACCCCCCTTTTGCGTAATTAACTGAAACCTGTACTAGTCGTTCTCTGAGAATACGACATTGGTTTGAAACTTGAACTTGGTATTTTTAATTTGACCGCAACCTGTAGTAGCGACGCTATAGGGTGCGCATCATGACTGTTATAGTCTGTTTCATAGATTGCCATGAAATGGATGTGCCACCAAATGTAAACACATAACCAGTTTGTGATCAACCATTATGGGGGTCAGACAAATATCTTGCATTAGCATAACCAATCAAATTTGACTTGGATACATTCGAGAAAAATAAACCCATATCCACAGTACCTTTAAGGTAGCGAAATATATACTTAACCCCAGTCCAATGTCTTCGTGTAGGGGAAGAACTAAATCTTGCGAGTAGATTAACAACAAATGATATATCTAGTCGTGTATGACTAGCAAGATACAATAGTGCTCCAATTGCACTAAGATATGATATTTTGGGACCAAGTAGTTCTTCATCCTTTTCTTTTGGCTTGAAAGGATTTTTATCCACTTCAAGTGAACTAACAACCATTGGGGTGCACAATGGGTGTGCTTTGTCCATATAGAATCTCTTTAGCACTTTGGATATATAAGCTTCTTGATGCACCAAAATTCCATTTTCTAGGTGTTCAATTTGTAGACTAAAACAAAATTTGGTCTTCCCTAAATCTTTCATTTCAAATTCTTTCTTTAAGAAATCCATAGCCTTTGGGAGCTCCTTGAGAGTCCCAATAATATTTATGTCATCAACATAAACCACAATTATAGCAAACTTATTTCCAAATGTTTTTATAAATATACATAAACAAATAAGGTCATTTTTATACCCTTCTTTCAATAAATATTCACTAAGATGATTATACCACATACGTCTAGATTGCCTTAATCCATATAAGGATTTATTCAGTTTCATTGAGTAGTATGTGCAAGAACTTGTATTGCATTTTTCAGGCAAGTTAAATCCTTTAGGGAGTTTCATATAGATGTCACTATCAAGTGAGCCATACAAATAGGTTGTAACAACATCCATTAAACGCAAATCGAGGCCTTCCCTTATTGCTAGACAAATGAGATAATGAAAGGTAGTTGCATCCACTATTGGTGAGTATGTTTCTTCAAAATCAATGCCAGGTCTTTGTGAAACCCTTGGGCAACAAGTCTTGCTTTGTATCTTGCAATATTACCAATTTCATCTCATTTTTGCATATAAACCCGTTTATATCCAACTGGCTTTACACCTTTAGGTGTTTGGACTACAGGTCTGAAAACTTTTCGCTTTGCAAGCGCATTTAGTTCTACCTCCATTGCGTCTTTCCACTCTGGCCAATCATTCCTTTGTCGACACTCATTGATAGATTTTGGTTCATGATCCTCATTTTCATGTATATCATACGCTACAGTGTATGCAAAATTATCGTCAATGTTGACTTCACTTTGATTCTATCGTTTTCCATTCATGACATAATTTATTGAGATATCATCATTTTCACAAAGTTTAGGTACCTGAGTTTCTTCTGGAATAGAAGCTTTAATTATGTCTGAAGGCCTTTCTAGGCTTCTATATGGGCACTCTTCTAGAGTTACCTTATCCTTAATTAAGTCATCTTCACTTTTAGCTTCTTTTCTTTTTTGAGGATTTTTGTCTTGGAATCGATAGGTCTTCCTCGCTTCATGTGTGTTTCAGACCTTGATTGTCCGACAGGGATATCAATTTTTATTGAAGCATTATTGGCTGGAATGTAAAATTTTGGTACACTTTTTGGGTCAGTAAATGTATCTGGCAATTGATTTGCTAAATTTTGCAGCTGAATTATCTTTTGAACTTCTTGTTCACATTGTTTTGTGCGAGGATCAAGATAAGATAATGATAATTAACTAATTCATCAAAATGACAATCAACAAATCGAGTTGTGAATAGATCTCCTATTGATGGTTCAAGATATCCAACATATATTCCCAATCTTCTTTGGGGTTCCATCTTGGTGCATTGTGGTGGAGCTATTGGAACATAAACTGCACACCCAAAAATTCTTAGATGAGAGATATTAGGTTCTTGACCCAAAACCATTTGTAAAGGGGAGAATTTATGGTGACTTGTTGGCCTAATGAGAATTAATGTTGTTGCATGCAGAATTGCATGCCCAAGAGGAAATTGGGAGTTTTGCTTTCATAAGCAATGGTCTTGCAATTAATTTTAAACGTTTGATAAATGATTATGCAAGTCCATTTTGTATATAAACATGTGCTACAGGATGTTCAACCTCAATCCTAATGGACCTACAATAATTATTGAAAGCTTAGGATGTAAATTCACCTTCATTGTCAAGGCGTATTTTCTTAATTGAATAGTTAGGAAAATGTGCTCTTAATTAAATTAATTGAGCAAGCAATCTCGCAAACACCTGGTTATGAGTTGATAATAAATAAACACGTGACCACCTAGTTGATGCATCAATTAATACCAAAAAATATCTAAATGGTCTACATGGTGGGTGGATTGGCCTACAAATATCACCTTGTATACGTTATAAAAAGTGATAGGTTCATTTCCAACTTTTACTGGTGATGGTCGAATAATTAATTTCCCTTGGGAACAAGCAGCACATGAAAATCTATCTGTTTGAAGAATTTGTTGGCTCTTCAATTCATGTCCGCGTGAATTTTCAATTATTCTTCGCATCATAATTAATCTGGGATGGACCAACTGGTCATGCCAAACAAGAAATGTATTATGATTTGTAAACTTCTGGTTTACCATGGTATATGATTCAATTGTGCTAATATATGTATAATACAAATCAGAATAAAATGAAGGTAATCTCTCAAAGATACATCTTTTGTTCGAGATAATTCTCGTAAGATAGAGATACTCATCAGTTCTTTCATTTGTTATCTCAATATGATATCCATTTTTATGAATATCCTTGAAACTTAATAAGTTTCTATGAGACTTAGAGGAATATAATGGATTCTCAATTTGCAATTTTGTTCCTCTTGGTAACATTATATTAGCTCTTCTGGAGCCTTCAATTAATTTTGTAATACCAGATATAATACTCACACTGCCTTCTTGCATCACCAAATTCAAAAAATATTTCTTATCCTTAAGGATTGTGTGAGTCGTAACACTATCCGCAAGACACATATCCTCATAATTCATGTTGGTGTAACAGAATAGCCATTCTTTAGATTGACACAAAAGGTAGGTGATGGCTTTGTTTGTCTTTTAGTGACAGCCTTGTTTGAAGTTGAAGACGTAAAGGCCAAGTTGTGTTGCTGTGAGGGCTGAGCGGAAAGTCGTGGAGCGTCATGCTAATAATGTGTTGTGGAAAAATAAATATAGAGAATGAGATATAGTATAATGCCTCCAAAGAAAAAAGTTTTATATTCATTAACTGAGGGAGTATTTATATACAAAGCAAGTGAAGCCTTAAGGGAATATTCTATGAGCATCAAAAAATTAAAATATTTATAACAAGACGAAATTTATTTATGATTTTTTTTTATAAATAGATAGAATTATCATTCCACAGGATATATTAGACTAATTTTGGTGTGTGAGAAATATATAATTATAAGTATTTTAATTATATTTTCATATTTAAAAATTAAAAATAATACTTTTATTCAATAAAACTAATGGTCTTGTAGTGTCTCTATCCTAAAGAGAAAAAACAATGAAAATATGCCTCCCTCTATATTGACGTCTTCTCAAATTTCTAGATCTACGTTTGTTTGTCACGACAGCACAAAATGCAGTTTTCTACACATTGTAGCATTTAGCATTTGGTTAAACTAGTAATTTTTTTTTTTTGATGTAAAATTTTAAACATTTAACTTATAAATTTCTGATTCGATCTTTATAGCTAGCCATTTTTTTTGTTAGCTTATAATTTTACAAATAAATTGATGAGAAAATTGTCCGTATATTCTATTTTTCAGTCATTAATAATAATTATAAGTGTAATCAAGAATTTTCATAAGATTATTAGTTAGATAATTTTTTCAGATGAAAAATAACTTTCTAAGAAATTTTTTTAAGTAATATACTAATAAAAAAAATCTAAGTAATATTATTTGCACATGTAAAAATTTATATCTTAGTTTTCTTTTTTGTTATAATATCTTGATTAATGTATAATTTAATTGATCTAGTAAAAGTACATTATGTTGGCTAATGGTAAGGACTTAGACTACTTTAGTATAGTGATTCGGATTTGGCTTGATAAGTATATAGAAAATATTTTTAAGAGAACTTTATTTCATTTTAATTTTTAATTAATTTAAATCATATTAGTTATAAGTTGAGAGATTTAGAAATACTTCTTATCCCATATAAATCAATGGTCAATGACAAAAAATAAAAGTAAAGGCAAATTATATTCCATTAATGTTATTTTGGTTTAGCTTAGGTGACGCAAAACCTCAAGGATAAGGTTTATAGAAATTTTTAAAAATATTTACCTATGAAAATTCAAAGGAATTTGAAATTGCATAATCATTGAATATGATTTCAATTTTTATGAATTAGACTAATTGCAAACAAAATTGAGAAAAAAAAGTAATTATTATTGCTGAATTGTTTAAATGAGAATAGTTTTACGAGGATACTCTTACATCAAAAAGAAAAATTGATAATATTCTCATAAAAAAATTATAATATTAAGCATATTAATACCTCCCCATCTAACAAACTCCAACTGCTGTTAGGCTTCTGATAAAAAAAAAGCAAATAATTTTTTTTTTTTTAAAGAAAAACTCTACTATTATTACTCTGATGAAAATCATATTGTGAAATTCGAAACTCAAATGGCTCAGTGCCGAACAAGGCACCTCCGCTTGGCAGTAACATCCAAACCCAAACCCCTGGCTCTTTGTTAACTTAGTCGTTACTCTACCTCACAGCTTGTGCTTCTACAACTCCGATCCCTTGTCCTGGAACCTCCTCCAATTTCTATCTCCGTTTCGCAGACTCTAATCACAGCCATTGAATTCCAATTCCGAGCTCCCATTTTCACTCGCCATGAGCACTCCAGCACTTTCAGGGGTAAGACTCTCCTTCCTCGTCGGTGATAACTGAATGTGGCCATTGATGTTGAATCTGAATATATACTGCGTTTTCTACTCTTTCAATACAGATCTTGGAATTCGACTTCTTTCATTTGATATTCAGATTTTGAGTTTTCCCATTTTTGACTATTTGATGGTAGGGCACGAACTTCGTTTCTGGGTTTACTAGGCTATGTAAAGGGTTAGCGGTGGTGCTGGTTGGAGGCCACATTGTCGTCCAGTTCTTCCCGGCAGCTGTTACTTATCTTGCCCTTATTCCCGCCAGGTACTTTATCGTTTGATCTGAAGCTCACTGCTTGAATTAACTGTTTGTGGTCAAACATGGGTAGGGCATAGTTACTGGATTATGAATTATGTTGGCCTGAATTAGCTATATCTGCATTCAGATTTCTGTTGTAGAAATTGGATGACAGTGGAGTTGTTGATTCTGATTAATGAATGCTAGGGATGGCAAGTTAACGACATGTTAAAAATGAATAATGGGGAGGGTGAAATTTCTTTCTGCAGCATTTGAGATTGAGAAGTGGTTTGTATATAATTCAATAAGATATACTGATTATGCTCTCCATTGTTATCCACTGATTGATCAAAGTCAACTTCATGAAATATGTTGGATATGTTGGGGTAGCATCATGAATTAAGGATTTGTAATTACATTTTCTTTGGATTGTAAGTAGTCTCATGGAAAGTGTTTTGATTTGATTAACTTTCATTTAGATCCAGAGTGTTGTGCAATTTTGCACGCTCTAAATTCTCCAATTCCATTGTTACGCTAAACCACTCGAGCCATTTATCCAAGAAAATAAGATAGAAGGAATCGATCTCTGTATTCTGATCCATTTTTCAACAAGGATTTTATCTGGATGGATAAGAATTAAGAAGTGTGTATTGGATTTATAGCTTACATTTGTCTCCTTTGTTTTAATAATGTGACTAAAACTTTTTACCATACTCAACATTTGATCCAAAAATTCATGAAAAGCTAGGAAGTCCTAGATCATTATAAGGAATTATGAAGCAGTGAATCAGAAATGTCTAAATGAATGAACATTAGACTGCAATTGTGGTTGACTTATGTTCTCTGTCCTATCTTCGCAAATTTTCAGGCTGAAATTGGAATATATCTCCTTGTAGAAGAAGGTACTTGCATTATTTAATAGAGCGTAATTTCCTTCAGTTCCACAATGTGCTTAACCCAAATTTATTTAGTATAAAATTAAATCATGGATGAAGGATTCACCTAGCCAACCATTTTACAAAATAAGAAAATCACCCTGTGAATCTTAAATTTTTGTAGTTAAGCTTGTTGCCATTGTTTTTGAACATACTTTTATTTAAATTTTGCCTTGCCAGGTTATTCTTCAACCTTATTAGACCTTTTTATCACATAGTTTCATTCTTATCACTTTATCTTCCTCCTGGTGGTATCTTCAGGTAGCAGTTTACTCAGTAATCCAAGTCCTTGGAATGAGTTAGTACTATAAGGCCTATAAGACATAAGTTTCATATGCTTAAGCATTTCCAGTCATACAGTCGGACCCACTCAATTTTTGTGGGTACTAGGACTTGCATTGTGACAAGTAAAAAATTCTTGTGTTGCATGGGGCTTGATGTGATCTATTGCAGTATTTGTAACCTCAGAAGCTAAGTTAAAAACAGTAGTGTGGTTAGTTGCTTGATTTGCTTGTGATGGACTTGCGTCCATAATTGCTCATTTTCTAAGGGAGGACCTAGCAGATTAGTTGGGATTGGACCAGGATGTCAAGCATTTAACTGAGGAAGAACATGACATCCTATGTTCTAGATCAGTGGGCAATTAAGTGGTCTAAGACTCTAAGGTATATAAAGTGCATTTTGAGTCTCACTTCAAATGATATTAGAGTACAACTTGCCTGTGATATGTGGACTGTATTGGGTTCTATGGTGCATGCTCAATAATATCCTCATCCAGAAAAGTAAGGAGAGTGGTACGAGTGTTAAGGATGATGCATTGTGGGCCTTGCCTGTGATTAGTTTGCCTCTGGATATCCATATTACCTTGTCGAAATGTTGACTATCAAATGGCATTGCAATGACAACGATATCTTGCATTTGAATGAGGTAGATTTAACACCCAACCACTGCATGTGACATGAGTGTTGAAATATTTATGATAACCTGTTTGTAAGACTTGGATAAAGCAATTTATTAATTTATTTATTTTTTCTAAAGTATCATAAATGAAACTGCAGCAATGCAAGATTAGTTACATTTTACAGTCTGCAGAATGAAGGATAAAATGAAATTTATCTATTCTATTGTGATGCATTTCTTGAGCTTTAGCAGGAGAAGTCCCCATTGTGTCAAATTTAGTTCCTACCCTGGAATCAAGTTCATTTCCTTATATAACTTTGTTTTGACTGGAGGTGCTTCTTATTTTGAAACAATCAGGATCTTTTTTGAATGGCTGGATTTTGTTTTTTCCTTGTTTCTGTCTAATCTTTTGTCTCTGTTCTAGTCCAATAATGAATTTGAGATATTATTTGGTAGTAAGAAGTCTACTTATAATTATAATAAGTTATAAACTCATTAATCTTCATGCTATTGTTGTTCTTAGAAAGCATTCTTGTTCTTTTCTTTGTTGGAATATGTGTTGCTTGATTGTGTTAGTGTGTATATATGTGATTCAAGATACAGCTTGTTCTCTTAGGCACCTAAACATTGTTGCCTAATTGATCAGATAAGAGTGCTTTATAGACTACGGCTTATAATTCATGATTTATTTGCAGGACAATCCCATTTGCCTGGAACCTCATTACAGCTGGTTACATTGAGCAATCCGTATATGGGGTATGTAGTTACTGTTCTATGAAAGTGTTCTTGTTTAATGTAGTGATCATGTTTCCTGAAATTTATTTGTGACTTCATGGAATACACACAATTAATACAGGTGGTAACACAATTTTTTTAGGTTGTGGTCAGCACAATTGGTCTCCTTCTCATTGGGAAGCTGCTTGAACCTATTTGGGGTTCTAAGGAATTCTTAAAGTTCATTTTTGTGGTTAACTTTCTAACTTCCGTGTGTATTTTCATCACTGCTATTGCCTTGTACTACATTACAGGACTGGAGACCTACCTGTAAGTATATGAAATTTATTTCCTTATGAGATGATTTTTGCTCTTTGTTGTTGCTCATGCTGTTACTTGTCCTATTCTTCTTCCTGTTGATGTTGATTGGATTTAATCTTTCCTATACTTTGCTGTGGATTATAGGTTTTCCATTTTTTTCTGAGAATTTAAATGATGGCACATTTGAAGCTTGAGTTCTCATTTCCTCTTTCTGTTTCTCTATAGAGTACAGAAAATGTTGTTGGTTGAACATAAATTTTTAAGTTCTATGTATTGAATAAACTGACAAATTTAGCTAGTGTATTATTTAGGCCTCTGACCTCCCAAGTTACTTTGTCTATATTCATTGGTTGCATCTCATTTTATCTTCTTGGACTAGTTATTTTGGTATTTATACTCTTTTTCAATGTTCTAGTTATATGCCACTCTCTGGATTCCATGGAGTTATATCTGGCTTCTTGGTTGGCATAAAGCAAATTATACCAGATCAAGAGTTGCCTTTACTCAAGATAAAAGTGAAGGTTTGATACCTTTCCCTATGATTCTAAGTCATTACTATTCAGTGATAAGAAATTAGTTATGACTATCTGGATGTGGTGCCATGTCCAATTCCTTTCAGTGGTTACCATCTATCACTTTATTGCTATCTATTGCTACGAGCTTCTGGACACTAGAGGCAGCATCTTATCTTCCAACCATAATTTTTGGCACATATATGAGCTGGATTTACCTTAGACACTGGCAGAGGAAACAAGAAACAACTCTCAAGGGCGACCCAAGTGATGAATTTGCATTCTCTACATTTTTTCCAGAATTTTTAAGGTAAATATGGTTTTAGTAGGCTGTTTTATATTATCAATCATAAGTGCCTATGTTCTCTTTTCTCTAAGCCGTTTTTGTTGTTATTTTACAGACCAGTTATAGACCCTATTGCGTCAATATTTCATCGAATCCTCTGTGGAAGATCTGATGCTTCTAATGATGCTCAAGGTTACACCCTTGGAGGCGCACCTTTGCCAGGTTCTGACCCCATTGAGGCATCTCGGAGACGGTATATCACATTGCTGTGCTATAGTTCTAGTGGAATATATATCTATAGTAAAGTATAAATTCCAACTGAAAAGGATTGGTTAGGAAACAATCAAATAAATATATAATGAAGAGTTTCTGGTCCGGATCCTATTACTACTACTATTAATATACCATGACAGTAAAATACAGACTACCTATTTGGTCTGAAAATCTAGTGAGTCCGAAAAGAGAAATGATACGTGTACACCCACTCTTATACACTCTTCCATACACCTTGAATTTTGTAGTTGTCCATAGGGGTAAAACTGTAAACAAAAGTATGAGAAATAAAAAGTAAGAGAGATGCAGAAAGAAAAAAGGGTACAAAAAGTGAGTGTACATAAACAGTTAAACATATAGCACAACTCATCAGAAAATGTGCTGCAGTCTGGAAAACGTGATTGCTAGAATGGTTCTTAAACTCAGGATGGTCTGTGCATACACCATTTCATTTTCATGTGCTACTGCAGCACCGTCTAAACTCACCATAAAATTGTCAAAATTGAATCTTATACTATGCTACACTTTACCTTACATGAACATAGTTCTATAACTCAGAAAACGACAGTCGGATCGTTTACTTGAAAGAGTGCCAATTAATTCTGTATACATATTGGAATTGTATTCTGGGAAACAAATTTCATAGATAATAACAGTGATAGCATTGCTGTGGGGAAAAAAAAAAAATTGATGTTTTGATTTATCCTGTTCTTGCAGAGAAAGAGGTGCCCGGGCTCTGGAAGAAAGGTTGGCTGTGGAGAGTTTGGCTAGTGCTAGAGAGACAAAAAGAGATGCTGCTGAAAATGTATGATCCTTTTGGGTTTCCTAGATCTGGGTCAAATCAATCAATATAAAATTGTCATCTTGATTAAGTGTATGGGATGATTTTTGTGTGGATCTTGAAGGAAGATTTTATGTGCATTTTGCCTTGGATTATGATCCTTATTAAAACAAAATGTTTCTTTCCCATGTCATATAATTGACTTACTCAATTACTTCCCCATGTATAGAATCAAAAACTAGGGGTGTTCGACAGTTCAAGTTCGAACCGCCTTGACTGGTTTTAAAAAAATTACAACTTAAAATTTTATTATTGGTTTGAAATTTAAAGTGATTTGAAGACGTTTTGAAGTTGTTAGTTTATGTTTGTTAAAATTTGTAAATTTTTTTTGCGGTGGTTTATAGATGGTTTGGGGGTAATGAGTCAGTTTGGGACTGTTTAAAAATAAAAATTTGTGATGTATATATAATCAGTTCAGTTGTGTTTGAGGTAATTTGAAAATGTCCAAACTGAAAAATCAAACTGAACAAACAGTTTTTGTACGTGAAATTGATTTAAACCGGCCTTAGCTGATTTTGGTTAGTTTTGATGTGGTGTAGTTTGGTTTTAGTTTTTGAACACCCTTGTCTAAAACAATGTTGTTACCCTCATATTTAATGGTATAATTTGATAATTTTTTTTGGATTATGCAGTTCTGTTTTATTAAAACTACTACAAGCTAAATCAATATTTTATTTTTACCTTTTTTTTTTTAATAAACAAAGTATAATTTGGATTAACAACTAAATATTTCAAAATGTTACCGATGACTGTTTCCTTTTCTCAAAACGTAAATTATAAATGGAAGTTAATTAACACATTTTTCTTTTTAATTAACTCGCTCTAATTAATTTTGAAAAATAAAAATTTTAACATATTTTTAAAAAAACGTAGAGTCATTAAAAAAAAAAATTTCAAACCGCTCTCTCAATTATTTTTTAGAATCGTTTAAGTCATGAAGTAATTAGAAGGTATGTCATTTTAATGAAGATTAGTTGGACAATTTTAATAGTTTAGGGTGTGTATTAATTAAAAATGAGGTGTGTTAATTAACTTCCAACATAAATATAGAGCTGAAAGAATGAAAAATAATCAACTACCTTAACAAATATGATGATGTTTCATTGAATTACATATCTTATAGGCATCTTCGTCGCAAAGACAGAAGTTGAAATTTGAAATGTGAAAAAAACCAAGCTCCTTAAACAGATGTTTTATTGGAGTACCATCCATTTTAAGCATTTCTACCATTAGAGGGAAGCTGAATTTTTATTTTGAATATTTTCTATCTAAGAGTTTTTTTTTTTTTTTTATTTATTTATTTATTTTTTTATCTTAGAGAAGTTCAAAGTTAAAGAAAGTTTGATGTTTTACAAACCAAAAAAAAAAAATCCAAATCATAAAAAAATACAAAAAATTTGAAGAAAGAGAAAGAAATTCTGCAACAAAAATATTATATAATTTGAAAAAAAAAAAACCATAATTAAACTCCATAAATGTGCTATTCATTTTACCAAGAGTAGAGTTGAAAGAGGTGAGTAAACAAAAGAAGAGAGAAGTATTGTAGAACCATTCTAATTAATAAGTTTCCTGAGGAAGAAAAAATTTACCAAAAAAATGTCAAATTCAGTGCATATTTGGTGAAATATTATTATCAATATAAAATTATGTCATTATTAATTTTTAATTATTTTTTTGATATATTTTCTTTTAACATCTGTTATGTATATGTTGGTTTATATTCAAACTAAACAACATTATAAAAATAATAATAAAATTTCTATCAAAAATTTAAAATATTTTAGATGTCAAATTCAGTGCAAATTTGGTGAAATATTATTATCAATATAAAATTATTAATTTTTAATTATTTTTTGATATATTTCTTTTAACATATATTATGTATACGTTGATTTATATTCAAACTAAACGACATTATAAAAATAATAAAATTATGAATTTAAATAGTAGAGCTGAAATAATGGGAATAATTTTACTCTTATAAAAAGTTATTCACTCTTTTTAAAAAAAGTTATATAAGAATTATATGTACTTTTCTATAAGTTTAAACCCTTAACATTTTAGAGGCCTCTCAACTGTTAAGTACAGTTTATTTACCAATTGAGCTATACCTTATTTGATACTCAAGCATTTGATTTACCATGAAGAGAAATACAAAACTTAAAAAAGAAAATTCACTCAAGTGTTTAATTCTTTTGACCTACGAGTATCATTACTCTACATTAGAGATAAGATTATAATCTTATTTGGAGAATGAAGTAATTACAGTTATTTTTTTTTTCTATTAACATATTTTTTTTTATAAGCTCAAACCCCTAATATTATAGAGACTCTTTAATTACTCAGTTTAATTTTTTATCTAAGAGTTTTTTTTTTTTTTTTCTTTTAATCTTAGAGAAGTTCAAAGTTAAAGAAAGTTTGATGTTTACAAACCAAAAAAAAAAATCCAAATCATAAAAAATTCACAAAAAAAAAAGATTTGAAGAAAGAGAAAGAAATTCTACAACAAAAATATTATATAATTTGAAAAAATAAACAATAATTAAACTCCATAAATGTGCTATTCATTTTACCAAGAGTAGAGTTGAAAGAGGTGAGTAAACAAAAGAAGAGAGAAGTCTTGTAGAACCATTCTAATTAATAAGTTTCCTAAGGAAGAAAAAATTTACCAAAAAATGTCAAATTCAGTGCAAATTTGGTGGAATATTATTATCAATATAAAATTATGTCATTATTAATTTTTAATTATTTTTTGATATATTTCTTTTAACATCTGTTATGTATACGTTAATTTATATTCAAACTAAATAGCATTATAAAAATAATAAAAAAATTTATATAAAAAATTTAAAATTATTTAGAAGTCAAATTTAGTGTAAATTTGGTAAAATATTATTATCAATATAAAATTATGTTATTATTAATTTTTAATTATTTTTTGATATATTTCTTTTAACATCTGTTATGTATACGTTAATTTATATTCAAACTAAATAGCATTATAAAAATAATAAAAAATTTTATATAAAAAATTTAAAATTATTTAGATGTCAAATTTAGTGTAAATTTGGTGAAATATTATTATCAATATAAAATTATGTCATTATTAATTTTTAATTATTTTTTTGATATATTTCTTTTAACATCTGTTATGTATACTTTGATTTATATTCAAACTAAACAGTATTATAAAAATAATAAAATTATGAATTTAGATAGTAGAGCAGAAATAATGTGAATAATTTTACTCTTATGAAAAGTTATTCACTCTTTTTAAAAAAAGTTATATAAGAATTATATGCGTTTTTCTATAAATTTGAACTTATAACATTTTAGAGGCCTTTCAGCTGTTAAGTACAATTTATTTATCAATTGAGCTATACTTTATTTGATACTCAAGTATTTGATTTACCATGAAGAGAAATACAAAGCTTAAAAAGGAAAATTTACTCAAGTGTTTAAATTTTTTGACCTAGGAGTATCATTACTCTACATTAGAGATAAGACTATAATCTTATTTAGAGAATGAAGTAATTACAGTTATTTTTTTTTTTCTATTAACATATGTTTTTTTTGCAAGCTCAAACCCCTAATATTATAGAGACTCTTTAATTACTCAGTTTAATTTTTTACTAACTAAGTCAAATCTTGTTGATACTCAAGTGTTTTATTTAACATGAAGAGAAATACAAAACTCACACACTTGACAGTAGAAAGGAATTTAAACAAGAGCTTAGAGCATGTTTGGTTGGATGGAATGGTGCAATCTAGGGACGGTTTATTCTTACACAATGTATGTATGTTTGGTTATTTTTCCATTAGAATACCCAATTATTGGAATGGTTCATTCGTGGCATTGAGTCATTCCACGTGTAAAAAATACATTATTACCAAAAACACCCTCATTTGGGTGGGTGAGTATTTTTTACTTGATTGAGATTTGTTTACTAAAAATTATAAAGGTTAGTTTGGTCATTTTATTAAGAATTCAATTCTATTTTTCACATATCAAACAAAATATTATTTTATTCTTATTACATACAAACATAATAATAGAATTTTCTATTTCTCTTTCCATTCTTATATACCATAAACCAAACATACTCTTAGGGAGTCTTGGGTCGACCTTTGGGAGCAGCCTTGGACTTTGGGAATATGGGGTGAGGGAAGATGGGATCATTATCACAGTTCTTAGCAACATTGTGACAATCTATGAACTTCTGTCCATTGTAGTCAATACATTGATGGATCTCCGCAAGGTAGACATTGCCAAATCTATCTGGATCACACACAATGTCCACTACGGCTCCTGTAACCCTCATAAGAACTTCCAATATTCTATTTGGAGAATATGAATTCCCATTAGCCCTAATACCTGAAATCAAAGGCCAAGTTATAATTAATTTTAAGTATCCATCATTAACTCAAATATAATAAGTTCTATTTATTAGGACAAAATTTTCTATCTTATTATTTTTTTCAAATTTTCTTCTATTTGTTCTTGTTGATAAAAAAAAAAGTATTTAAATGACTTATTAACATTATCTTGACATTTTTTTTTATTAAGAAGAACAAATATTATTTTAAATCTAATTAACAAGAGAGCTTTATTTCATGAGATCTTAGTTAGCTTAAATTGAATTAGTTGGTGTTTTTGTGGTACTGAATATCAATATTTTATATTAAAAAAATCTAATTTTTTTTTTTTTTGATTAAAATCATATACAAATCCATGAGGTTTAATAAATTATAAAATTATACAAAACTCCTCTCTAGGATTGAAATTTACTTATTCATCTCTTTATTAATGCTGATTGTGTGACATTAATTATGCAGTTAACATATTTTTGTTTTCATAAGAAATAACATGTTTACTGAGAAGTTATCTATACTTACACCTACAATGGGAATTGCAAATGTTAAAATATAAAAAATGCAAAACAAATCAAATTCAAGCGATAAACGCAAATTAGCCAACTGCCAAGTTGGAACGAGATTTCTTTTTTTTTTTTTTTTTTAAAAAAAAATTACATATAAGATATCTGACTGGCCTATATTTTTTTTTCCTAGATAAAAATATAAAAATTTCAACATATATTTAAAAAAGGTGGCTCACCTAAATTTAAACTTGAAATTAATAAAACTAAAAATCTTAAACTTCTAATGTGTGTTATTGCACTAACTCTTATTTCTTAGATTGACCCCAAGTTTGATTGGTAGCTAGATAGGAACTTTCTAGCCTTAAAAGCTAATTAAGTAGATAGTGCATCATGAGTAGCGTGGTCTAGATATATTATAATATAATTGAATCTATGAAGATAACTCATATATTTGGATATTATATGTGATTTCAATCTAACCCAAAAGCTAATAGAGATCTTTGCCTGAATACAATTTAATATTTGAAAAATAGGAAAACCAAATATGCATAATACAAATGAAAATCAATATTAAGGGATACAACCCTTGGCAGTTGATTTAAGATGCAAGTGAATTTTATTCTCGATTTACAAAATTGATTGTTTGGATTAGTAAAAAAAAAAAAAACACTTCTGAAAATTAGAATTCTTCTTCTTTTGAAAACAAGAATGAATGTTTTTCTTAATAAAAATAACTTTTAAAAAATTAATACAAATACAAATTAACTTTTTCTTTTTCTTTTAATTTTTCCTCTTATTTTTTGTTTTGATTTCTTAAACAGGCTCTAAAAATTTAATAAACATTTACCGGCGTTCGTCAAGAATCTGTATATATTATGGTCTTCTCTGCGGTTAAGTGCGCAGGTAATGTATTCTTCAGGCGACAAGGTAACATTAGAGCACGATCCATGCCTCCTCCATTGTTCTATCCACAAACTTTTGCTCTCTTCAAAATCATACGTTGATAGATCAGGCCAGTACCTGAGCAGCTCAGCCCTATATTTCTCAATCTAACAAACATGGGCAGAGTCAGGATTCAAAAATAAGAGGCCAAGACTAAGAGGTATATAAATACAATGATTAAAAAACTAGATCGAATTGAGTGGTCAAATCTAAATGGTCTAAAATACATAAAAGAAATTGAAATCGAAAATAATGACACTGTGAATCGTAGGATAGAGAAAGTGACCTACGGTGTCGTTTGACAAATAATTCCCAGCCGGGAGACAATTTTGTGGTTCCTTGCCGCCCTGCTTCTCCGGCCAAAGTCCGCCGAGAGTGAAATACTGTGGCAGTTTGTCCCTGCAACGTTGAAATTTTGTCAAGCAATACGAGTTTGGCCACACCAAGATGAGTTTGAAATAATCATAATCGCGATAAGACTGTGTTCCAAAGGACACAATCGCCACCACCAACAGCACTGTAACCAACTTGTATTTCATGTTTTTGTTGGCTTTCGAATCGATA